>VYZT01022957.1:99895-306301 GCA_013400735.1 Pomatostomus ruficeps | reverse complement strand
GGGGGGGGGAATAAACAAGGGTTTGTCTGGCAAGTTTGGCACAGTCTTAACTAGTGTTGAGCAGCTGGAGAATCTGGAAAGCACATCAGACTTGGAGTCAGCGGGAAAAAGAGGAAATTCTGCAGTTACCAGAGTCTTGCCATGAAAGGAACAAATTAAAGGGAGAGGTGAGCAGGCAGAGCACTTCAAAGATGGAACAGTCTGCAGACAAGAAAGCGTGTTGATAAGACCATTAAAAGCCAGCTAGCAAAGTGATTAATGGAACAGAATTGCCTTTTGGTTCTTGGGATGAACAGTCAAATGCATCCCAACGGGATCACCAGAGATCTGAGCACAGAAGTCAAGCAGCCACTGAAAATCTGTACTTATTCTCACTGCTCTCCAAATACCTCTCCTTCCAGTGAGCGCTGATAAGCTGAATTTTCCCGCTCTACTGAGATTTTAGTGGGCAAGGCTGGTGGAAGAGGAAAAAAAGCAGAGAAGTGGGGGAATAGGATTGTTGGCATGCAGAGCTTAAAGTAAACATTTAGGAGTTCACTGAGTGGAAACCTGGATGTGAGGACAGCTCAGGGCCCAGCACTGGGAATTCCCTGAAGTCCTGGGAATGCCTGCAATGCAAACCCCACGGCCAGGGTGGGAGGGCACATCTCAGCACAAATGTTTTCTGTCCGTGCTAGACAGAGTGCTCCGAGCTGTGGAGCAGCTTTAAGCTCACACCCAGGAGCAAATGGAGGGGCTTTCAAGCACCAGAAATACCCAACGATTAACTCAGCAGTGGCTGAAATAAAAGAAGCGTCGTGCATGGAGGAATATTTGGCATATTTCCAGGTCTCAGCAAATACAAAACCCCATCAGTCTAAAGAAGCATTAGGAGTTTATGATGTGGAAATAACTGGCTGGTGTGTGACGCATTTCCAGCTTATGGTGAGCCATCTATTAGAAGAAAATGTTTTAGACATTCTGGGGCTGGACCCAACCTTCCTGCCACAGGCCAAATGCCATGGACATGAGGCGAGTGTTTCAGAAACAGAATATCCTGCCATGTGCAGAGCAGGAAGAGATCAGGGAACATTAGGCATAATTACTTCTCAGCTGTTTAGTGCTCAGATGAGATGATGGGGAAAAGTCTTCTGTAATAGCTGAGTTTGGGCAGCTTCTGTCTGCTGTGGTGATACCCTTGCTGGCTTCTTCTCACTCTGAGGCATCCACGGGATGGTCAGAAACCTTTTATGGTTTGACCATTTGACTTGAAGAAAGTGCTCAGAGCAAAAGGGAATCTGCAGGAATGGCAGGAGTGAGTGAACTGCTCTCAGTGTGTCTATTTTAACAGCAAGGAGAAAAAAAGTGTGGCTTAGTCATGTGCAGCAATCAAGGTCAGCACGACCTTGGGTTTGAGTAGCAGCACTCCATCCTCTCCAGTGGAGTCGGGGAATGCAGAGCATTCCATGGGCACCACCTGGTTTTACAAATATCTTCAGCATCAGGAAAAATATTTGTTTGACAAAGGAGCAAACCGAAACACAAGGAAATGCCCAAGAGGTCAACAGCACATCCAGCAGTGACAGACTGTGGTTGCCAGTCCATCTCTGCAGCTGCATTCTCCTTGGGAGTGAGCTGGGGGAAAGTATCAGTATGTCACTGACAAAAGATGGCAATGAATCCTTCATCACCAGAGCAATTCTAATGGTATTCACAAATTCTATAGCAATTTCCTTAATGGGCAATTTCTGAAGAGTGTTTCTCTAGAGAAGTTCATCATAGGAAGAAAATCTCAGGTAGTTTCAGGAGGGCAAGCCTCTTCCTCCTATAACCCTGGGGGGTGCAGGAACTGCCCCAAGGTGTCTGCACTCTTCATGGTGGTAGCAGACCCAGCAGTGCATCTCTGACTCCAAGAAATGGTGGCTTTTGTATAGAGATTACAAGAAAATGGGAGCCAAAATTCAGTCAAGCTGAAAAACGGGCCCCTATCTCTTTTCTTCTTTTTCCCTTTCTTTTAAATACTAATTTTCTGTCCTCTGGGTCTTTTTAATTCTTCTCTCTGCTATTTTTGTCAAAGACAAGATTTGTGCTTTTTACTTGACACAGTCTTTTCAGTTTCTCTGGGGAAAAAAAGAAAAAGAGAGAGAAGCTGTAGACATATCAGTGCCAGCTACAAAGGACTACAGGAAAGGTCTCTCTGCTGGAGAAGCTCTGTTAGGTGTCACACAGCACTAAAGGAAAGGAGGTTTGGTCAGAGCCCTTTACCTTTGGCCAGGCTTATTTTCCCATTTTTAGCTCTGTGACACGAAGAACCTTCACAAGTAAATGTTCATCCTTCTCTCCTGAAGTACCAGGACTTCTCAAACGCATACAGGATCTGGACATTCACACACACACTCGTTTCCATTTCAGACAATACCACCTGGACACGGTGCAGTTACTCTTCATGGCCTGAACTTTATAAAAGAAAATATCAGACATTTGCAGGAACAGAGTCCCTCTTGCTTCCTGACTTGAATACCTTAGTAAATTTATGGACTTTGCAAGTGCCTTCATGCTCAGAAGGCAGGATTTGTTGCAGGATGAGTTTTAATACGGAAGCAGAGAATATCCTAAGTTGGAAGGGACCCACAAGGATCATCAAGTCCAGTTCCTGGCCCTGCACAGGACACCCCAAGAATCCCACCTGAGAGCCTTGTCCAAATGCCAACACAGTTCAAGAACTCTGTCAGGCTTGGGGCTGTGACCACTTCCCTGGGGAACATCTGAGTGAAGAATCTTCCCCTGATATCCAACCTAAACCTCCCCTGACAGCTCCAGCCATTCCCTTGGGTCCTACTGCTGGTCACCAGAGAGAAGGGATCAGTGCCTGCCCCTCTGCTTCCCCTCAGAAAGGGGAAACTCAGGAGATGTTTGTTCAGATAAGAATAATTCCATCAGTGGCAACATT
The DNA here is from genome assembly GCA_013400735.1 of Pomatostomus ruficeps. Lineage (NCBI taxonomy): Eukaryota > Metazoa > Chordata > Aves > Passeriformes > Timaliidae > Pomatostomus > Pomatostomus ruficeps. Next base: position 303,372 of record VYZT01022957.1, on the reverse strand, counting down.
GCTGCTTCAGTCACTCCTCTGAAAATGTGTCAAGAGGTACTTTCACGGGGAACACGACATCTCAGCCATGCTGTTCCCCAGCTAGCCTGCTTTCATGAGCCAAAGAGATATTCATGCCAGTAGAAGGAGAACACTTCCCCAGGAGAATGGTGCCATTCTGCTGAGAAGCATCCCCGCGGCATGGAGCAATGGCGTTTTCCAACAGACATGAGCAAGCCCGGCCAGGGCAGCCTCACGACGTGTCACGCATCAGCACAGCCCTGACCTGGCCCTCATACCCGTGTGCCTTGGTGAGATTGGCAGGAGGCCAGACCTGGGCTAGCACAGCCCTGCAGGGCTCGGAGCAATCAGGCTGGGGGTAAAACGAGCTGCCGAGTCTCTGCAGGAGCCTGCACATCCTGCGAGCGCTGGGCTGTGAGCAGCACTGCAGCAGAGCAGCAGCCCTGCCTGCAGCAACCCTTGCTGCACCTGGGGGTGCCACAACCCTCCAGGGGACACCACAGCCCTCCAGGGGATGTGGCTGGGTTCAGTGCTGCTCCCTGGGTGAAGCAGCAAGAGCTGGAGGTCACCTGCTGAGAGACTGAGCAGGGAAAAGGGGAGAAGAACTGCCAATGCTGAGCTGACGCCTGCCTCCTCCTCCTCCTCCTGCTGCTGCTGCTGTTTCCTGGGAGTTGAGGATCAGACCAGTTCTATTTTCAGGATTTAGATAAAAGTTTCAGTCACAGGTCATGACTCCCTCAGTTACAAGGGATTCTGACCATTTTTCCTGCGGGGTGGGAACAAGAGAGCAGCTGCTCTGCTGTGCCTGCCAAGCTCTGTCCTGCCTGGCTGGAGTGCCCAGCTCAGGGAAAGCTGCTTCCTTCATCCAGAGGCCATAAAGATGCTGACACCCACAAACGTGCACGCCAGGGATATTCACACATGGTCTCCCAGAGCTGGCCTTCAGTAGATATTGTCTGTGTTCCTGACTGGTGTAAAGTGTCTTTTTTGAGCCCTCCTAAGACACTGCCTTGCAAGGCTCAGGATTTCACAGAATCACTGCAAAACTGGAGATTTCCTGACAGGAGCAGGAGAACAGAGGACTGGGAGAGGGTTCTGCATCACCGAGCCCAATTGCCTGCAGTCACAGACCATCATTTCATAAGATCCCTTTCATCCTACAGTGAAGCTGTTATCCCAAAACTGGCTTTACCTAGTTTACATCGTTCCCTTTCTTTACCTCCACCTCTTTGTCAAGAGGATTAATAAATGCCTCATTCTTCTGATGGCTGGCAATCTCCTCAAAATTTCCAGCCTTCTACCTATTTGTTATCATGTCAATGCTGTTCTTGAGTTGAAATAGCTCTTCTTGCCCACCAGTGTTAGCCTTCCCCTCATCCTCCCAGCTGCATTTGTAGACAGCAATGACATCTCTCAAAGCCAAAGAAAGGGAAAGGCTGCATTTGCTGCAGTTCTCTGCAGCTGTTCCTGCATTAAAAGACCTTTTCTGAGTTTCTGTGCCTGGACAACTGCCTGGTGCTCCAGGTAAGATCTCAGCAGGCCCTGGAGCAGGAATGTTCACACTGGATGTCTGATGCATGCTCATAGATTCACAAAGTCTCTTGGGGCATCCCAGAATGTCTGACTTCACTTTTTTCTCTGTTGTTTCTAAAAGACAAGCCCCATTTCATAGAAATAGTGCATCACAGGATTCTCTCAGTGCCCAGCCTTGCCCTTCATATGATCACATCCTTCTTCACACTTCCATCTCTTCTGCTGCAGCCTTCAAGTCTACCCCATTTTTTGAATAATTTTCCAAACCTCCACTATTGTACTTATCCACCCTGATTTCATCTCAGCCACAAATTTTAAAATGTCTCCTTTTGTGACAGGAAAATAAGGATTATAAATGCAATCAATCTCCCCCACCAACCCTAAAGGGATGCCAGGGTCACCACTACATCGTAAACTTTCCCAAAATGTACTTTCCCTAGCTCTCCAGACATTTCCTGCACTCCACTAATCCCCGTTTTCTGCAGTTTGACTAATCTTGTCACCACGTCAAATACACTGTAGAAGTCCAGAGAGATTAGATCTACTGCACTGCTTTTGTTAAGAAAATCAATTATCCTAGTAAATAAAATCATCAAATGCATCTGACACAACATTGCTTTGGTAAAGCTTTGCTGCATTCTTTCCTTCAAAAAGAAGTCCTTTTACTTCTTAAATAGCTTTGTATAACTTCGAGGTCAGACAAACCAGCCTTTAGTCACGTAGATCATATTTTTCCTTTAAAAATATACTAAGCGAGTACTGCTCAAAGGGGTGACAGGAACAGTGACAAAGGGGTGACAGGAACAGTGCCCCATCTGGAGCCAGATTCCACACAAATTGGCTCTAGCAAAGCAGAATAGCACCTAACCTCTATTACCTGCTTTTCTACCTTTTTTCTTTTTTTTAATGTTTGGGCTTTTTTACATTCTTTAATTCAAAAGAGGTTTGAAATCATGCTTTTACAGTGTCAAAGTACAGACTCAGGGGTTTAGGAGTCAAGCAGATCAAGTTCCAGAAAAATAATGTGAGACCTGGATTTTCACAAGACCCATGGAAACAAAATGCTGAATTTTTTCCTATGGCAGTGAGGAAATCTTTTCCCTAAAAGAGGCCAGAGAATTTCAAATTGCATAGAAGCAGGTGATTAGAAATGAATATAAAATTGTGAATATTACTCTGTTTTGTTTGGGTTTGATCCAAAGGCTTCTGGATGGTGCAGGTAATTGGCTATTAGATATTCACAGCCTTCTGGCTGGAGATCTAATTTTTAAGCATTTCTATATCCTTTGGTCATTTGTGAAAAAGGACCTCGGTTTGGGGACGTGGTGGGCTCCTGTGTGCTGAATTTATGTTATCAAGCTGTCTGTATTGATATATTTTCTCTCCCTGTTTCCCCTCCTCCCTTCATCCTACCCACTGAGGAACTCCTTTTTCTTGCCTCAGCTTTTTCACTTTTCTCCCTGAAACCTCATTTTCGTGATGTTACTCTCCCTGAGTATGGCCAGATGTGATTGCAGTGCCAGCTTTTCATAGCTCTGGTGTGTGAGGAAGCCCTAAAGAGACCATTCACCCACAGATGTGCAGTTTGTGTGCGGGAGGAAGATGGGGGCACAGGAGGGTACCAGGCCGTGAGCTGGAGGGGTATCAGTGCCAGAAATGCCATCAGTTTTGCAGGTCATGTCACATCTTTATGATCCTTTTTCACTTTCTCGTGCCTGAGAAGGAGTCTATCATTCATTGCCTGCTCCTGTCCTACTGCTCTGCTCGGCACAGCCCATGGCCAGGGCTCTGCACTCCCTCCTCCTGTTTCAGTATCCACTGGGACTGCTCCAGGAGCTGCTGAGACAGAGCTCCCAGCCTGGCTGTGAAGGTCTGCAGTGTGGCATCTTACTGTTTATAAAACAGTGCGTGTATACGCAAAAATATATTACACCAATAAAAGTGCTGAGTTAATGAAAATTAAGAAAAATGAGGGCATTTCACTTGAGCTGTTCTCAGACCATCTAGAACAGCCTTGCATGGGCAATTTACCTTGTACTGCTGTTAGAAAAAAGTAAGATGGTCAGTGACTGGAATTAGAAGAGAAAGTAATGAAATTCAAACATGATTATTATCAAAGGCAGGCTCTAATAGGATACCAGAGTCCAGTTGAAAGTTCAGACAAATTTGAACTTAGTGGCAGAAAAAAAATCCCCACTTAATTTTCTGTTTCACAAAAGAGTTTTATGAAGCTAATAAGGAAATTTTAGCAAATCTGATTATGCAAGGAAAAAACTCTTGTCATAATTAATCCAACTCAGAAACCAGATGCCAGCAAAGGGGGAAATCTCCTTCACATTTATATTCTTGTCAAACCACTGAAATCAGAAGAGCTTCAGGAAAGTTTAAGGTTTCCTTTGTAAAACTATATTGCTTGACAGTAACAGGGCCCATACGTACATTTAGATGGTTCTCCCATCATACTCAAATATTATTGACTGTTATTATTTAATGGACAAAAGATCTCTGGAGAAAAATCCCATGTCAGGATTGAAGTTTTTGAAAGCAAAAATTGCGTTTGTACATCTGGAGACAGAAATTAGAGCAGACAGTACTACTTATACAGTAGATAATATAACATATATATACCATACCAAATACATAAATGTAGAATCTTGATCCTCTATGTCATTAAAAATAGCTATACTAAAAGTTTGTGGCATGAAATTTCTTCCCAGCACATCAGATATTTCAAGGAATATTCTAGTAGCTAAAATATTGAGAGTTACTGAAATAAAGCCCATAAATAACATTGGGCACGCAATGCGTTTTTGTTCAGTGGCTGTACCGCTCTTGACACAATAGAGCAGTCCCTGGAAAAGAACCCTGGAAGGACTGAGCTGGCCAAAGCAATTAACGCACACGATTGTTTTCTTTGCAAAAGAGGGCGCAGCAAAAGCACATCCTCTGCTTTTGGACCCAGACCTGTACTCCTCATTGTGCTGTGTGGGAGAGACATCACTTGCAATCAGTCCAGTAACACTGGGCTCCTATTTGGCTCCACACCAGTGTTCCTTCCTGCTGTCCTGCATTCAGTCCTGCCAAATTGTGCCTGACTCTGGCACAGGTAAGAGCATCTCCATCGCTGCCGGGGGGCTGCTCTGTATTTACACAGGTGGAGCTGAGGCATTAATCATGTCACCATTTCCTTACCCCTTTGATGGGTGCAATTTGGGTTCCTCTGCCTTGAAACCCTATCTTGACAAACACTGAGGTATCTCTGACCTCCTACACGAATGCAGCCCCTCTTTTGGTTCTGCCCTGAGTTTTCTAACAGGGACAAGAGGGGCAGCAGTGACGATGGCACTGCAGACGCTTCTGGCTGCCCACACACCTACACTACTGCCCATGAGGGCCCTGCTCTGCCTCCCGAACAGGCCAGTGGCTCCTGTTTGGAACTGCCCTTCACACAGACATTTCACACCCCGCAGGCTCTGTGGAGGCAGGAGCCCATTGCTGGTGTTGAGCCTCTCAGACCCCACAGTCCGGGAGGTCACAGTGCTCTCTTTGCTGGGAAAGGCTGTGCCAGGCTCAGAAGAGAAGCCTGGGAAAACAAATCCCCATCACAGGGTACTTCATGCCCCAGGGCCTTCCCGGCCTTCCCCAACACCCTGTCAGTGCTCCTTGCAACAGCCACACCCCATGGTGCCCCACGCACCTCTGCAAGGACAGAGGAAATCTGGCCTCTATCCCAGGCAGCTGCTTTCGCTCTTGGCAGGTGCCTGCCATGCTCTTCACGGCTTCAGAGACCTCCCTGCTCACATGGGCTTCCTGACCCTGCCACATCCCACTAAATCCGGTCAGAGCAGAGGTTCTGCATCAGAACAAGAGGGACAGAGGTTCTTTGTTTGTTTGGTGGATCCACTCAGGTTAGAATTGGGGATATGTCTGAGGAGCTGTCATTCACCTCCACTCTGCAAACAGAGTCTGTCTGGAGAGCCAGGCAGGCACTCCACGGAGTTGCCTTTGCGTTCCTGAGGGATTATATTGGAGCCCTGCTCAAACCCATCAGCCTGGCAGGGGTTAAAGATCTAGCTGAGACCACCAGGAGAGCAAGCAGGAGCCGGTGAGCATCGAGGCAAGAAAGGGGAGAGTTGTTTTAGTCATCTGTGCAAAAATAATAGCAACTCTGAGGGGGAAAAAAAAGCAAAGAGACATGGTGTGTGAGATAAACGGGACCCTGGGGATGTTTGTTCCTGCACTACCAGAATCAGGCTTCCCCCAAAGGGTATTGCATTGCCAGGGAATGGGCTTTTTTGCTAGTTTACTGCACCAAGGGGCATTTGAAATCTGAGCAGGGAAACCAGGTAAAGAAAATGCATCCTCCCTGCAGTGGCTGTGGGTGGGAGGAGAGGGGATTAGAGGAGTGAGCCAAGGGTTAGAGACGTGGTGTTTGTGCCTGTGTGTGTCTGTGAGGCACAGAAGGGTGCCTTTATCTTTAAACACAGGCAGCTGAGGCCAAAATGCATCACCAGAGCCTGCTCCTGCAACGTCCTGGTCACACTGGAGCTGGGACATTAATTGCAGAAGTACAGGCTTCCTGGGACTGCTTTTCCAGGTCTGTTTTATTCACAACATGAAAACATAGCTGGTTTCTGCGGTCCAAAACCCCAGCTGGGAGCTGCTGTAACAGGGGTTTGTGTATTGTTGGAGAAATTCTCACACAGTGACAGGCTGGCCCCTCATCCCAGTAGGGATGAACTCCACAGCTTGTGGGGCATCTTCTGTGCCTCTCTCAGAGGCCACAATTTCCAGTCAAGGTTACTTCTAAGACTCTGAAAATAGAGCAAGTACAGACACAAAACCTTAAATAATCTTCTTAAAACTTTTCAGAGCAGAGAAAAGGTCAGATTACAGGTGTATCTATGGACAATTTGTTCTTTTTTCTTAATTATTTTTATTTTCTTAAAATCTCATGGAAATGGAGAAATAATGAAACACTACTTCAATACCCATAATGAGTATAAAATTATTTCAAGCAGATGTAAACAAATACCATTAGCTAATTAAAATCAGAGATAACTGCCTGGCTAAATTCCTCTGGAGTCCACTTCTGCTTTTGATGATACATTAATATTTTTGCATATGCAGAATTGAAAAATTCATCAGAGAGACTGGAAAAAAGAGAGGTGTTTTATCAATGAAAAAATGTGTGTTTATGCCAAAGGAGTAACCCTGTAGCTTGTTTTAAAAGCAAAACTTTATCATTCTGCCTATTTCCTCTTGGAAAGCCTCTGCTTGGTTTCCAAATACCATTTTCCCCCAAGTAATTTATTCATAAACACATCCTGTGTCCTCAGCTGCTGTGGTGATGGGGAAGAGGTGGCAGGTTTGTCCAGGCACTGTAAGCTTTTCTTCATGGGGAGGAAATAACTTTGTACAAAATCTATATCTACGTGGAGATGTATGTTTAGGACCAAATGTTTTCCTCAGTGATATAAATCCCAAACAACTCTACTTCAGTAAGTACAGTCAAATCCCTTTGGTCACTCTGCAGGAAAACTGAGAAGAGATTTTGAGCTTTGGTGAATATTTGGTGTTCACAACCATAAATCCTGTGCTGGTGGATTTATGTGCTACTCTTAGCAGCTGCTGCAGAATATAGATCAGGAAAATTAAAAAGTGACATCTTGTGCGAGGTTTCTCCTGTCCCTGCCAGCAGATGTTTTCCCCAAGCTGGCTGGGCTCTGAATCCAGCCCAGGCAATGTCCCTCCTGCCCCCTGGCTGCTGGGAAGCTGCCACCAAACCCTTCCTTCACCCTACAAGCAGGGCTGCACCCCCACAGCATCTCCCATGAGAGTCCGTGGTGTGCTCAGACAGAAGAGCCAGGGGACATCTGGACATTGTGCCTTTAGGAGTGGACGTGTGTGACCACGCAGCACCAAACACCCTGTACAACGTGGAGGCAATCAGGAGTTTTAGGCCCTTGCCATTCTGAATTTAAAGTTCATCAGAAAGACAGCACAAGATAAGCTTAACAAGGCTGAATTTCAGTCATCTTGTTCTCAGGCAAAGCTCACAAAGGAATTTTTTAAAGGCAGAGGATTATTCTTAGTTTATAGGTGGGGAAACTGAGGCACAGTGCTACAAAACAGCCTCTCCACAGTTCTGCTCCTGGCCTGGCCGTTTACCTGTCTGCTTCTGTTTTACTTCACTAAAAACCCCCTCACTGGGGCATGGCAAAACTTCCTTCCCTTCCCTTCCCCTTTGCACACTCTGTCCACAACTTGATCTTTCACTCCTGGAATGCAGAGCTCAGTATACAGCACCAAATCATCAAAGAAACCCAAAGAGGCATTTCACTGATGCAAAGGACCTTTCAAAAGAGAGAGAACAGAAATAGAAGCATGAGCTTCATCAGACAAGTGACTATTCCACCAAAGCAAGGCAGCAGCAGCTGAGTAAAGAATAAAAGGAAGAACAGATTAAAGGAGATACTTGAATCCTAAAGAAAGGAGAGTTCTGCATAGCAAATGATTTGCAGGGGGGTGGCAAAAAAGGAAAAAGAATTATCTAGCAATACCTTGCTAAAGTTGCTGGAGGAGCAGCATTAACATAGGAATAGGAAAATGTGGACAGAAAAAGCAATCAGGAGTTGGAGAAACAGCCAGGCACCTTGTGTAAAATCAGCGAGCATCTAAGTGGCCAATTTGGTATTTCGGTGAAAGGTGAATAGCACAATGCATTATCTGTCACAAAGCAGGGAAATCACAGCAGTGTCGATTGGAGCAGTGCTTCAGGAAATTATTGAACAAGTGAGAAACAACCTCTCATCATGGCATTCCAGGAGAGGAGTAAATCCCTAGAATTGCACACAGGGCTTAGACCGATGTGGTCTGCAAATGTTTGAGCAGTAATCCATTGCTTAACAAATGGGAAAGCAGCAGGCAGCAATCGCTGCTCAGCAGAACTGCTCAGAGCAGGGAACCATCTCTGCCCAAGAGTCTCACACAATATCAGGCTCCAAAAGCACTGAGAACTGGGCTGAGGAGAGTAAAACTGCTGAAGTGTGAAATCCTGTTGGAATTACTCAACAGTCACACTGGAGACTGGCCGCAGCAGCTGGGTGTGCATCCTCAGATACATATTTTACTGGCCTTTAAGCAGGAAGCATTTCCTGGGCCCAGCAAGCAGCATTGTGTAAGCAGCCTGTTTTGTTGGATTCTGGTTTGTTGCTGCTCGAACTTGCAGTCAATCTTCAGTGATTTACTGAGGAGGATTGGGCACGCTGGAAATCATTTAATTTCATCATCTCTACCAAAAGAACTCAATGGTTTACACCACCCATTGTTGTGAAAGATGATCAGAGAGTCTGGATTTCCCCTGCAGGCAATCACAAAGGACACCTGACCTGTATCTCAGTGGGAAGCACAATAAAGCCAGTGGTGTGGCCTCTGTTTGCACCAGCAGAAGCAGTCTAAAGAGGAAGAAAGATTTATTCTGGTGTCTTTGCTGATAACTGTCTTAGACATGTTCCAACTCTGCTGCTCCTCAGTACCTCAGGACTACACACTGTTGCAGCATGTGAAAGCTTTGATGTTTCTGAAAATTAGCTCTGCTTTAGAATATATTTGCTCTAGGTAACATCCTAACTGGCAAGTATTAATTAATTGGCACATCTAGAAGTGCAGGAAAACCGTAAGCTCTTGAAGATGGAATAGAAAGTGAAGGAAGGGTTAACCAGACTTTATTTCTGCATGCTCTGTTCCCCATCCGCCCCCATGAAGTATGAAATGCAGCAGATGTTTGATCCTGATCTATCAGCCTCCATACAAATGAAGGTTGAATTAGTGAAGAAGAAGGCAGAGTAATGTTTGCCAGAGAAGAGCAAGAAGATTTCCGACACCTGGGCAACTTAATGGTGGCAGATGGCAAAAGCTGAAGGCAAAGAGAAGGAGCGATGTGCACCAGCAGCTGGTGCACAAATGGGGAGTGGAAAGGCCCCCACTGAAACTGCACAGGAAGAGTTTAACACCAGCAGCTCTGTAGGAATAACAGTGTGAATACGAAAAGAGGAGCGTGTGTTTTAGCTCAGACAACTGTCGTTGGAAGTACCCGATGGATTGTCATCCAAGGAGATTTGCACAGCAAGGAGCCATCTATTTGCATCAAATACTGTCAGTCTGCGAAGCAGCAACTTCTGGGTCATTTAACAACACTCCAGATGTAGTTATTTTCTCTTAGGCAAGCGGCTCAAAAAGAGCTGTGCAAGAAAAAGGCAGAGCTGGCATAGAAAGGGGGACAATCAAGCAGCATGTGGAAGCGATTAGCCAGTCTCTGTGATGTAACTCAGTTAAATGAACACTTGGGTGGCCTGTGGTTCTCAGCACAAGAGGCACTGCAAGACTGGTCAAACACAGGGCTGCATTCACACAGGTGCTGCTGTTCTACAACAGGGAAAAGAAGGGAAACCAGGCAGAGCTGTAAATAGGGACTGACATCAAGAGGGTTTCTTGATACTTTTTTCATTTAAATGACAGAGGTGAGATTCATGCTTGTTGCCAAGATAATTGTTAGGAAGTTATCCTCCCCCACACTGGACCCATCCTTTTTAGGGAATAGCTGTCCTCTGAAAAACGCAGGTCTGAGTTCAGGCTCCTTAGTGCCCAAGAGTACCTAGATGTGCATGACAGAATTGGGCCCTTTCTGGAGGATCCTTGCTCCTGTTAGAGTAATTTTCATTGGCACTGTGATTATACATCCTGAACACAACCTGGTACCTGTCGTGCACATCACACCTGCAGCCCTGCCAGGCTAATGCTGCACTGAACACTGACACTCTACACAGACACCCAGCGAGGAAGAGCCATCGACGGCTCATTCCTGCAACTCCTTTAATACGCGATCCACACCGAGTATCTATGGATTAGTGAGGCTCCCTGCTGCTGTTTCAAAAAGACTCAGCAAGTGGGTAGAAGGAATGCTGTCTGATAGGTATGCAACTTCAAAATATGCTCATACTGTTCCTAGAGAATTTGTGACCACAGGAGGAGAAGAGGTTATGTTATTGTGTGTGCAACCTGAAGCTTTAATTATATCATGCCCTTTCCTTTGCCAGTAGAAATGTGTATTTGTAACTGATAGTTACACTTTCTAGTTACGTATCCATCAAATTCCTGTTATAATGAGGATGACTCATAATGAAATTATGCATTAGTTGCTCTGTTCATTATATTATTTGGCTCACTGTCAGCATGCAAACTGCAAATCTCCTGAATTCCTCCTGTCCTTTCATCCGCCTTGGCCATTTCCTAAGTAAATACTGGTCAGAAACTCACAAAGGCACTTTAAATTGTCGCAACTCCCTTGCAAGCAATGGATTTTCTCAAATGGGGTCCACTGCTGTACAGCTGAGCAGCAATTTCCTCTCCTACAGAATAGGATTTTCCTGATGGAAGGCAGAGCAAAAGCACATGAGCCCTCTGCTTCCCTGGGCAATCCTACTTTACAACATTCATAGAGTGCAGGAAGACACAAAATTGGCCTACCCAACCAGATCACCACTCCACTGCTCCCTGTATCTTCTCTCCAGCAAGGAGCAGATTGGTGTGCCAGAAAAATGCAACAGCAGTAGAGCCATGGTAAGGATGGGGCTACACCAGGCCCATCACTGATGGCAGCTGCTGTTGCTGCTCAGGGATTAGAAAAAGCCTGAGGAAAGAGGGATTATCATGGAATCTCTGCCTAAGACTGAACCATGTTGAACTAATCAGCCCCCAGCCTACACTGCACACCTTGAGCAGTTCATTCCCCCCTTCAATTACTGCCGAAGGTAAGAGCCTCTCCTCTCCATTCCATCACGCAGCTCTCACAGACAGCTGTCACCTGCTGACCTCCAAGTCTGAGGGACTTTAACTCACTGTGAAGGACTGAGGCCCTTGAGATCACCCTGGCAGAGAAGTCCATGAGAGAGGGGGAGCTGGGATAGTTATACATTTTTTATGAATCTACTTATATTCAGCATACACAACCGGGGAACTGTGAATGTGGGTGGCAACTACCACCTGCTTTAACCTATCATTGAACACTCCTGTGTCCAGTTCAGTATTGAAATCTCTCAGAAGATCAGCAGCAGCAGCAAAGTCAGGATTCCCAGATCTGGGTATCTCCAACCAGAATCTTATGTCCCTTGAACTGCTGTGTCATCCCATTTACACATCAATGGCACAGTGAGACCCTTAGTGAGACACAAGTATATTGCTTGGGACAAGGAAAACTTTTCTTTTTTTTCCCCTTTACATTTTCTGCCTTAAGGTGAATGAAGGGCATACGAAAGACGCAAGATAGGTGACAGGGAAAAAATTTCTTTAAATTATTCAGAAGGCAGGTATTGTTCAGACAGCCCTGCTATCAGTCAGCATGTAGTCGCCCACCCTGAGATTCACAACTACAAAATTCAAAGTCCCCTTTACTGCCACCAATTCTGGGAGAAGCTTAATGTGCAAATAACACCCTAGTGTAAACTGAGAAACAAAACTGGAGCCTTGAGCGCAGTGGCTGTGTAAGGAGCAGGGAGTGAAGAGGGGAAGGGAAGATGTCCAACAGCAACAGCAAGGGCGGGCATGGGGAAGCACAGAGTGCAAAGGCAGCTCTGTTAGGAGTGGTGTTAACTCAGAAGCATCAGCATGCTCGTGGTCCCTCCAGATGTGCCCATTGGCATCTCTGGCTGGCTTGCACCAGCACCAAGCTTGTTTTCACTCACAGTTTCAGTGAAGGCCAGTGCAGAAGGAGGAGAGCCCAGTGGCCCGTGCTATGCACAAACTCTGACTCGATGCTTAGTAAAGCAAATCTGCCATTACTGCCATCCTAACCCTTTCATTCCCAGGGTGTGAGGCAGCCATAGCTGGGGTTTCACTGTGTCTGCTTTCCTCCCTAATCTCTCCCAACACCTTTCATTTCTGAGATGTCTCCTGAATGATATTTTCATTTAGAGCAAAGGACTGTGAACCAGGTGGTACTGAAAAAGCAGGCAGGTGTGGAACAAGCAGCCAAAGAACCAACTCCACACTTGCTCTGTCCCAGCCTGCCTTGGCTCCAGGGTGCCCCTCCAGCCCTTCAGCCCACGTGTGCCACTGCTGCTGGCAGAGACACATCTGTGCTGGTGGCTCTTACTTTTGTCCACTAGGGACCACACTGAGATCAGCATCACCAAACAGATAGCAAATGATAACAAGCCTCGCTGCATCTTGACCTGGGCTGGTCATTAACTGACAACCAAGAAGAGGCTCCAAGATCTCAGCAGAGCACTCATATCTCTGAGCTGGGATTTGGTGATGGGCACAGCTTTACTGAAAACAGCAGTATCCTGTAGCACCTCTCACCACCCCTCTTCCCCACATCAGGAGCACTTCGAATGCTGTGCATTGGTCTCATTTCTTCTGCCCACCATTATCCCAGGTGCTGCTTACATAGAAATTTAGATTGCGAGTCCCTGCCATCTGCACAGAGTGTTTTGCCTTTTGAGAAGTGTAGCGTACATCTGTGACTCTGTGCATGCAAAGCACGGCACGGTCCCTGCATCCCCCTCGTTCTCGTTATGCCACAGCTGCCTCACAGAGTTTTAAGAACTTTCAGCTTCCAATCACTACTTCCACCAAGTGCTGCGCCAGCCTCAGCTTGCGGCGGGGGCGGATGCTGCCGCTTCCTCTCGCCGTTCGCATCAGCCAGGAGAGCCGCGGCACCTTCCATTCCCGGGAGGGATTTTCTCTTTAGTTTCAAAACAATGTGTGAAAGCCTGCTCTGCAGAAACAGTAGCCTTAGTAAGTTTAAGGATGACTGAAGCTATTTCCTCTCCCAGGGAGGCTTAAGAACTACGGAGGGATGAATGGAGTTAGCCCGATCGCTGCATTCCTATAGCAGCCATCCTGTTAGAGCCCTGAATAAAAGCAGGAATGGCATGTCTAGCCTAGGTTAATAAACCCTACGGAGTGCATGCCTAAAAGCACTACGAAACAGCCTTAAGTCAGCTGGAGAAAACTAATTTCAAGCATGGCTGTCTAGTGTGCCTGTCATTCCTATTGTCCTTCCAAACTATTTCAGACATTTTGAGCGGGGAGTACTAAGCGATGAGTTAGCAGGGGTTGTGACATTAATGGTCCAAAAAGGTTTAGGCACCAGGAGGGAACGATGACAGCACTTAACAACCGGTGGCAGTTCGGAGGATTCCGCTGGATCTCTGTTGTTAATAATTAGGCTTCGCCTCGGAGGAAGATGTGACAACTATCGGAGGTAGGATTTGCATGGGAAACAAAGGGAGCTGTTGCTGTTCGGTGCCCGCTGTTCGTGCTTTGCTCCCCGGCTTTCCGAGCGCAGCCAGGTGCGGCGGCAGCGCTGGGGAGGGGGCGCCGGGATGGGGGGACAGCCGGGGGTGGAAATGCTGTGGATAGCCCTGTGTTTTATGGCAGAAATGCCTCGAGGACAAACTGGCTCAAACCTCGCTGCCTGCTGAGTGTGCATTCCACGTTGTTCTTCCCGCGGAGTAAAATACATAGAGGTCATGCAAGAAAACACTTCACTCCTTTCCTACCGAGCCAGCCGGGCTGTTTCTGAGATGGGAGAAGGGAGAGGGGGAAGCTGCCCTGAAATAAAAGGGGAAGAGGAAAGCTATGGAGCCTGTGAGAGGAGGGAGACATGCTATTAATGTGTAAAATGTGTCTGGAGTGCCACCGCTGTCATTTGAAAGGGGGAAAACATTCGCGGGGGAAGGTGGTGGGAGGAATTTTCCGGGTGAGGAACTCCTTAGGTTATAACCTATTGCAAAAGAAGGCGTGATGTGTCCATCCATTTTGCATAATCAAAGCATTCTCTGCACCGTTGGCAATGTTTTGCTGGACAAGAATTGTAGTTTCAGGCAGAAATAGGCATGATTTCCTCCCGTGTCACTGCCAGCCCCTGACACCACCCTCCCCCTGTGAAACCAGTGTGGGGAAGGATGTACACAACGTTTAGTTGGATGCTGAAAGGGCTGTGAGCGAGGGCTGAGGGGGAAATGAACGCTCAGTAGTATAACAGGAAGGCTTCCCCTTGAAAAGCTTGTTTCTCCCCAGCCAGAAGTCCAAGAGGTGACAGGCAAAGTTAGAAGCCTCACGTACTTTTTTATGATGTGCCTGTTTAGCATCACTAGACGAGAAAATGTCCGAACATCAGAGCCAGGGCTGCGTGGGCAGACAGGGCAGCGGAGTCTGCACGGGGTCCTGGGCAGGGCTGGGCTGCGGGTTCGTGTTTGCGTCGGTGTCTGTGACCCTCGCCAGGATGAGCAGCAGGAACATAATGAATGAAAATCATATTTCCATGCATATGCAGAGCCCTTATCATTTGATGTGTTTGATCTGAGTGTGATGTTCCCTGGGCTGATGAATTGTTTCGACTTGTTCATTAAAGTTTCATTTCCAAACAACAGAGACTTCAGAGTGAGTGGTATTTAGTGACAATAAAATGTTCTGCTTGTAGAAATGCTTCTCACAGGACCTATTAAAAATGCACTTAAAGAAGCCGAGAGTTATATCTTGCAGCAAGAGGTATGGAGTCACTTGCTGTGCTAAATTTTAAAATTAAGGTTATGATGCCATTTTAAATCTACTTTAATGTCAGTGTCACTAAGGATACTTTACAATACTGTTGTCAAAAGCTCACAACTTCAAGAATTCTGTTAGATTGATTGTTTTCATTAAATCTTCATCAGAAAAAGAATTCCTATTTAGCAGGGACTTACCAAGTACTTTAAATTTACTCATCCTAACTAATGTTCCCTTTAAGGAGAACTTCAGTGTGTTATACTGCATTGTAAATAGGCCGTGATATAATTCATTTAAAAACAAAACACCAATGACAATTTAACAACAAAAGTGCTAAATGCATTCAGTTTAAATGAATACTGCTTGTGCCAAAAAGAAACAATATTGGATCAGGAACGGTAAGAATTGCTTTTAAGAAACATAAATATTCCCCATTTGATCCAAGCAAGAACTTTTCAGTTAACTGCATTACTTTGCATTGGAAATTCAGGGGAAAATAATTCCAACCTGTGTTATGTACTCTACTGAGTACATAAGATAACAGCGAAAACTTTCTTCCAAAGACATTGTTGTAGCAGTTTGCAGTATGGATCAAAGAGCTATTATGCAGAGATATTAAATCTGTGCCAGAAATGAGCAATGCATGGGGAAATCATTTACATGGTGTTTCTTCTGCATCTCACTTTTGTCCAGAGGCTTAGACAAGTTTACTTTTCTTGCTTCTGTGCCTCTCTGATGGAAGGGTCTGAAGGGGTAAAGCCATGAGGAGGTGGGAGACTGCGTTCAACCTGTGCCCAGACTTTTTTGGGAGACTTGGGCAAATCCCTCGTTATGTCTGGGAAATGGGCAGTGCAACAGCCCTGCCTTGCAAACAAGGCTAACGTGGTAATAATGCCATGGAAATACAGGGCGTGGTGCTCAGGGAATGAGGCTGAACACAGGCCTCCAGGTAGGGCAAAATGCAAACCCAAATTTTGTAGCAGAAGGAGGTTAATGTTTCAGGCATTTTCAACTGTAAAATACGACACAACGCAAATCCCGGCACCCAAAACTAAATCTGCTCTCAAAACTATCCCAGACAAATTGGCCTCTTACAGAAACTTCTGCCAGGACCAAACACCCATTTGTCTGAGAGCCTGTCAGAAGTGACTCCAAATCTTTCATCGCTCCATCAATGTGCAGCAGATAGCGAAGCAAACTAAATCAGATTGATTCACTGTGCTGAGGAATGATTTCCCTGCTTTCTTCAGCAGCTCAATGAGTACTTTTTGTCATGAATCTCACTTGCCCTTTCTGTTATGAATTTTTTGTGGAAGTCATGCAATTTTTCTAATTTATTTATTTGATATTACTTAGGGCTTTCTTCAGCAAACAACTCTTGGCTTATGGATCTTTTGGGAATGGCAAATGTTTGCAAATTCATACTGTGTTGCTTGGTTCAGTCCTGTGGTGCTCCTTGATTAGCTGATTTGTGTAACTAACTGGCAGAAAGCGAATTGCAAATTTCACAACCAAGTGTACTGTTTCATACTGGATTTCCATCACTCTCTGAGCAGTCAGCTTTAAAATTCATGTCTTGCAAGTAGTCATACGAGCAACACATAAGCACTGAAGTGCTCCCACCAGACAGATGTGAGAGCCAGGTTAAACAGCTTTCAATTTCATATGAATATTCATGAAAAGTGTTTGAATTCCTGCAGCTCTGTTAAAATGAGGAGTCGGCATCATCCATCGTGGGCCGCATGGGCCGTTCTCTCACAGCACTTGCCATGTCCCCATGGTCTCCCCAGCTCTCGAGTGTAAGTCCACAGTGCCAGTGGAAACTGTTTGTGCAACCAATTTAGAAGGAACAAACACCATAATGGAAATTTCTAAATTTTCCACATTATAACCTCTCCTGTTGTGCCTGTCTTGCACATTCTGTGACACGAAGACAGCCAACACGGAGGACAGCAAGAGAGCATCAACAGTGAGGCACTGAGTGCAGGAGAGAAAACAGAGAGGGGAAAAATGAGGGTGACTGGCAGAAGGAGGGATCACATAGAGCAGGTCCAGAGGAGGTAGGGATGGGCACAGCAGGAAGACCTAACATACAAGTACAATTTTTAACAAAGAATCTAGTGAATTTGGGTCCTTAACCTCAAGGTTTATGGTCTTAGACTGAGCCCATGGCAAGCACTGGAGATGTTGCTCCCAATCTCTCCCTCTGCTCACCAAAAGTGCCACCAAGCAGGGGGGTGACACAGTTTACCTTTTGTCATGCAGGGGTTTGATAACATGCCATGGAGATATGGAAGAGTTGTGAAAGTGGCAGACAAGAAGAAAACTAACACCTGACGTATGGTTTAAAAGCAGTCAAAACCAGCTGGGTGAAGAATTGCTGTCAAATGTATTTTCTCAGAGACGCAAAAAAATTTCAGCTGTCAAAACACCAAGCTCTTTTGACTCAGAAACAAATCAAGGGGAGAAGGTTATAAAACATGAATATATTTGCCTTTTGAGATATTTTTGCACTGTACTTATGTCATATAGGAGGAAACCTCATGTCTCCCACTGAGAGAGCTCTATTGTCCACATCCTTTATATAGAAAGTCTGGTGTGAGCTGAATCAACAGGGTTGCTAAGACTTCATAGCAGCAACCAGCAGTTACACCCCCGTCAGATGGCCCCTTTTCACCTTTTCAATGATTTTCAAGTCCAATGATCCTAGATATCCCTTTTTTATTCTAAAAATAGAAGTGGGCCTAAATTGCGAGTGCTGTGAGTCACACAGTGAGAGTCACTACAGGCAACACACGTGTATTCATATTCTGTCAGGGCACACGTAACACCAGACTAACACTGCCTGGGGAGAACAAGAGAATGAGAGGAATTAGAGGAATCAGAGCAAAAACAGAGAATCTTTGCTAGGAAAAAAATTGACTCAGTGTAGTCTGGAATGAAACCCCAACTAGAAATTCCCCCTAGGTACTGTTAAAACTCCTATTATGTCTTCAGATACCTTTTCTTTCTTAATACAAAGCTGTCCTGCTACCCATAAATAACTTCCATCTCTGCCTGTGCCAAATGGGATGCCCCAGCCATTCCCAGGTACCCAGCAATTTTGCGTGAATTCAGTCTCCCTCCCACTCTGTGTGCCACTGCATTGTCCTAAATCAACCACTGCCAGAAAGGTTTTGAAAACCAGAGGAGCCAAAAGAGCATTTGTCCCACTTCCCCACTTCCCTTTCAGAGGATCAGAGCTCAGAGTGAAGCTTCTGCTGAAGCCCAAAGTGATTCATCCCTCCAAGGCTGCCATCCTGGTGGGACCCTTCCATCCAGCACTGTCCCTGTGTGCCTGCTTAGGCGTGGTACCAAAGAAGGACAAGATCACATTGTCTGCCTTAAAGAAGTGTTGCAGAAAGCATCCAATATATTTGGCTGTGTTTTACTCATGGACAAGCTATTTTCCACCTCAGTAGAGTGGTACTCCTTACTGACAGCCATTAGTTATTTGCAAATGTAGTTAGGCCTTATAAAAGTCAGGCTCCTGAGTGCATAAATAATGTTTCAGAGTAGGAACTTGAAATAAGTCAAACTAGGAATGGTGAGAAGATCTGGAGTACGGTCCCTTTGGGACCTACTTCCACTTCTAATTAATATCTGGTACTTAAAGCATCACAGCCCATGGTTAAATCAAAGTCAGAGGGAATAGAGGAATATTAAATCCTTCTGGAGACCTGTGTCCAGGTGCTCCTCAGTGCTGCTGCCAAATACACTGACTCACTGCCCTCAGTTAGGAGTGTAGGGGCTTTTTGCGGGGGACAGCTCAGGGAACCCAGGCTGCCCCAGGGCTGGCATTGCCCCTTGTTCTCTTGTTGCCTTCCCATTCCCATCTCCTGCACCTTTCAGGCTCTCCTGGCCCTCCAAGCTCATGGAACCTCCTGAAAATTGTGCTTTGGTTTTGACTCTTGAGGGAGTCCAGTTGGGAGTCAACGAGCTCCAGAGCTGGTGCAGGAAAAGCAGAAGAGGTGCAGGCATAGGGAGCAAGGAGCAGGCACAGTCCTGGCACAGCTGAACAC
This sequence comes from Pomatostomus ruficeps, assembly GCA_013400735.1. Classification (NCBI taxonomy): domain Eukaryota; kingdom Metazoa; phylum Chordata; class Aves; order Passeriformes; family Timaliidae; genus Pomatostomus; species Pomatostomus ruficeps. The sequence continues at coordinate 284,224 of VYZT01022957.1, read as the reverse complement.
CCCTAAATTGCTCTGCCTTAATGACCTGGTGAGACTGCTGCAGAAACAGGATCCAGACAACCACAGGCTGACCACAGCAATGTGCTGCAGAGCACAGGGATGGCTGCCTGAAGGGCAACGAAGGACAACAGGCTGTCTGCACTCATTGCTCTTTGATCCTCAGAGCCCATCTGGTTATTGATGAGCCGGTTTTAAGCTTATATGTGGAATTCCAGAGGTGCTGTTGTGGTGGTAGGGTGTTGTTTTGAGTTTTGTAGTTTTTCAATGTTTCTCTTTGCTGTAATACTTTCTCACGCATGCTGTTGTAAACATGGCCATGTCTTTGCTAACTGTCCTTGTTGTTTTCATTCCATTCTCCTAGGCGGAGACATGTGATGGATTTGTCTTTGACCAGTGTGATTGAGCAGTAGTAATTTCTACCTCCAATCCACGGTGATTTCTAAGAACATATAAATAAAAGTCAGAGGGTTCTGCCCTCTCTCTTTAGCCTCTCCTTTTGCTCGCTCTTTTTAGACTCTCTTTTAGCTCTCCTTTTTAGCTCCTCAGCCTAGTTCAAGTACGTGTGTTTGTGTCCATACAGTGCAAGGACATCCACAGTAGGGAAAGAATTGATTCACCTGTGAACACCAGTCTTTGTGGAGCAGGTATATGGAGGGCTGCTGTGGTCTGGCAAAGTTTACTCCTCTGGAAAATAAGAGTTTTGGAAAAAAAGTCTGAATGGAAAGCATCACGTTAACTAGGACATCTTTTCGTTCCTTCAACACAGAATATATAGTTCAAGGCTTAGGGAGCAGTAACCCATGCAGGGAACAAAGGGAGTTCATTTGTAACCATAGCCTTTTACTAACTGGAGACTATGCAAAGGAAAGGTCCCCTGACTCTTGAAAACCACTCTTAGTGATGCCTCAGGGTATATCAACAATTTCTGACAAATTCCCCCTTTTTGTTTGCTTCCATATAGCAAGTTGATCTGGGTGCCCCTCTGCTCTTTCAAAGCTCTGCTGTTCTCCTAATTAATTGCACGAAACACATATTCCCCCATCTTGCTAAAAACATCACTAGACAAACTCTCTGCATATGAAATATCCCAAGAAGTCCAAAGCAAAATCTCTTTTGGTCGAGTTTAATTAAAACGATCCAGTATTTTGTGTGCTGCTGATTTGGAAGGATTTTGTCACAGGTAAACAAGCTTTGGAAAAAAAATTGCTTTTATCTCTTCTTGCTTTCTGTTTTAGTCATATTTCAAGTGGATTAGTATAATCTTTCCTCGGCCAAACTCCACAGCTAGTCTATTCCATCATTGTTCTAATTTTATAAAAGGAAATGACTGAAAGCAATTAATTAAAAAACTCTTCAGAGATGCATATGTGGACGTGCTTATTCACTAAGAACTCAAAAAACCCCTCTGCATTTTAAAACTATTTATCTGGCACATTAAACATGAACAGGATGTCTTTGTTAGGTGCACCTACCTCTTGATGTTTCCCTACATGAATATGCTTGTTGTGTGCAGACACCTACAGTAACAGCTCAGTCAGAGAGGAGCCCCTGTTAAAGCAGGTTTGAGTTTCAGGTGGGTTTCAGTTTTCTTTTTCGCTGTGTGATAAAGCTGATTGATTTCAAGTGAGGAGTCTTTCCCTACTGGGACCTGAGCTGTCAAAAGCCATCACTGAACCTGCAAAATTCTGTCATAACACCAGAAGCCCGAACTCTGCTCCACAACCATCAGAGTTCAGGGAAAATTCCCAGTAATTGACAAGTGAAGTTTTCTGAGCAAAGGCGTTCTGCCAGACGGAGCCATTATTTTGTGCACACACAGGCACCTACCTGGGGGACAGAGCTAACACAAAGAGTAAACTCTATTGATATGAGGGAATTCATCATCACTAAATCGACACAAGCAGCTTCACACTAGAACCTTGGACTAGGCTATTCATAAACCCTTCAGATCCATCAGAAAGGCAAATTCCCATGTTGTAAAGTGTGTTTGATTTCTTCAGAGTCAAATAAAACCTCTAAATTTCCTTGAATTCAGGGGGAGGGATAAGTCAGAACTCTTGACCCCAAAGCTGTGCCTGCCCTTAGTAAAACCCCAGCACATCTGAGCTGTGAATGCAGAAAAGTGCTGGCATCCAGAGCAAGGTGCAGAGGTTCTCCTGGCAGGGCAGAAAGAAGTTTCCTCTGCAGAGTGCTCCTGCTCTGTCGTGAGTGTTCATCCACAGAGCCAATGCAGCAACCCCGCTCACCTGCAGGAACACTTCCCAGGCAAGTTAAATATTCCTAGGGAGGTTCCTAGAAGATTTAACATACCCTGCTTCTTCCATCAGGAAAACATGAAGAAAAGGAATTTTTCCATCCTTCTTTGCTTTTCAGTTCATTTACACCCTCTTCAGCCTCCATTAAAACATGCTGTTTGTCTGCTCTCTCCACTCTCCATTCTCTCGTCTCTATTTAAAACCCTCACATATCACAGCCTGCTGGTCACTAGCCAGGTATCCAGATGGTACCTCTGCACCATGTTGATAGGTGCCTTAGAAATAGCAGGGAGAAAGGGGGGAAAAATATCACGGAAGACTTCAGATGCTCTTTTTGATAAATGGCAATTGTAGATGTAATTAGCCAGTTCCCTCCTTTGGAAAAGCTGGTGAAACAACAACTGTTGCAGTCCCACAGAGCAAACACACCAGGACACGTCTCTCACTGTCAGGGTTTAGCTTTCCCCTCAGAGCAGTGTCAGACAATGCCCATCTGTCCATCCTTCTTCTGTGAAAGGCACCAGCTTCTGTCGGGGTTTGAAGGTTTCTCTCAGAGCCCATCACCCTCCTGCCTCAGCACCACTGCACTGTGTCAACTGCTTTTGCACAGACAACTGGTTTCCAGAATAAAGAGCAAACACTGCTCACCTTAATTGCATGAGCATCCCTCTGGCAGTAATCAGGCTAATTGCTTCAGTCAGGCCAGCAGGATTTGGCTCTAAATCAACCACCAAAATGATTATAACATAAGTGCAGGAGTTCCTTTACAACTCCAAGGCCCACTTGTTAAACATTATTTACACCTCAGAAATGCTGTTTCTCTCTTCCATTTCATCAGGAGAAAGGTAGAAAGGTGCCAGAAGCACCTGAGGGAGTGGGGGGCTGAATTCCCCCCAAATGCAGTAGCAGGGGACACAGGTTTCCTTCCCCTTTGCTGAAATGCCATGGGACGTGTGCCCTGGGGAACTCCCAGTTGCACCATGTCTGGGAATCCCAACAGCCAGAGTTCATCCTCCCAGGAATGGCACAGAACTGCAGAGCAACCTGCCAAGAAAGGAACCATTGCCTGAATCTGCAGGAGCTGCATGTTTGACTTATACCTTGAAGCATGAGATAACATCCTTGAAAATATTTAGCTTGCTCAATAAAACAGATAGATGCTCTCTTTACCTGCAGAAATTTCTAGGGTTTTTTTTTTAAATCCCATTAAGCAATTGGTGTGTGTCGCATGGCAAATAATTTAGTATAATACAGAAGTTCCAGCAGATTCATTTGAGCAGTTGGAGCTGGAGGGGACAGGGAGATAAAATCCCCAGAGCCAGCTGGTACAGTGTGCTGGACACCTTCCAAACCAAGGGATCTGGGCGAGGACCTGGCAGGAAAGGTTTGAAATCCCATTTCCACCAAGACGTACATGGGACACAACCAGCTCTCAAGGGTGAGACCTTCAGTCTGTGTTTTAGAGAGCTGTGCCTTTTTAAATGGTGTATTTAAATGGTCCATTTTGACTGCTTCCATAACCAGCAGTCTCAGGAAGAGCCCAAGCTGGGCTGGGGTCAGTTGGTCTGTCCCAAAGTAGAGTGTGACCCACGGCTGGAGCAAGAGCTGCCCTTCAGGTCCACAGCCCTGAGCTCTGGGGCCTTGAATTCAAATCCCAGCTGGTTTATAGAGTTCAAGGGCCTTGAGGGTTAGGGAGGAGGTGAACAAGGGAATTGAGGGACCACGTTCAGCACCTACAACCTGTCTTGGTCCTGCTGAGCTGCCCAAGCCTCCTAGTGCAGCTAAATTTTTTTTTTCTAAGCAGTTCCAGCCCGCTGCCTCCCCTCTTACAAAAATCTTTACACGTCTCTAATCATTTTTACTGTCAATCTCTGCACTCTTTTTATAACCATTAAAGACTTTATGAGATAGGATGACCAGAAATGAAAAAAGATTCTGAGGATAGAGCATGCAATTGATTTATGTTAATGGCACTGTAATAATATTTTCAGTGTTTGATTTCTTTTTCATTCTGTACACAGCTAAAATGATGATTACTTTTCTATACATCTTTCATTTATTGAACAGCCACTTACATTGGGCTCCACAAATTTGTTCTCAGGTCTGTTTCCAAAGCAGTTAAAATATAATTAATTTAAAATCTGCCAACACATAAGAAGTTGAGGTGATTCTCTCCAATCCATCTTGCTAGAATTCATCAATGAATTTCACCAGCTGTCATGCTTCTTGTGCATTTGTCTTTGTAAGGTTCCTCTGACTTCACCAGCTTTGACACACTTAACAACTGTTAATACTAAAAAAACTCCCACTCTGTAATTTCTATTGAACCACACCATCAGCCTTAGAAGCCCCACAGATGTGCATGAATAAATATCATAGTCACCTGTGACAGCATCTTTAATGATTTTAACATTTTTCACAGTGATAACTTTCATCTCTTATGCATAAGCCAGATATAAAAAAGTGAAGTATGCCAAGATATGTTGGAGTTTATAAAGGAAATCAGAGAATAAATGTTGTTGCTTAATTTTGCTTTCATAATAGGTTATGTCTTGAAATATTAGGTGTCAAATCACCTCACCCTAGAAGGATTAGAATATGAAAAGCATGTCAGTGATGGAAGGGAATAAACCCTGACTATTTTCATGATGGAGTTTGATGACCCAACAGAAGGGATTGTACAGGACAGTGTCAACAATAGCCAGAGACTGAGCGTAAATAGGATATTAATCTTGTTTGTCAGCTAAAGATGAACAAAAACCAGCCCAATTCCCATCTCAAATTTGATACAAAACCCAACACCAGTATTTCATCAGAGGCCTGACAAAGCCACTTGCCTTTCTTCTATTTATTACAAGGTGGTTGTGGCCCTGCCTTATTCTGACTGGTGGGAGACAGAAACACAATATCACAAATTTGGGATCTGTTTGAAGCTGGAAACACCAACAATAAAAACATTTTATCTTCAAAGAGTTGCCAAAATTAAGGGCTCCATTTTTCAAAGCAGGTCATCATCAAGAGTGCCCTCAGACTTCCCTGGGAAACAGCGCTGAGAGCAGGGGCGCTGCTCTTTCATTCCCAGCCTACAAAACAACCAACAGCCTTCACACCTTCCCTACAGGCTGGAGAGCAGGCGAGACGTGGGCAAGTGATTTTATGGCAGGGGATTTCACAGGTGCAAATGGTCTCATACACCTGCTTTGTAGGTGTCACCTAACATTGAAAGTCTCTATTTTGGGGGATGAAACACTGGCATCATTAACTGCTGCAGGCCCAGAAGCACACCTCAGCACCAGTCTGAATGTGTGCCTGTGTGTCCAGCTCATGAGGCCCTAGAGCGGCTCTGGTGTGCCTTCATGCATGATGCATAACACAGAGTTACCCAAATAACAAGTACAGTTTTAGCTAATTGCCATATTTATTATTAATGCATGTGACATGGTAGCCAATTAAAGCCTCATGTTGAGCCAGGTGGAAGACAACCATGTAGCCATAAAGATCAATTAAATGCATTTAGAGGTTGCACATGAATGCAACATGCAGCCCAAGAACGTGCTGGGCCACGAGCCAGCGTGGGGTCTGTACAGGGGGAGCTGACAGACCCCAGCACCTCAACATCACACTCACACCTCCTCTCTGCCTGCCTCAGTCGCCTGGAGGCAGATTTCTGAACTCTTTGGTGTGAGCAGCAGAGAGGAATGAAAGATTGGGACAGTAGCAGCTGCAAATGAATTGCCGTATCACAGGTACTGAATGATGATTCTGCAGCGCTCGGAGGCTGGATGGGTGATCAGTAATACCCTGGGGTGGAGAGAGGGAGAGCAAAGTGGTCTGGCCAGGCAAGGGAAAGGCAGAGGGGTAATTAATTAGAGACCACACCATTTTCTAGCTCTTTCTCTCTGGCAATTTTTTTTCTGGGTTGTGTGTTTGCAGCATCACAGTAACCGGACCATCAGCTTTTCTTTCGAAGAGCTTGTTACCTGCCAGAAAATTGCACTGAATAATAACACAAATACAGCAGAATGACATTTTCATTCATGAGGTTTCATAGTAACTACAGAAAAAAGCCTTCCCTCTCTAAAGGAGTAATTGCCTTTCGGGTTCTCAAGCTCTCATTTCCCAGGATAGTACTTTTTTTCCATTTCTTCTTATGTGTTTTTTCATATGCTATATTTCTGGGTTTTGTGTGAACATGACTAGGAAACATTGCTTATCCAAACAGAGTTCCTTTTCCTCTAACGCATCTTTGTCATCTGTAACTTATTTTATTGCCAGACATGAAAAAGCAGCTACAAATTATATGACAGCATTTCCCCAGCTGCTGAGATTTCAGATGTGTCTGTGCTGTGGTATCTCTTTCACTAAATCTGTGTGAATAAGACAGAATATGTGTTGCAAAAGAAGAGTTTTATCATAAATTAACCCTCATTTCTTCATTCAGATTCTAGTGATATTGTCTAATTCCTTCACCTTCTGCTAACTCCTGGTTGTCTTTACTATCCATCCTCACAAGTGAAAAATCAAACTAACAGGCTGTTATATGTGAAAAGTAGGTTTTACTGTAAGAAAATGAAACATAAAAATAAATGTTGAAACCAATAAACTTCAGAAAAAGCCAAGCTACAGCTGTCATCCTTATCATCAAGAATGGCAGCAGCATCACAGCTCAAATGAAAATCCTCAAATTCAATGTTCCACTATGCCAGGTACTGACTGTACCAGCCCACAGCAAGAACTGATCCCTACTCAGTGAAGGGTGTGTGTTTCAACTCAAAAGGTGTCAGAAGAGGGATTATACTTTCTTATTTGAAAGCAGATGGGCAAAGGCACAGAAAAATTGCCTGTATGGTATCAAAACTCATAGGAAGTTAAAACAAAGTTAGCAGTCAGCCTCCCAAACCCCAGCACAATGACTAAACCCCAGTTAATATCTCCTACATTCGTGGAATCATGCCCATTTTTGCTTTATTCTCCTGGGTCAATGCACCTGGTGTAAGAGCTGCCACCCACGTAAGACAAATGCTCTGCCTAGATGCAATCCTGCCTTCAAAGCCAGTCAGTAACAGACTTCTGAGGAAGCTACAAGAAACTCCTTAATTGGTAAACACAGGATAATCTATGCCAAGAGTGGTCTTACCCTGACAGAGATTAACTTTAAGCCTTGAAGCATGAATTTTTATGGAGTTCCAAAATTTAATTTATTAGTGCTAAATATTATTACTCCAAGCGCTCTCACAGCTCGCAGACGTGTCCACTCCATCTCAGGAATTGCACTCCCATGCCGAACCAGTCTGTTTCCTATTTAATTAGCACAATTATTTGTGATGGACGTTAGAGCATCACGTGAAACCCAGAGGTTCGTCGGTTAATGAGTACCACAGGTTAATGAAGGAGGAGAATGGAGAGGAGTACAGCATATTTTTGACTAGTCCCAGTATTCACAAGTGAGATTACAGGGGAAGGTAAATAACACTGAAATGCTGCCAGCCTCGTTTCCCTGGATTTCTGAATTGCTTCCCCTTCGCTGCTGCCATGCCAAGCTTTGAACTGCTTTGTGCCAAACTTCATACAAACAAATTTGCAGAAAATTCATTTCAAAGTCTGACTTAACACTAATACAAGCAACAACCAAACGTGAAAAGAGTGTGTCTGAGCAGTTGAGCTACGGCTGCTCTTTCTGTGATCACTTAAATGTGGAAGAGAAACAATAAAGCCAGATTTGCTTTTATCTCATCACAACTAAGCCCTGGATTTTGTGTAAACAGATACCAAATGCACCTAAACCTCTTAATCAGCTTTTTTTTTTTTTTTCAATCACACAAAACAAAGCCTAGCTTTGGGGTAGGAAGAAAAGGAAAACTTTGTTGTGTCCTTATAGGAATACTTTGAACTCGCTTTTCAAGGGTCATTTTTTCCCATTACAGCTCCCAGAAACTACATAATGCTCCAGCTGAGATCAACTGCATCAGGCAGCTGAAGGAAATCTGTAACAAACCCATGTGGAAAACCTATTATTTTTATGTGCACATTTCTAAAGTTTTTATCAAGCTAACAGGAACCAAAACATTTGTTTTCCCCCTGAGTATCTAAAGTTACAAGGATGCCCAAAGCAATTCAGTGCTGAGCAGTGGGGGAAGAGATGTGCAGGTGGTGCCTGGCCACAGGCAGCAGCAGCAGCTCCTTGGGCATCAAATCACAGCTGTTCCCACTGGGGCCATCCCCTCCTGGGGGAAGGTGAGGCTGGCCAGAAAGCTGCAGGCAATTAGAGGTAATTAACCCAGCTGGAAATCCATCCCAGGCTGCTATTAGTGAGACACAGGGGACAGAAGGGGACCATGAGTCCAGCCTCTGTGTTTCCCTTTCTTGAGTGGCTCAGTGGGAGGATCATCTCCCCTTCCTGTGCTAAGGAAAAGCGCCCCAGGATGGGAGTCACCCACCCTACTGCACTCACCCCTTACCTGTCACCACCAAATATCCCAGGTCATCCTTTGCCCCTCTCTGCTGCCTCCCGTGCTCTCACCAGGAGGTTTCCTCCACCCCAAGCCCAGGCTGTGAGGGTGCTCACTGGACAAGGAGAAGGGTATGGCCCAGACCATGGTTGTGCTTTCTCTTGGGTATCTCATCAGAAACATACTGATATGAAATAAAAGTAAAAACGAGGCAAGGACTGAGGCAGAGCTGAGGTGTTTCAGGGACTGCTCCCAACTGGATTCCACAGACCTCAGAGTGCAGCACTTCCCAAACCTATTCCACTCTCCAGCACAAAACAAAGCTGTGTGCCATTTACCCCAATGGCAGCTGCAGCTTTTTGGAGACAGCCCAGTTTGTCACATTTGCAGTTGCATTCATGGATATTTAGCTGTTTTGTAAACAGGTAACAAGTTCAGGTCAGCTGGGGACAGGCCAAGGCAGCTTCTTTCCCTCAGTAAATTCCCCTTGCAGTGAACTCCTGCATGGCCTGAAAGCAGCCTAGGCAGAGGGTCTCCAAAGGCAGTAACTCAGTTATCTCTGCCCTACAAGATACACAGAACTCCCAAAAAGTTGTGCTTTTTTTGTTCAAGAGAACAAAGATGGCACAATTCCCTTCCTCACAGGCAGTGAGTGACTTGACCCTGCTCCTCCAGCCCCTGCTAGGCAGCCTTTAAAAAACAACAAACCATCTAAGCAAGTCCCCAGAAGAGCCTTTCCCAGCTTCTCCTTCACTGTTAGACCTGTGAGCAGGATGCCCGTGCTGCCAGCAAGGGCTGGCTGAGCTCTGCCCCAGCACCCAACTCTTGCTATGGCTGGGGTGGAGCCCAGCTGAGGAGCCACCAGTGCCCTGCACCAGCCTCTTGTCCCTACCTGGTTCTGTGTGGCTTTGCCACAGCAATTGCTCTGCTCTCCAGCAGATAATGACTCGTGGGTGTGCAATCCATGCACCTTCGGCCAGGCAATCACTGGGCACTGCCACAGTGCTCTGCCAGTTCCTGCTCAGCTGTATTTCACCTCGGCACACACTTTCAGAGACATGGGTAAAAAGCAGATCACTTAGGTGAAATTACCCCTCTCTCCTTCCACCCCATTTCCCCTCATTATGTCCTTCCCCTGACCACAGTGAGTAGTTGATCTTCAGCAGCACATGCCCCACAGAGGCAGGCAGACATTTATAGTGCCACTCAAGATAAGTTAAGGCCTTTAATCTTTCAGAACAATTTGCCTCTCCAGCGGTTCACTATCAGAGTTTGCTCCGGCTGAGTAAGGCTCTCCGATATCTAAATGTCTAAAAAATGTAGTGCGCTTAAGACCTGTTCTTTTGCTCTCATTAATCCTACCTAGCAAAGGAATATACAAATATTTGCAGTCCCCCCAAAGTTGCAGAGAAGGTGAAAACGCACAGAGCACAACAAGCCTGCAGGGTAAGCAGAGTCTAAGGACCAGAAAAACCCAAACTCCACTTTTAGGCAGTACCATATCAATCCTCTGGCTGCACATAGATGCAGAGGATGGGTCTGGGCAAATAAATATTTCCTCTTTTTTGGGCAGCAGCCCTTTCCTGTCCAGCCAGCACCATGAAGCTGACCAGCAAGGAGTACAAAATGAGTCCCTAGTGCTGAGGCTGTCCACACAAGAATAATTGCAAATACAAGATAGCCAGAAAATGGAGTTGACAGCATGAAAATGTCAGTTCAGAACTCAGTGGGGAAAAAAAAGTGTAAATCACTCGTTTTTAAGGACATGACTAGTCTCACTAAGAAGTACATTTAAAGTTAAATTATCTTGACTATGGCAGAGAAAGGTCAGTTAATCCCTTTATTTGGAGCACAGCTGGTCCCTAGGATGGATTTCTTTTTCTTGTTCCATCCAAGTTTTTGTATCATAGGGGTTCCAGTCTTCAACACAATTAAGAGTTATTGAATTTTCATTTGCACTGTTGCTTTGTTCACATCTTGCTGGAGTAAATGCAGTTTTCAGCCCCACTCCTCCACAGTATTAATTTTTCCATTAGCTTTATGGAAGCCATCCATTTACTGCCTGGCTTTTCTCAAGATTTAAAAACATCATCTCAGTAACATTGTTATCTACCAGCCATATTTCACAGATATTGTGAAACTGGTTTATACTGATATCTTACTTAGCATCTGGCTGACAGGACAATTGCAGGGAAATATTGCCAGAGATATAAGGCCATTTTGAGATAAATAATGAGCTTTAAAGCTTAACAGGTTGTTTTCTTCAGAAGAAATCATAGCAGTTCTCCTATGCACAAAATAGCCATTTGCCATACAAAGGCTGAGATGGAAAGTGGCCCTTAAAGCATTAAATAAATCCTAGAGAGTGACGAAGCAACAGCTTAGCTCTGACCTGAAGTGTTTCATGGCTTCCTGAATTATCTAATTTGCCAGAAGTGAGTGACTGCTTCTGGGAGTGTATGTTAGCTAACAGTGCATCCCAGAGTTATTAAGGTTTATCATGTAAATCTTTATTTGAATGCTTTTAAAATGCATATTACTTTCTTGATAAACTATGATGGCTCCTTAGGAGCCATTAATACAAATTAGGGTGCATACCATATGTAGTAGAAGGCCTCATGAAAAGTACTTATTCCACATGTGGAGTAATCAGCTTTTAAATTATATTAAATACTGCAGCTGTAATGTTTTCCCCCCAGTCCCAGGAATCAGATCACTTTTTAAGAAGTATTTTATTCTAAATTTCATTTCCTCAGATAAAAGCCCAGTTTTCAGTTGTGCAGCCAGGAGGTGAGAAGTTAGGAACTAACAAATTGCAGGGAGGGGAGGACAAGCTCCATTCATTTTTATCAGTTAGAATTCCCCAGATACTGTTCATAAATAATTTCCATAATCTAAAAAATGTGTTGCTTTTGATCAGAAACATCCTATGTACATGCAGTTGCTTGGTTATTATTCTTACCTCCAGGTCCTCAAATTTGGTGCCTTTTTACAACATACCACAGCTATCTCAGCCCTGCACAGCGAGTTCCCTGGGATAAATTTATTTTCCATAGTCATGGCGTGCTTAGGTATTTATTCACCACAGCACTGTTTCAAACATCGTCCCCACATGGAAAACCCCACCCTGATGCATGTTAAATGAACAGGATGAAAGGAAGAAAAGGTGCCTTGGCTTCAGCTAGAGTCAGGTCAAATCACAGCATCTCACCTTGGCTTCCTTCGAGCTCCTCCAAGGCAAAATGAGGTTTTGAGCCAGGCACACTCTGCAAGGCAAAACCAGGGCCTGTGGAAACGAGGCGGTTTCTGGGGGAGTGGTGCAAACATTAGCTCAGCTATAGTTACAGATTACTTGGCTAAAGGAGGTCTTTGCCATCAAATAAAGAAAAGAGAAAAATCTGAGTAAAAGCCCCAGGATGTTCCCCACGCTGGATAAAGTGATGTTGTAATCCTGTGAGGGGCACATGACCTTCACAGACCGGTTGTCACAGGTAAAGGGAGGATGGCTTCATCTGTGTATTGTGACAGATAGAAAAACCGGATAAAACTGCCTTTGTACAGGAAAAAGACCTGAGGAAGGGTCCTGTTCCGCTTTTCCAATGGAAAGATCCCCAGACCTCTCCATGAAATGTCCTCACAGCTCCATTCCTGCAGCCCTGTGCTCCCATGCCAAGGGGGGGAGGCAGGCAGCTCTCCTGCCTGGGTGTAGGGCAATGTCACTTTGCAAACCTTCTCAGGTGCCTGCAAAATATTCCTGGGATCAAACTAGCCGTGAGAAATGGGCAAGAGGGTAACATAGAGAGCATCTCTGGGCATTTGGGGAGTCACAAGCTGCTGCAGCACTCATCCACCCAACATAGGCAGCTAAATTAACTAAAAGGGGCTACAAAACCAGGGAGAAAACTCCTTCTTTCTGGCAAATGCTTTCTGATCATCAGTTACAATTTTTGCAAGCCTCTGTAGTGTCACGACTTGGTACCAATTATGCATTTGAAGACAACCTGCTGGGAAAAAAGCTGTTAGCGTTCCCTGACATATTTCTACTCATTAGACTGCAACAGGTAGCAGGGGACTATGGCAAAAGGGTTTGTTTATGTGTTAAATCTGCAGGTATTCATCTACAAAGTCCTTTATTCATCAGTGATATATCATGCTGGTGTTGAGCACATCCTGTACACACATATATATCTTCTTGACAGACTAAGACAGGCAGGATTTGGAGAGAAATTCTGCTTTTTAAAAACAACCTCAAGCAAACTGCCCATATCCGATTCCGTTTCCCTTGTTTATGTTTTTGAGCCCCATCTCCACCATTATCACATTCCTACTGAAACCTTGTGGTTTCAGACTTTGGCAAGTTCTGTTGAAAGCAAGATAATTGAAACACATTAAAACCTTTTTCCATGGCTCCTTATTTCATCACGGATCAAGTGAGACTATCTGAAGGAGTATTTCCCTTCCTTGCAGCTCTTACCTCTATTATTTTCTTTCCTCTAATGAATCCACTTGGTCTAAGTGCAAACTTTTACCTTTTCACACTCTTTGCACAAAACAAGTTTGGTTTTACTATGGCAACCATGGATCAAAGGTAGGATTTTTTCTCTGTCTTTAGAGACAGAAGTCTCCAGACTTCTGCTTCTCTCTCCTTTAAGCAAAGGTTGAAATATATGTGGCAGCAAGGCTTATAAGATCCAGTTTGCACAGATGTTGGTGTGCGTTGTTTCTGTGTTTATGATGAGCATTGGACAGAGCAGGCAGATGCAGTGTCAGATTAGCTCTGCTCGTCTCCCAGGTGTGGGGTGGATGGCTCTGGAAGTGCTCCAGGCACAGGGGCACTCAACAAATGCTGTCACAATAATGCTGCACTTTAATTCTATGAAAAGCAGTGTGAGGCACCATCTCTCTTATTGCTCCTTGCACGGTGAGGAGCAGCACTATGAAAGATTATGGTGCAATTGGGAAGTATAGAGAAGGTGATCATTTATATGCTAATGCCCAATAATAATGTATGTGCAGTTGTTCCCATAAATTCTGGGACTCTCAGAGTTGATCACTTTCTGCACAGTTTTAGTCACCACACAGTCACACACCAAGTCCTTCAGCTGCCAGCACATGTTGACATTTCTGGGTTTTTTTCTGTTAAACTGAGCAAGCGTTCAAGCAGTGTTCCATTAACCCAGGCCTAGGAGGTGTTTCTGGCATAGGATTCTCCTGTTGCTGCCATATCCAGTGGCTCCAGACGCTGGCGCGGTGCCTGTGCTCGACGCGGAGCGGACGCGGGGCTGTGTGAGGCAGGCAGCTGTAGGCAAACACACTGCAGGGCTATAAAATTAACACCTAAGTGCCAGGGAGAGAGTGTGAAAGCTAAAAATACTCACTGTGTGCCCACAGCCAAATTTGGAGCTTGCATTAGGCAGAGCTTTGTGTCATTTCTTACCCCAGCCCCAGGCTATCTCCTCCCAGCATCCGAGCCAGCCGCACTCAGCCACTGCCCCCGCAGTTTTGGAATGGTCACTGATACTCCTTTTTTGTGGTTCTCTCAAAGGGAGGTGGCAGATGAGCAGCACAGCTCTAAACCTCGTGGGAAGTGCAAGCAAGAGGGCTGAGAGGCACTTTCCCACCTTGCTTTCCAGATCTCTCCAGGGAGATCAGCAGCAGACTGAAAACACTCCAGTCCCACTTCCACACAACTCCAAGAGGGTAGGAGCACTGGAGAGAGCAGCAGGGGGAGAATTACCCTGCAATACATCTCTGATTACCATTTAATATATGCTACTCTGCTAGAGAGACTCACAACTCTGTGCAATGGGCTGGGCTCTCCCAGAAACATTTCCTTTAAAGTGGATTTTGTGACTGTGGGAAGGCAGGCAGGTACCTCCCAGCTGTACCACGCTGGGACTGCTCTCAACCACAGCAGAGAGCAAAGAGGGGTACAAATTCAAGCATAAGCAGCAGGCAGAAGCTAAGTTCTATACAGTGAAGACGTGTGTTCAAAGAGCAACATGTTAGGGAAGCATTTTGTTTCCTTTCTCTGCAGTGCTGCTGTGCCTTTCATTTAAAATTTTTGAGAGGTGGAGTTAAATTTACAAGCAGCAAGGACATAGGAAAAGTTGATAATAGCCATGGGCTCAGTCTATAGGGATTGATCCTGCCAGTGATTGAGCTGCTTTCCATTAAACAGCTGACAGCAACCCTGGGTGTTCGATTTACCCTTCCAGTGCCAGGATTTTTTACCCAAAATTCCTTTCTGTCCTCTCCAGGACTGTCAGAATATCTTTCCATACCACTAAATTCTTAATTTCCTTGATTACTGTAGCAATCCAACGCACTAATCGAGCAGATGCAAAAATTTCTTGAGCAGACAGTCACGGTGACCACAGTGTCCCAGGGGGATTTCTGATAAGATTGTAAAGCCAAAGAGGTTTTTTACACAGTTTTGGAGCTCCCAGAAATGATCTTAAGACATTAAAAAAAATTCTTCAGACCTGCTAGTCCCAGCAGTGCCCCGCAGCCTGCATTGATTTTCCTGAGTGAGTGAGCTTTGTTTCCAGAAATGCTCACACAAATTCAGGTTGCTGTGATAGTCCCTGAAGAGATGGTCTTTCAGGAGGACAAAACACTATCACTGTATATTACACACAGCTCTCCTCCACCTCAGACCTCTCCAGTCTGCATTCCCATCCCCAGAAAGTCTGGTCTGACCAATCCATCTGAGGTATTTCAACTTCTCTGACCTTATACCAGTCAATTAACTAATCAAGAGGTTTACAATTCACAGAATCACAGAGTATTCTCAGTTGGAAGGGACCCACAAGGATCACAAAACCCTTAAATGAATGGTTTCCCCTCAAGCTAAAAACCAAAAGTTCAGCAACTATTAGTTATTTTAAACTGAACACCAAAAGCCTGCTAAAATTTCCCTGAAGTTTTAAAAGACTTTTTTTAAAGCTGTCACTCCTTAGAGTTCCATTCAGCCATCTCCAAAGCAGCAAGTCCTGCAGCAGCAGCTCACCAGGTACAGCCGCACAGGCAGTGGCTGGGCTGGGAGAGGACCCCAGCCGAGTGAGCTCTCACACCGACATCTGAGTTTAACCACACAGCTGCTCCCTGGTACCCAGGGGTGCAATGAACTGCAGCATTGCAGGGAGGAAGGCAGGCTGAAGTCACTGACTTTTGTCCAAGAACACCTCCTGCATCTGGAGGTTTGCTGCAGTCCCCTCTTCTGTTGCAATGAGTGCAGGGAAATCATGGAAATCAGATCATCGAAGGATAAGAAATAAGTAAAGCCCATGAAAAATTGGGACCAGGTATCTCTCTGAGAAAACCAATGCAGAGATTAGCACTGGGTAGCTCCAGCCTCAACAATCTCAGATGATCTATGGCTGAAGTCTGGTGTGCAAGGCAGCCAGCCAGGAAGGGGAAAGCATTTCAGCTCAGGGTTATTTCTATTTTTAACATTTCTGTGCTTATTTCTGCCTTTCAAACAAAATGCAGTGCAGACAACTACCTGTGCACTGAATTGCAGAGGTAACTGGGGTAGTTTCAGATGCAGGTGAAGCTGCAGGAGACATTTCTTAAGTGGGAAAAGTCAGTGATAACCAAGGAAATTAAATCCCTTTTTCCCACCTGGTAAATCCCGCTCCAGGCAGTTCTGGGACAAATTAGCAATAGGTTATAAACCCCAGATGTGTATTAGGAAGCCTACATTCCATCTGATGATTTTTAGGTCAACTCTTAGAGATTCACATAAGAAAATGAGTTATTGGCCAAATGCAAGTATTTATCCCTCCAATCTTTTAGTTATCTTACTCCTGATGAAGGAATAGTTGGCAAATAAAGCAGCTACCCTCCTGTCCAGGGGAGAGGGTTCACCCAGGCACGTTACTGCAGACAACTACATTGTAGAGAGTAGTTAGCAGTAATGAATAATTAATGAATAAATAATGTATTTGTGTCTCAATACCCCAAGGTCTTTGGGCACCTTCACAGAAAATAATTAAAACAATAGATTACAAATAAGATGACAAGTCCCCAGGCAAGGGGATGTACACAGACCCACAGTCATGTAAAAACAGAGAGGACGTGAAGGCAGGAGCTAAAAACGTTCTTGTGTTTTGGTCTACAGAGTGCACAGCTCCTGGTGGTGCACTTGCCCTACCCTGGGATGGGGAGAAACCAAAGCCAAAGGCAAATACCTGTCCTAGCAAGAAATATTCACAAGCCTTACTGTCAGAAACATCTAAGCATTAAAGTAGGATAGCTAGGATGAAAAGCACGGGTTTACAGGTTTCAGAGATGCCTGAATCCATGAGTGCAATCAGTGTGAGATGCAGGTGTGTCCTGGCCATGTGTCCTGTGAGGGCCTTTTTCAGTCAATCCTCCAGCAATTCACGTGGTTTGGGGGGAAAGGAGCAATTCCTGAGTATTTCCAGTTTTGTGCCTCTTACATAGACCTGTCCATGTACTGTAACTGCGGATGGCTGGGCCAGACACCATTGTTAGCAGAAAGCAGCCCAGAAACAGGTTATATATACAGACACCTTTGATCTGTGGGGTAGTCAGAGCCAGCCCCAGCACCGCCTGAATTGGGAATTAGAGTGAGCAGCTGCTTCTCCCTCCCAAACACCCAGACTGTTTTCAAACCCCTTTCACACCCACTTGAAAGCAGGATCTCCTTAGCAAAGCACAGCGGTCTAAAAGGCACCTTTTTCCAAGCAAGGTTTCCAGCTATCATTTGAGAAGCCACAGGCATTACATTTAAATAAAAACATTCACCAATCTGAATGGTTATGAGCAAAATGTGGAATGAGCCTGGCATTGTTAAGTCTTGGGGAGCAGAAGGGAAAAGTGGCTGTTTGCAATCTGGAACTAAATACTTAATTCCTGGAACACCTCTGTCCTTTCTGTGCAGATGCCCAAAGAAATCTCTTCCTACATTTTCATTTCTCTCTTGATGATGCAGTATAAAAGTCCCTGAAAGCTAAAACCTAATATTTAATACTTTCAGTTACTTGTGAGCATTGTGAGGCCAATATTTCCCCACTGCAGAGAAAGAGTATATTTGTGATGGGTGCCCATATATTCAACCTACAGTATCACCACTTTCCACATTACACTTTCAATTGTACAGCAGCTTGGCAATGCTGCCACTTCATCTTAAGCGTGAGCAGAAACATTCCACTGACTTAAACTCAGTGACCCACCTCAAAACTCACCCCACAGGTCTAAAGAGAACTCAGCCTGGCCCCCGTGTGATAGTATTGGGCGAAGAAAGTGGCAAAACCTGCAGAGGTAGGAGATGAGACAGCTTCCTTCAGCAGTGCCCACAGTTAGTTCTGCTTCAGTTAGTCAGGAAATTTCACCTTGATTTTTCATTGTTTACCTCATTCCATTCCCTATTACATTTGTAATTCTCTCAGTGAAGCTCGTCATTAGGTTTCTCCATCGTTTCTGAACTCCTCCCCAGGGCTCAATGCAGCGATGGGGAAAGTGTGAACAGCCTCACACATTAACACAGCTCTTGCCAACATCGGTGCTTCCCCACCTCCTGAAGCAATGACTCTTTCATAGACCAGACAGAGCTGTAAGCCTTGGGTGAACACCTGGAAACCTTTGCAGAAAAATCAGGACCCAGTTTCACATGATCCCACTAAACCAGCAAAGTGCATTCAGGACATTATAGCATTGGTGGGAATTGTATGTCACAGCCCCTCACCAGCCTCTGCCTGGATCTGGGGTTGGATCTCCCCTGCCCTGAGCTGGAGAAACCTCAGCATGCGTCACTCCTTCCTCTCAGTGTCACTGAGCACAGCTGGTGGGGCAGGGTACAGATCCACCCTTCAGCAAAGGAAAGTAACTTGTGGAGTCACACTGCTTCCCTGCCTCCAGCAAAGCACAGAGTAATGGCAGCAGTTATGCCTCTAGGCACTGTTCACTCCCTAAATGAGTTTATAAGACACTTACTGAACATTTAGAGATGACCTGTGAACCACCTCCAGCACCAGTAAATGCCATGGCATGGTGAGGAACACTTTGCCATCAGCTGGAGTTTCTGGCCAGAACCTCGGCTCACCGGCCTGGATGGGGGATGCTGAGTCCTGGCCACGTCTCACTTCCAGCAAGGTGAGGATTTAGGTACAAGGCACAGTTTCACAAAGGTTTCCATGTCCTTACACTTGCCAAAATATAAGCTTGGGGTGCAATAAAGGACGTGCTGTTGGGTTTAGAGGTTCTCCTTCTCCATACGTGAATGCTATAACTATTTTTAAATAACTGCTTTGAGTCCATTGCCTGGAGAACTGGGATCAGTGTGTGCTACAGCTCTGAAAGGCATAAATAATTACTGCTCCAGAGTTGTTTAATCAGGCTGCCTCCAATGAAGTTTTTGGTGAGTTTCTGTTGTTGTTTAATTGTTGTTGTGCTGTGCTTTGGTTGGGGTTTTATTCGGTAGATTAAAGGGTTATTTCTGTTGGAAACAGACATCTTGGTAACACTGAAAATGAAATGTCCTAAATCAGAGCCTGGGAATGCATTATTTCATGCACTAGCTACTGAATGATGAATTAATAACAGTATCTCAAATACATCTTCCATCAATATGCTTATTCAGATTCCATCAGCATTTAATTAACATAAATTATATGACATTAGGAGGATTCAGGCAGTCATCAAAAAGAACACTTCTCTTGTAAGCTACTGAAATTCTTGTGGTTTCTGCAAGGCAGCAGTTTTTATTTTTATTTTCCTCTAGAAATTCATCACAAATCAAATGTTTTCACAGCAAATTTAGAGCTGATTTTTTTCCTGATTTTCTGAGGATGGAATATTGGATCTCTGGCTTTGTTTCAGCTGTTCTAAGTTTTATGCCAAGGAACAGCACTTATACAAAGGGAGTAATGGCCGCATCTAACTGCAGAGGGACCTTCAGCAGTCCCTATAACTCTACAGTGAGGTGGAGCATCAGTAAACCACACAAGCCACTTTTCATTTAGGCATCTAAAGTCAAGAGAAAATAGTTATGAGTCTCCTAAAAAGACTGGGTTGTTTTTTTTAAATCTCATAACAATACAAAAGGTCTTGATGTTCTGCCTTCAGAAGCGTGCAAGGAAAAGCTGAATCCCAGAATGGGAAAGTTTAGATACGTGCTAGAAGTGTCAGCCAAGTGACCAGAACAATGAGCAGGGAAAGAACAGCTGTAGTCCCCCATTGGGCTGAACAGCATCCAAATGCTCATTTGCAAAAAGAAAGGAACCAAGCACAAAAGGCAAGAGTGAAAATACAAGGACATGCAGGCGCCTGATGACAGAAATGGGGATATCAATTCTTCTGTGTGCCTTTCTGAGGCTAGGAGAGGGAGAAGCCTGCTTTAACTTACCACAAAGAACTAAAATCTGGCACAGTTAAATGAATAAAAAGCAATTTGTGTTAAGTATCACTCTGAAAGAACATTTTGCTGTTGTTTTTGTGGTTTGTGCTTCTGTTTAATTGTATCGTTTTGTCCTTAAAGTTTATTCAGCGAAAAAGTTCAGTCTGAAGAGATGTGACAAACCAAAATATTTTATTCTGACAGATGTGGTTATTCTTTAAACTAGGACAGGGGGTTGCCAAGAAGTGCTCAGCTCCCCAGGCTATTGCTCCAGGGAGGCAGGTAGCGCAGTGCACCAGCATGGACGCTGCTGTGCAGGATAGGATGGCAGAGCTGCATGTGCAGCTGGAAGCAGCTTTTTCCAAAACTGTGTGAAAGTTTCCTATGCAAAGTAAAGAGCAGATCCCAGCCCCAGAAATCGTTGGGGAGTTTGTAACAGGGTGCTGACCCTCCTCTGCATCTCATGAAGGAGAAAGAGTGGCAGTATAAATAAATGGAGTTAATGTATACTGCAAGTGGTGGGGAAAAGATGAGCCCTGCATTCCATTACACCGTTCTAGTCCATATAATCCACTCCAAATTGCTCAATATAAAGCTCACTATCCAACAGCCCTGCCTGCTACTGTTATGAGGTGCCATATATTGACTGCGCTAAGCGCCCTCAATCCTGCAGCAAGCAGCTGCTCCCTCTCCAGAGCATCCACAAGGGACCAGATAGGCAAAGGGAAAATAATAACAGCACAAAGTGTCCAGGATTAGGCAGCAAGTCAG
Organism: Pomatostomus ruficeps; assembly: GCA_013400735.1. NCBI lineage: Eukaryota > Metazoa > Chordata > Aves > Passeriformes > Timaliidae > Pomatostomus > Pomatostomus ruficeps. Next base: position 263,384 of record VYZT01022957.1, on the reverse strand, counting down.
TAACTGAAGCAGGAGTAAAGCCCATCCCATGTCCTTCCTGCCCTTGCTGCGTGCAGTGGGCTCCACACCGGGCCTTTTGGTCAGGCAGCTCTGCTGGATGCAAGGTGCTGTGTTGGGACTCCAGTGTTAATAACCACAGCTTCCACAGGCACCATGCAGGTCTGTACAGGCTGACAAATACACCAGCAAGCATGGAATAGTGCCTTGGACAGGACAGTTCCTCCCTGAGCTGGCAGAGGATGTGTGCCCCCATGGAAAGATCAGAGATTCCCTATTACGGGAGCCTGTTTTCATAGTGTGCCACATTCACGCCCCTACTCAAAGTAGCAGTGGGTATTTGTGAAGCCTCAAAACTCTGGCCACAGAATAAGTCTCATTTGGGTTTTCCCCATTGAAGCAAATCATTTGACATGTTTGAGCCTTAGAGCTTGGAAAGGGGACCTGCGGGACCACCATTTTTACGTTGCCATTCACTTCCATCCCATTCTTTTTAATATAGAGAGGAGTTCTTCAAAAAGAGTAATAGTGGCCCTTAATCATCCTCCCCCCTCAAGACACTATTAAAAATGGGAAGATGAAACTATCATCCCTCATTCATGCACAGTGCAACACGTACCAGTTGTATGTTTGCATGACCTGCACATCTTTGGGTACACCTTCACTCCACCAAACACTCCCAGGAGCAGAGGCAACAGCACAGGCAGGAGATTGGGCATCACCAAGGCTCTGGCTTTTTTATAATAATGACTGAGATTTTCAAAGGGGAAACGACCTGTCCGAATCTGACTCTAGTTCAGTGTGAACTGGACTCCCAACCTCGTGGGTCATTTTTTTAAAACAGACAGATCAGAATTAGTAACAAGAGCTTTTGCCTTTTTTTATCCCCCCTTTACTTCTGCATGTTCCATTACACAAGAAAGAAGCAATACTGTACTATGACAAGAAGCCAGAGCTAAACTGAAACACCACTCCTGCTATAATCCCTCTCTCTCAGTTGCTCACTTCCCTTTCTCATGACATTCTCAAGAGGATTATTAATAATAACTGGGGACAGAGATCTTTTCTATCTCTAACTTTGTAATGGGTAAGTTTTCCCTGGAACATATTACTGAAATTTTTTTTGCCAGACATCCCCCTGCCATGCCCCACTCCTCAGGAGCAGTGGTATTTCCAGAAATTAAGTTAGCTCCACTAACTGTGTTATACCTTCCATTCTCAACAAACCACCCTTCATTGCCTTAATGTTCCCATTATGTTTGATACATTGCAGCGCTGTCCATTTATTATGGCATTTTAACTTAGGTTCAGATTATATATCACTGGTGGAGCTCTCTGGGATAAAGGGCAATGAACGTTTTAATTGCCTGATAAATTATTAAGGACACTCCTTTAATTGGGTAATGTGGTGTTTACATCTTTGAAGCAAACACTTACGGAATCTGTATGGGTGCAGATTTGTCTAAACACACAGCCAGCAGCCTCTGTCTCCCCTTGAGAATAATAGTTTTATCAGGCTATTAAAATAAACACCACGCAGGATAGATTGTACCAGATGCCAGGGGAGATCAGCAGCTGGAACAAAGAGATGAGCCTCCATCAAAGTCAAAGGAGGTGCACTGACTTACATCAGCCAAGGGACTGGTCTTCCACATTCACCGGACCTCACTTAAAGCGACGCAAAATAGCAAAAGACCTACATTTCCCACTGCTTTAGCTAACCTAGTTCATTTGAACTGAAATGGGTCACAGTGTACCCACACAAGGAGTTCAGCAGCAAACCTGACTTCAGAGGGAGCCCAGGGAAAATGCAGCTGGGGAGAGAAAGTGCATATTGCGCTAAACAGAGCCTGCTATGGCACAAACCTGGGCTTTTGGCTGCTCTTGCGTGCAGGTCAAAAATAAAATATCGCCTGGAATGATACAGCTTAAGCAGCCCCTTCCAGCCCACAGAGAAAAGATGGGACAGTACAGCTGGGAGGAAGCACAGTCCTGCCAGAAACCTCACTGCTCCCAGCTTTCTCTTCTGTCTGTTCATCTCTATACCTTGAAACTGGGATTTCTTCAAGTTTTGCAACATCTCTCCTTTCCTGAGCTGTGTGAATGCAAAAATATTTGTTGCATTCTTTCCAGACAGATGCTATGCTTCTTGCTTATTAAAATAGAGAGAAGGGAGCAGCTTGTCTAGGATGAAGCTTTATATTGCTTAGAAGTATTGAAGAAATAGGCTTTTTAGGATAAGTTAACATTTCAAAGGTGTTTCATATCTATTTGTTATCAGCTTTTGGTAACACAGAGCGCCGGAGCTCAGTCCCTGCATACAAAATACCACTGTAATGAATTGTATTTTATCTCACTCTGACTTGACCCCTGCAAGTCAAGCTCTGCACAGGTTCAAGGTAAAGAGGTTCTGAGCCTGCAGGGGACAAAGCCACTTTTATTTCTGTAACTTTGCAGTGGCTCCACTTAGAGTTGGCTTTGGAGCAGTCTCCCTGTGATTCAGGGCAGTCCGTGCTGGGACCACTGAGGGTAAGTGGCAAGCAGTGGGCAGGAGCACGCATAGAGCCTGGGGAGGGTGAAGGCAGAGGAAACAAGACCACAGTATTGCCTGTTTAGCAATTTGGGTACAGATATCCACTGCTTTCATTAAAGGGGCTTGACACTGGGAGTCACAGCAAAGGACAGGTGTGGTTGCAGCCACATGAGATGAGCTGGAAGATGGGCAGCACCATCACCCAGCAGCAGTAACGGGGATCCTCTCCTGTAGCTCTCTGCTGCATTTTGGGACCTCCTTATCACCCTAAAAATGTTTTCACCAGAATTGCAGAGCACAGGGCCACCTGGCTTTCACTTTATCTAAGGCTTCACTCTTCTTCCTCTGTGGTCAGAGAACAAAGCAATTTGATAAGAAAATACATGAACACACATATACATTTACATGCACATCTTAGATATCTAGACACACTACTTTTCCTGAGAAAAGATGACACTTTGGTATCTTCTTCTCCTTTCAAGAGGTCACTGTGTTTTGGTGGGGTAGGAATCCAGCCCTCTATCATCATGCGTGACCCTGTCACACAGCAATAGCTGGATTGGGCCCCCACTTCCCACAGCATTTGGGTGAAAACACAGTTCAGCCTTACAGATAAAAGAGCTCTCTGCCCTTTCAGGGGCTGCTGAGGAAAATGCAATCACAAACCTACCGCTTACTGTCAGCGAATATCAAATACAAAGCCAAATTAGGTGAAATTCCAGTCGTTGCCTCCTTAAAAAGCTGAAGTTGAGCAAGTGCATCCAGAAAAACATCTGATTCAATGCTCAGATCTTAAGAAAATCAATCCCTGTGAACAAGCACCCAAATGAAAACAAGTGTAGATGGAGAAATTCCTCAGGTTAATGTTTCCAAACAGATCAATGCACAAACGCCTGTGGATTGATTTCCTGGAGCTCCAACCCCACATTAGCTCTTCAGGACAATCCTAATCAGCCACGGATGTATGAAAACAGGGATTGGGGCTATTGCAGTTTCTTCTCCCTCCTTCTCCAGTTTTTCTTTCTACTCCCTGCCAGACTCTGGCTGCTTGGGCACCTGCTCCAGGAAAACCCAGGACAGCCCTCCCTGTTCCCTCTCCCTCTTGTCCTCCACTGGAGCACACCTTGCACCAGGACAGTGGCAGAGATGAGCCCTGCAATGTGCACTCAGAAACGCTCTCCCACACAGATAAATGGCTCCAGCTGCTGCAGTAGAGTAAATTGAAGGATCGTATTTCAGCAGTAAAAGTGAGAACGTTGTGGGAAGCAACCTTAGGTAGCCACACTGCAGCTGCAAGCACCAGAGCACTCGGGCTCTGCTTCCCTGGCATCAGAGCTGCTTTGTCAATGCAGTTGTGCATGGAAACATCCCAACTCTGCTGCAACACCCAGCAGGGATTCGTTCTCTGGGACAAACTCCTCCTGTGGCCAGCCCAGCTGCTCTCTCCCATCTCTGGGTCCAGGCTGGGCACTGGCAGAGGGAACTGGCATTTCTGGAGATCAGCATTTCCATTTGCTGAGCATCCAATATTCCTCATAGAAATGGGCAGATAATGGAGTTTCCAGTCTGATGAACCAAGTAGGTCAGAGAGGAAAAATTTAGTTGCCGTTGATCCGAAAAGGGTGTTTTCCATGTAATTAATAAAATCCACATTTCATTTCAAGTCTATTTAAAATATTTTAAAATACAGGGGCGGGGGTTTAAACTAAGGGACATTTTAAAACTAGAGAGTTATTTCAAAACAGAGTCCAAGCAATTAATTAAAATTTTGAAACAGTATTTTCTGAGCTTTAAAACAGAGAGAGAAACAGTTTTGAAAGTTCTGAACCAAAAAGTTCTGCAACCAAAAACATCACTCTGACTTGGGACATTTTTGTGAAAAACCTGAGCAACTTTGAAGCAAAAAAATTCGGCTGAAAAAAATCCACTTGGAAAGAGTTAATGACGACTTCTGCAGCCTTTTGCCCATTCTTTCCCTCTCTGCACTTTTTTACAATGAAAACACATCTAGAAGGGTCAGCAACAGAAGTGTGTCATCTCCACTATCTGCAGGGATTAGAAAACTGGTATGAATTATCTTTTTCATTAATTACTTGATCCTACCTAATCCCCAATAGATGATGTTGACCTCGATAGACCAAATCTAGGTTTCTTAGGCTCCACAACCCCTTTGCAGCGTTTCCTAGCTCCCATTGCAGAGATACTTTCCAGCTGTGTTACATCCTGGCTTGCTCTCACTGGGGCCCAGAAGGTCCATGGCACATCCACTGCAAGTCCTGCAGCTGCTCCGGGCAAACCCCAGCCCTCCTGCAGCCCTCAGTGAACTGGGTGTGTCTGCCACACTGCCCCAAAATATTGTAAATCCTCCAGAAAGGACAAGGAAATGTTTGAGATGTGTGTCACCCTGGAAATTCAGAGATATTTACATCCTTCTGCATGTAAAATCCCAGAGAGCCGAGGGCTGTTGGACATCCCAGGATGAACTAACACCAAAAAAAGGAAAGGGCATAAAGCTGCAGCATAAAGTAGATGATCCCAAGCCAGTTCTAAAGGATATCAGCACTGTGACGTATGCAAATTGATTTTTCAGACTAAGCTTGGTGGCTACTTATCCCCAATAGCAAAATCACATTCAATTAGATTTGCTAAATAATTCATGGCAGTACATTTGATGTGGCAGGAAGTTCCAGCAGTGAATCACCAGTGTTTCACATTATCGTGCCGACAGTAATTCCGATTTTTTCTTACACAAAGACACCTTCCATTGTTTCCACCATCCACACTCAGATTCTTCTGGGGCTTGAAGCCTCATGGTTTCCTCTTACCCAAGGCTGTGTTTGAAGGGATAAAAGGCACCTGCAGCCCTGAGGAGAAGGGCTTGGGAGTGTTGATTGACAAGAAGCTCCACATGACCTGGCAGTGATTGTCCACCTCTGCTCTGCTCTCACGAGACCCCACCTGCAATGCTGCATCCAATGCTGGAGTTCCCAGCACAGGAAGGACAAAGACCTGTTGGAGTGAGTCCAGAGAAGGCCACAGAGATGCTCAAAGGGCTGGAGCAGCCCTGCTGTGGGGACAGGCTGAGAGAGCTGGGTCTGTTCAGCCTGGAGAAGAGAAGGCTCTGGGGATGTTAGAGCTCCTTCCAGTACCTAAAGGGGGCCTGCAAGAGACCTGGAGAGGGACCTTGGACAAGGGCACGGAGAGATGGGACAAGGGGGAATGGCATTAAAATGAAAGAGGATAGGTTTAGAATGGATAATAGAAAGAAATACTTTGCTGTGAGGGTGGTGAGGCCCTGGCACAGGCTGCCCAGAGAAGCTGTGGCTGCCCCATCCCTGGAAGTGTTCAAAGCCAGGTTGGACAGGGCTTGGAGCAAACTGGGATATTGGAAGGTGTCCTTGCCCATGGCAGGAGATGGAAGAAGATGATCTTTAAGGTCCCTCCCAACCCAAAACATTCCATGATTCTATGAAAAAGAATTGTTCCTATTGAGGTTTTTAGCTTAAAGCAATTTAACCATACATGGAAGCTGGATTTACTGCTGGATTTTTCTCCAGCAATGAAACGCTTTCGAAGCTCTGCAAATCTTTTGTAATGAAGTGATGCAGAACCACTGTTTAGTCATGCAAATGAAATGAGAATTAACTGTAAAGCATTCTGAGGACCATGAACTTTTTGCCAGAACTCATAGCAAAAGATTTTTATTGTCAATCAAAAGGCACAAACACTTCAAAAATGCCTTTTGTGCCTGTGCATTGTTGGGAGAAGGGCAAACGAGACAGAGTAAACATTTTCTGCAGTCTGCAGGATACACAGGGTATCAAATATTGCTGGAAGGATGAAAATAGTTTCCTGAGAAACCTATGAACAGATACATAGAATTACTACTGCAAGCTGAGAGGGAAGAAAATTTTCCATTCATCGCTGAAGCACCCCAACCTTTACCAAATCCATTCTTTTGCTATCTCCTACATAAGACCAGAGCAGACTTTCAAAGAACAAGGCTTTGCCAAGCAAGCTACAAATTTCACTCTGTTCTGCTTTGCAGTCTGAATTATGTTTTCTCTCGATGGTCAGACAAATTGTTTTTCTCCTAGGGCAAACCCATTATCACTCCACTGAAGCCTGGTGAGCAATCCCAGGTTTGGCCCAACAGCAAAAAATGAGCTGGTTCCTGGTCTCAGTAACTTTCTTCTTTAGCATTTGAAAACCTTCTCATTAATTGCTTTTTATAAGACATATATTAATACACAGGAGACCTAGAAACAGTGGCTGGAGCATATGTTGGATTAGAAACTAAGAACTTGCAACTGTGCCTCCTGATAGCTGGGTGGTTTGGTTTATTTGTGCCATGGTGTTTTACACCCTCCCCTGCAAAGAAGTGTAATTAAAGTCACCTGGAAACAAGAGCAACAGCAAAGCCACCTACTCCAGTCCTGCATGTCAGTATATTCCTCTAACTTGGTTTGACACTCTCAAATGCAGCCTGGCTCCATGTCTGCTCCCAAAGGATGGGTAGTTCCATAAATATGTGGTACCGCCTCCTCAGCTGCACCTTCTCCCTGGAAATACCCAATGCTGGGGCAGCAGTGCTGGCCTTCAGCTCAGAGCACCCGCAGCATTGCCAAGTCAGACACTCAAGGCGGCACTTACCCACATTGAAAAGCCCAGCAGAGGCAGAGAGGAGGGGAGAGCCACTCCACTCCACACCACACCTGCAGCACTTTCCTCTTTGAACTGAAGCATTTTGTAAACACAATTTAGCAGGCTGTATATAAAATGTGAGCTCTCTATTACCCTAATCTTAAGATTACTACAGACTCTCACACTGCTAAGGGATCAAAGATGAATAGCCATTTTAACCGGTGCTTCCACGGCAGCTTTTACAACATGAGATGTAATGACCAGGTGCTCAGCTGGTATAAACTGCTGCAACTTTATTTTCTCTGCTAGCCAGAACAGTCCGTTCGCATCATCCAAGGACTTCTTGCAAGGTTAGAATTAGACAAAGCTGGTACAGCTCTCACTAAACTTTCTAGCATTTACTCATTTTTTTGGTTTTTGCTGAGATCTCCATTGGTGCAAAACAGCTCAGTAAGATACCGTCTCTGCCGCAAACACTTGAGTTTGTTGACAGGTTAGATCAGCAATAGATACTTTAAAAGAAGAAATATTAGAAAACCCTTCCACCACTTTAGCTAGAGTGCAGCTGGCACAGTGGGACTGAGATCCAGCGGTCGTGCACAACACACAGCAAGGAAGGAGCACGAGCACTAGTCCCAGGTACCAGGCACAGGCTGTTTCCAAATTCCTGCTTGCCCCTTTTTCCAGGGTGTGCACGCTGCATTACACAGCAACAGCTCCAAGCCCCGTCAGGGAAACAAGGTCATTGTCATCATGTAGCAAGCAAACATTGAGGTTGTAGACTCACAGCCTCGGGCTGTGGGTGTCTCCATGAGACAGACTGTGATGCTCAAGAAACACCCAACTGGTTGGGGGTCGCTCAACAAGCAGCAGCATCCCTGTAATGAATGAATCAGTTGTACCCTGTACAAAAACCCCACAGAATTTTATTTATCTCTTAAGCTCCAATTCAGTCCAGAGCTATAACTGTCTGTGAAAGCCAGGGAGGAAGTCCAGCTCAAAAGCTTTGAAAGGGAAGGATATAAAACAAATCATAGAGGTGCTCCAAGAACAAAGTGTTACCTCAATCTCTGGTAACGCAGCCAGGTGACTGCAGTGGGGCTCACGCCCTGCAGTGAGAGCAGGCAGCACCCATCATAAAAGTCTGAACATCACAGTTTAAAAGATACATTGCAGAAGGAACTCTTGCATTATAAAAGAGTTGGTGAATTAGTCAGAGAGATTGGCAAAAGACCGGAAAGGCTGGAGAACACTTGAGCATGATGCCAAAACCCACGAGCGACTGAATGGCTCTGCTGTTTTGCAAGCTAAATGGCTATTCACACCATTAGGACCAAGAGTGACAGCACTAACAAGATTTATCACAGAATATCTACTCTGGACTCAATGAAGAACTGCCCCAGTAAAAACCTGCCAGCTCTGCTGACGTATATTATCTTTATTAGAAAGGCCTCTCTGATAACCACATTCATTAGGAATTTTAGCAATTCATTTCTTCGTAAAAACTTCTGCGTATGAATTCAGCACAGGCAGATGTGAACGGGAGCTTTGGAATGACAGCATTATACTAATTCAGAGCTATATTTGTCAGTGGGTGTAGCAAAGAGAAAGGTTTAAAGTAGTAATTTTTCTGCAAAGCACATTTGTAAGTGAGATGGTAAATTACTGAAGAGCCTGTGCTACCACTGGAATTTGTATTTAGCCCCCCACTTAATCCCAAAGTCAGATGCAACATGGGGACACTGAGGCCATTGCCCTCAGGGTGCAGTAATTAGTGTTCTATACTGTTCGTTTTTCCTGACCAAAATCTACACATATTCCAAATGACAAAAACCAAAAGCAAGAAACTTTCCTAATGGCAAATCAGTGAAGCAGGGTGGAGCAGGATCCAACATCCCTCCCTCCGAGCTGCTGGGTCAGGAGATGGCAGGCTTGGCTGTGACATCGAGTGCCATCTCCCTGCCAAGCCTTGGTGAGCAAGGAGGGGAACTGCAATAATTGTCACCTCCCATCTTCTTTCCAATGTAAAGTGCAGAGGCATGAGAAAAGCAGTTTGCCCCAGCTGCCCTCGTGGGGCAAAGCAGCCAAGCACAACCCCTGGCACATCCCGTGTGCACAGAGACCTCAGAGTGTCTCCCCATTCCCATCCCAAGCCTGTCCAGGATCTGGCTTGGTGACTGCTGCTCTGCACAAGCACTGGGTGAGCTCCAACCTGCAGCCAAGCAGGGCTGGAAAAGAAGCAGCAAAGAAGTGGCTCTTGCTGGGGTGCAGGATTTCCCAGCTGCATCTGTCCCAGCCAGCAAAGCTGTTCCTCGAGCTCAGACACACATGCACGCAGCAAGGTGTGTGTCAGAGACGTCCACAGGGACAAGGTGACACATCGCTAACACACCCCCCACACACACACTATGAGGCTGTTCCAACCCTGGGCTGCCCTTAGACAAGGGTATGTCCAACCTGGGCCATGGCAAGAGCTTTTGGGAATGCCATCCCAAGCATCCAGAGGGAAGCAGCAGTTTCCACAGCTGCTCATTCAACAGCCTAAGAACAGGAAAAATTTATAGAGTCCGTGTACAATTTCAGAGTTATCCCCCTGGTGCCACAAGATGAAGCTTTTAGCAGCAAGGTCACACAAAATCTCCCAAGTTTGCTATGCAACATCATCCCACTCTCACACAGCCTGACAGAGCTCTCAGGAAAGGAAGCAGCACCTCTTGTTTAAATCTATGTGCATTTATGAATTTCTCATCTCTCTGTATACTCAAAAGGTCACACCACGCTTCAAAGGGTCAGAAATAGGAAATGCAACAGCCTTTGACTTCTGACAGAAACTTACTCCTTTAATCCTCACAGCAGAGAGATTCACTGTGGTGCTAAGGACCTAAAATCTACCTAGTCCTGCTGCTGAACTGGGGACATCATTAAATGCAGAGGGATACACTACATTTGTAAGTCATGAACCATCAGTCTGGCTGTTCCCTAGTCTCTGCCAATAGCCACAGGTCAGAATTTCCCAACACCCAGCCCCTCCTTCCCCCTGGACAGGGCTGAGATGAACATGCATGAAACAGCAGCAAGATATGGTGAAAAATCAACATTTCAGGCCAGTAAATACATCCTATTTAACCTGTGGAGAAAGGGGTTTAACCTTGTGATGGTATTAATACAGATCTCACGGTATAGGCAAATAGTGATTTAATTTTAGTGGTATATCTTTATCCCTGGATGGCCAGTCTTGCTAAATAGCATGTCTAATCCTCCAGAGGGACAAAACCTAGCAAAACCTGCAGCATGTTGTTATTGCAATGGACAGGTGAGGAAAATCACCATACAGATCCAGGAGCCCATCCCACGCAAGGGGACACAAATGATGTCAGAGGTAGCAAGTGCCACAGTGTATTTAACCAAAACTCTGCTGGAAGAGCAGGAATAAGGGCTGGCAGACCTGTTCTCCTCACAAAAAGTTCATTGTGGCCTCTGTGGAAATGAGGTGTCCTTCCCTGCACCAAGTGGCAAACGTGAAGAGACAAGGGGAGCGGAGGGACCAGAATTCCAATTACATGGTGCCGGCTTGGAGATGGGTGCTACATCCAACTTCACTACAACACTTCAAACCCTTCACAGGCATTTTTAAACAAAAGGCTTAAATGCAAATCTCACTTCTTGCCAGCTAGAAAAGAATTTTCCACAACAGCCTCTGAAATATTAGGCATGTTATTATTAACATTGTGCGAGAAGTGGACATTAATTAATGCTGAATTGCAGAGAAATTCCAGTAGTATCATATATTTCACTCCTGCTGCTGCAGCAATGAGCTCATTATGAATAAAGAAATTAAGAACATATATCAGAAGGCACAATTAATGATCTTCCACTTATTATTAACTGTGAGCAACATATACCACCAGACTGGAATAAACAAGGAGGAACGTATATCAGCTCTTTTACAGGATAAGATCACAGCCCAAAGCACATCTTTTGCTGAGAACAAAGTGTTTATCAAGTGACTTCAAAGATACTCACTGTGACCTTGAGCCAAACACTTCCTATCTGCCAACCAGCAGGTTTTCTATCTACAAAGCAGTAACAGCAGCACTTACCTCCTGCAAATTCAGTTGAGGGTGTGAGGACCCCTTTGCTGTTCTGTTCTTGCTTGGTGGATACTACAGTGGTCGTGGACGCCCTTAAGACTCCTTCAGCCACAGCAATGGAACATTACAATTTAAGGTAGCCTGGAGTGAGTTTAGGAGCAGCCCTGGTGGTGGAGGAGGAGCTGGGGCAACTCAGACACCTGGGCATGGTGGCTGACAGCACCGAGAAGCCCAGCAAGGGGTGGTTACAGCCAATCAGGGGCAGATCGGGCTGAGAGAGTCAGAGGTGAGACAAGAGCAGCCGAAGTGGGTGAAGCAGATCAAGCGGGATAGGGTCAGTCACTTTCTTTGTGCTGCCAGGAGCGGGGCTGACACTTTATTTTGCAAAGGTGTAGGATTGCACAATCATCAAAGACGAGCACCAAAGCCACAGCTGCAGTCAGTACCTGATGCTCCAAGGACAGCCGAGAGTGGCTCAGCTCCACGAGCAGACCTGGCCCAGGGACACCAGCTCTGTTCTTCAGCATTTGCCCGTTCCCAAGACATCTGTCACCTTGCAAATTAACCCAGGCTGACATTCAGCCAGGAGCCGCTGCAGCTGCAGTGAACCTTTCCTGCAAGTTCCCATCTCAGATATTTATTTCAGTACTTCTTACATTCATATCTCTACTATTTTTACTATTGCCATCAGTCTTTTGGCTAGAACGGAATAGTTTGCCTTCGCGTTATTTCCATCATTGCTCTGCCTGTATCCAATACTTGTGTCGGTGACTGCAAAATTCCATGAAGCTTAACTAAATCCATGTTTTCTGGTAAATAATAGCAGCGTGTCCCCCTGTTCAAAGAAAATTACGAGAGATTTATTAAAGCAGCATCAAATGAATTTCTGTTTTATGTAATTATGCATTGAATTTAAAAAGAGATGTCATGCAGGCAATCTTTAGAGTCATAATAGACAATCTGTAAGAAAGAACAAAGGAAAATAATGTTAATAAAACATTATGCCCTAAGCAAGAAATATGCTTCATATATCAAACATGAGTAAAGATAGTTATTTGATGTAAAATGGAGGTGTGACCTTGCTGCAGAAGTGTTCATTACCTAACACTGCAACAAGCAAATTAATGGATTTTGGAATGGTACAAATAACAGTAATAATAATAGTCATTTTGGTTCCTGGCATTTGCTTGCTGACAGCCAGATTTAGCAGCAAGTGGTTTGTGTTGTTTTTATTATGAAAGAGATTGCAAATAGAATTCCACATAACCTTAAAGACATTACAGCAGCATGTGTCTAGTGCAAGGGTATTGATGAGCAATCAAGGCTTTGCAAATGCTTGTAAGCCAAGCAGTGGAAGCCCAGAAACAAAAGGCTGGCTGCCAGGAGAGTATGTGCTTTGTGCAAGGACACAGGTACATGTGGTACTCTCAGGTACACAACATCCTGACATTCCAGTCCCTACATAGGAAGGTGATGATTGTGGTTACTATGGGAATTACTCACGCAATTTCACATGAATTTTGCACATGATAAACAGTGATAAACAATGTCTGCTGATGCTGTTGGAGGGAACTGTAGCACTGCTGGCAGGTGTAGAATTGTTAGGTTTGAACTCCTTCCACTCTGTAGAGAACCTTGCAAAGCAATGTTGTCTGAATTACCTCCTCCAGTAGGTCCCAGTTCAGTTCTGGCCCTTCTGGGCTGGGCTGTAGCTGCCCAGAGCCCTGTTAGCCAGCATGGCACCACCTCAAATTATCAGCAAGAATCTTCATCTTCAGCAGCTGACGGAGAAGGTTTGCCCTTGCCACCCCCTCAGCCTGTCTGCAGAGCACTGTGAGCAAGCCACAAGAATAATGTGCTATTCCAGGAGAAAATTTACTGCAAGAGTGACTGCTGCTCCTGGAGGAGCTGGACAGAGAGGGAAAAGTTGATGGCATTGCAGTGATAGAGAGAGCAGTGATAGAGAGAGCACTGAAGCGCACTGCCCCAGCTGAAGGATGTGCTGCCAAAATCTACAAAAGGGAGCAGGAAACACTGTACAGGGGGTTTTACCTCATTAAACCTCACAGAAGTTAAACTGGGCCTTAGGAGCAGCTTGCAATGGAGCAAGTATTCTGTGTGGACCTGGCAGGACTGCCTTTGTTTTTCAACAAAGATCACAAATAGATTTCTAAAACACTTTGGTGTGTTTAAAACGGTAAAGTTACTAGGCAAGTAGGTACAATAAAAGAAACATCTCTGCAAATGGAAAACCCCCAGGCATATGCGCCTTTCTAAATGCTATTGGAATTTTAAACTCTGATAATTGCTTTGTAATGTAAGCAATTGCATTATGAGCATGAACACCACAGCCCATGCATCACCATGGCTGCACTTCCAGCTCTTCCTTCAGTCATTTCCCTCAAAGTACACTCTGACTGCAATAGGCTCAAATCTGGCTCATGGCAAGTGCTAAAGTGAGTTCACTGAACAGACAAACCTGGTTTCTCTGTAGTTATCTGCTCAAGACTGGCAGAGGAAGGAAGCCCTGCACTGTGGGGCAATGCTGGGCACCAGCTCCAACGCTGCCAATTGGGAGCATGGGATAAGAGCTCCGGCAGCATTTCCAGAGGGCACCAAACACCTTCAGGTGTCTACAGCCGTGATTTATTAGAGACCACTAGAACAAAGCAACTTTTCTAACACAGAGCACTTCCCTCCTCAAAGTGAAACAAATGAAAATGGAGAAGGCTGAAAACAAACCTGGCTGCACCTTTGCAAGCTGCTGTTTCTTTCAGACTTGCTGTGAATTTAACAGCTTCAGAGCTGGCATCTAATGTGTATTCAATCTGCCCTGGGTTGTAGGCATTTCTCCTTGCCCATCTCCACCCAGCAGCCCACAACAGCTGCCCTATGAAACCTCCTTGCCCCAGAGGCAGGTGCCAGGGTAGACACAAGGACTTGCCTTCCTCCCCTGCACCTCTTCTATGGACAAACATACCCAGTAAATCACAGAAAAACCCCAGCTGCATCAGGGAGGGAAGGAAATGAGGAGGGAAATTGCCTGGAGGTTCAGGAGATGTTGGGTTTGATACGTGGCAACCAACAGCTCCCCAAAGCTGAAGCAGGATCCCCATGGTGCTGGGCTATAGGTGACCAACCTATTGCTGCTTATGCTTTTCATAGAATTTGGGCTGAAATTGTGTGGTGGGTGCCTGCTGCTGAGTTTCTGGGGTGAAAATTTAACAAAATAACATCACCGTTTACGAGCAGTGGCCTGGAGAGGAAATGCTGTGTTTTCTCTGTGTTAAGAGCTCTGAAGCATTTAATTGAAAATCTTTAGCAACCCTGTACTCAGGAAGAGGAGCTGGGAATTTGATGGTAGGGTTTTGGTGTCAATTGTGTGCCTTTTGCTATTTCTGGGGAGGAAAATAAAAGGAAATGAAAACAAGTGAAATTAGCCAAACTGTGACCCTATAGAGCTTTGCAAATACTCAGTAAAGACCTCAAACAAAGGTCCCAAATTCTGCAGTCAAGCTTGCTCCTAGATATCCTTCCCCCCCTAGATCCCACGAGGGAACACTTGCTCTGCAAGGTCCTTGGGTTTTGGGGCAAAAGCAAAAGCTCCTTCTCCTTGTGTCCTTCCAGAAGATCCATCTCAGGTGCACCCCACAGCTCTGAGCCTCTTGCTGGGTGCTCAGGGCTGGGTTCATCCCACCAGGACCGGGTATATCCCACCAGAACTGGGGAGGGTCTGGTCCCTGGTGCAAGGACAGCACTGCCCTCCCACAGGTCCCAGCATGACAAAGGATCATCCACACTTGTCACAGGAGTCTGCTTTAACCACACCTGTACCCATGTCCCAGACCTTTGGCCATGCTGCAGTTGTAGTCATTATCACTCCTGAGAGTGCTGTGATTTTCTGTGCTTTCAGTTCCTCAATTACATTGATTATCACATTAAACATTCCTGGTACTACAGGAACAAACTAAAAATAATAAGCTTGTATCTTCCTAATACAAATGAAACCCATTTGTACTACTGAAAGTGTAGCAGGTTCATTGTTTCACAGTAATGAACCTTTCATCTCCAGAGATTCAATTCATAAAAAAATACTTACCAAGGCTTTGCACATTTTCTTTTTTTTTTAACTGCCATTAATAGTCTTTTAAGTTCATATCACATTCAACATTAGACCAACAATTGAATAAAAGGGAAGAGGCACAAAAAAGCAGAGAAAACCCCATAATCTCTGATGGCAGAGGCCCCACATGACCCTCAGCCAGGCAGCCCCATGCCCACCCAGGCTGAAGGCATTGTGCACCTTCCCCTGCTATAAATAGCTGCAGACACCTTTGTTCCAGTTCCCAAAATAGACACACATTGCAAAGGCAATAGGAAGTGCAAAACACAGTACATAAGCTCTGTTTTTGTATCTATAAATATGAATTTGTAACCAAACCCACGCAGAGTGGGCAATAACCCAGCTGAGGAGCTGCTGTCTGCAGGCATCTGCAGGGGAACCAATTGAAGGATGCAGGCACCAGGAGCGGGGTGAGGAACAAGCAGGTTTTGATGCTTTTCCACTGCTCCCCATGACATGGTCCAAGTCACAACACTGCTGTTAAAATGTATAACATAAAAATTGAGATCTGGCTGCTCCAGAGTTTCAGCAAAGGTAAACAGTCCATCTTCAGGTCTGCTCGCTGCCTCCATAGGTCAGGACAGGCTTCAAGGGAGCATCTCCTGCTCCACAAGAGCTGTGTGGAGGGGCCTGGCACCCAGGCTCTGCTCTGATGCTCCCCTGGGGGGCATGAGCTCCTGCTACCCCTGAACAAAACAAAAATGATCCTGCTTTTCCCAGCCTGGTGGCTTCTGGTCACAGAACGGCACTGAGTGACAGTGTTGCTGGGCCTGACTTCTCTCCATCCTTCCCTCCATGAGGGGATCCTGGAGATGAAGCCAGCCAGGACATGCCTGCAGAAATCCCTTCCACCAGGAGGCACAGGCTCGGAGATCTAGTAGCAGCAAAGGCTTTCAAGCTCCAGGGAGGAAATTTAAAGGCAGGAAAGAGGAGGAGGAGAGGCTTCCCCTTGTAATTTCCCTCCAAGCCTGAAACAGCAGCACCTGACCCCACCCAGCAGGATCTCACCTGCCCGTGCCAAGCCTCAGCACCCACAGTGGCAGCAGGAGAGCAGGAAGGGGGAAGGATGAGCATCAATCTCCCCTTTTCTTCCTAACTGAAGTGGAAGTCAGGCCTTGGTTATCACAGCTTGGATTACCTAAAAACTCATCCCTTAACCAGAATGAGGTTGTGTTCCTGACATGTTCAATTGCATCAAAAATGATCTTGAATAGATCAGCCCTCATTTATCAGAACCAGTTTATTGCCACCCATATTCCGTGATAAATGTAGGTCTGAGCTCTTTCAGCTTTGCTGGTATGGGCAACCCATTTACACTCAAGCTTTTTCCTGCTAAAATTAAAGACCCTGAAACCACAGGTGTGAACCTAAGCAGAGCTGGATCAGGTCTCCCCAAGCACAGCATATCATCCTGGGCTTCTCCCCAGATATTAGGGATGCCACACCACCTTATGGGAACACAGATTTTGTTCCAAATTGCTGACATCCATGGAGCATGATCTCCCTACTGCCAGAGCTGCCTGGAAGAGACTTCCTCCAACTGCTGGTGCTTCCCAGGGCTGGGAAAGCTTTCACAGTGAGCTCAAAACCCTCTTACAGAGATGGAAAAACATCTCATGGATCTGGTGCTTTGTTGTTGTTTGTTGTAAAGATTCAGAGGAATCAGTGCCATGGGACCCAATGCAAGTGAGGAAATACAGAGAGGGCTGTGGGTTGCCCATTGTCTGCCTTGTGAACCTGCCTTGCTCTTCACCCACCCTCTGTTCACTTCTGCCAAAGGTTGCTGGAAGGGCTTTGCAAGAGAAATCTAGGAAAGATTTTTGATTCCTGATTTATCTGGTAAAAAGAATCAGAAGCAACTCAGTTGTACTCGTTTAGAATTTGATGTCCCCTTCACTACCCCAGTGGGCTCAGCTTCACAGAAAGCCTCACAGAGAGCAGGACAGTCCTGCTGGGACAGGCACAACATGCACAGGGAGTTGGAGATTTCTGGCTGTAGGTGCACCAGCCATGCACCACATGAGCAGTCACCTGCAGTCCCACACCATTCCCTCATCCCTCAGGACCCCCAGGCAGCTCTCACTACAGAGCTCCCTGGCCTCTGGCATCCTTCACTTACTCTGACTTTCTGAGCACAATTACTCACTACTTCAAACAGAGAGTGTTCTTAGCCTCACCTTGGATCAACTTTTTCAGCAATATTGGTTCCTAGAAAAAAAAAAATCTTCAGTGAGCACCTTCCCTGCAGCTTGGGCAGGCACCAGAGCGCAGGCAGCACTTTGCTGTGTGTGAGGAGGGGGTCAGGCAGCAGGGGCTCGTTACCAGAGCCAGAGGGCAACCAGGCAGCATCAAACACACCAGGCACACCTCCTGCAGAAAGTCACCCCGTCTCTGAATCTTTGTACTTGGCAATCAGTCCCACGCAAGGCCAGAAATCTGGCTTATTAAAGCATGCACTGCTGAGCCCCTCGTTAAATGCCAACCTCATCTTCTCCTGGGGGATTATTTACCCTGCAGATGGGGTTACTGACCCTGGAGCAGCAAAAAGGATTTCTAGCAGAGATGAGGCAATTGGGGCACATTTGCCCTCCATAGGGTAATACCATGCTGTCTCACAGAAAGGCTGCTTCCCACACACATCAGAAAATATCCAGTATAGCTGCGTGCACACACGGCATATGCTTCTGTATAAGGTATCTATATAGTGTGGCTCCTCTTTCTGCTTTCACTGTGTTTTATCTTTAAATTGGGAGAGCTTTTTAGTAGCAAATCATCAGAGAGGAACTGCTAGTTACCAAGGAGATTCTCTGATGAATCAGAGACTGACTGGTATAAGACCTAGACAGGCTGTAGCTTCTTAATTTGCGAGACCTTACATTTTAAACAGAGGAAAAAAGATCCTATCACAACTAAGCGTGGACCTCGCCAGCAAGAGCCGCTTTTCTTTTTGCCATAGAAGCAAACAACAAGAGCGCAGCATGGGAAACCGGTGAGCAGCCGGAGACGAATGGGAGCGTCTCTCCAGCACGTTCTTGACTCAGAAAAGCAAATACCACCCAAGGACAAAGTGGTCCGATGGAGGTGACTGAGGGAAAGGCTGGGAAGCCCCTGATTTCACACCAGCACAGGCGAGGGTCGGCAGGGATGAGCGAGTGCTGGAGGAAGAGCCGCACGCCTGCTGCCGTCCAGCCCTGACGTTTCGGGAAGCAGAGGGTGCCCGGCCAGCGAGGTGCTGCCTGCTCGAGTGCTGGCCACGGGCTCGGCACAGTATTGGGACTGCCCCAACCCTGATCTCTTTTTTCTGACTGACTCCTGCACCTTTCTTCCAAGGAGGAGGTGAGAGGGATGAACTTTGCTAAATGACAGAGAAGGCACCTACTCCACACGGAGCATCCTACCCTCATGGAAATGGCCATCATGCCCCAGAGGAGCCACGGCAGCCAGGGATGCACAGACAGAGCGGATTTCAAGGAGAGTTTTTATAAATGTGGGAAGAACAAGGAGCTTCGTGAATTAAAGTTCGGAGAGAGAAAGCTCAGCTTTTTTTGGGTTGACTTTATTCAGAGGGTCTTCACACCCACTTCCTTCTGACAGCTTGTTTCTGTGTAGTTGCTGAATTCTGGTGCTTTGCCTCTATTTAAAAACCAAAAGTAATTAAAACTTCCTGGGAACTGTGAAAGCAGCAAGAAATACTTGGACACATTGAGAGACAAGATATTTGGAAGCCTTCTGCTGGTAGATAGGCTGTTTTCCCAAAGGTGGCAACTACAGAAGTATGTAGATGAGAGCGAAAACCTCCCTGTCACATCCCATTGAAATCTCCATTTTAGGGACTGCTGCTCCACTGCTGCTCAGGTAAACCTGATCCTTATGGGGGGAAGCTGCTGGATGGGCTGAGGCACCCGGGACGGGGACTGTGGGAGAACTTAGGGAAGTACTGGGGAGTGGAGAGTAAAGCAGAGGTATTAGAGCAAATTCAGGTTCTACTGCTAAGTGCACACTGGAAAAGGATTTCCTAGAGCAATTACACCTGACAAGAGGCTGGCACAAGCCACGCTGTAACTGAGGAGTCGAGTGAAGGGCGTTTTATTAGTCAAACAGTTTCAAGTGCTGCTTTGAGTTATAAATTACACTTGCTCATCTGAGGAACAAACTCACTGTTGGTAGCATTTGTGGGCTGGAGCTAGAGGCTTACAGTAATGTCCAAGTGATGCATATTGTGATGTTTCAACTTATTAGTGTACCCTGTGGACCTCGTTCGGAGAGTAAAATACTCCAGAATGCTGCAATAGAGACTGAAAACAGAATATGGGATAGGGAAGGGACACAAGAAACACACCCTGACAGCAAGCTGCTCTCAGAACCACAAAGAAAAACTGTCCGGAAATTCGAGGTTGTGGCTCACAGCCAGGGGGGAACTCTCTGTCCATTCCCCTCCAGCTTCACACGCAGGAGTTCATACAGCATTCCCTGGCAGCGCTTCCCAGCTGTGTCAGGCAAACCAAAGGTGTGGGAATAACAAATTATACAGGCTGCCAGCTTTAATGCACCTATTGGGAGTTTGGGTCTTATTTGACTTAATATTTGTGATCTTTATTGATTTTAGGGGGGAGTTGAAGTCATTTATACGTTTGCATTTAAAATAGAGGAGGACCGAGGAAGCACTAACTGCACACAAACTTCCCTTAGAACACAAACTTCCACATTCTCCCCAGCTTCCAGGCACTGTGCTACACCACAGTAGTGCCATTACTCCAGCCCTGACTGGGAATATCCATATTCCTTGGAATGCATTCAGAGTTCCAAATGTGTACAAGCAGCAGAAGCTGCTGGAACAAGAACTGTATTATACACAGTGATTTTAATCCAAGGAGAGCAAATGGGCAGGTTAGGGATTTACAAACAGAAAAAACTGAGGCAGCAAGCATTTAAATAATTTTGATCAAAACTTGAAGCTGAACAGAACATGTGTCCAGATGGGAAATGAAATCTTCATTTGCACTTTGTAATAACATAGTTTGGAAAGCCTTGGAAATTTCTTGCTTGTGATTTTTGCTGCACAGCACCGTTGGTCTGAGCACAGGGACCAGCAGTAGCAAAGCCCCTTGTGCTGCGATCCCTGGGCTGGAGGAGCACCTGCATTCTGCCTTTGCTTGTGAATTTTGACTGCAGTAAATGAGTAGGAGATTGACAGTGGTCTGAGTAGTGGCTTTGGAGTTAGGTTTGTCACCACAAGCTTTTGTCTGTGTAAACACCTAGAAAAAGGTCAAGGAAAGAGGTGGGGATTAATGAGGAATGTGAACTACCAGGTGAAGGGTGGTTCCCACCAAGCTGTGGTGCTTGGCAGCACATTTGGTCCCTCCTACTAGCCTGGTGTGGGCATGAGGAGAGATTTTGTTAGATAACACCAAAATACAAAGAGACTGGCATAGCTTGCTCCAGCCCTCCACGCATCCTTACATGGTGTTTCTGGGCAATCAGTTATTCTCAGCACACAGAGTGTCTGTTGCTGAGCACGGAGTCCAGGCACTGGGGAAACTTATGAAACAGCCATACAGATTAGCTCTCTGTCATAATCTACTCAGTCCCACTGGAGGAAATCCTGTCTTTCCCTAGGAGGCCTCCATTGCCCCACTAGAAATCTTTTTATTCTCCAGCAGCCCCTTGGCAGGGCAGGTGGGCTTTGCCTCACAGGGATACCCTGCCTCAGCCACTGGGTCCTCACCACCCAGAAAAGGTGGGCAGATAGATGCCACAAGGTATTTTCCCTGTGGCCCCTGCACAGTGTCCCAGCCTTGCCTGACCTCAACTGCCACACCAGGAGCCCCAAGGCTGCAGTGGGTTGAGTCAGCTGGGCTTAGGAGCAGGACTCAGGACCAGCCCAGCACCTCCCTTGCCCTGGAAGGCAAAGTTCTGTGCTGGCACAGTGGGGAGGTGCAGGATCATTCCTCATAACCTTCTCTGAATGACCCAGATTGCGTCAACGGGCTCTGGAGGGAGCCTGCAGCCAGCGCTCTTCAGATGGGAGCATAGGACTTACAACATGGGGCCCAAGAGAGACCAGGAGCACAGCCATGGGAAAGGAAAGCAGAAGGCCTCAGCATCCTCCCCACCTTCAAAGCTGGTAATTGTTTCTTATTTCCCTTTCTACTTTTTCTTTTAAGGGAGCTGGAGAAATCACCCCTTCTCTGTGCTGCTTTGCATGCCAGGTGCAGGCTGCTGGGAGATCCCACCACCAAGCACTGAACCTTCCAGGTCCAGTGCATTTCAAGCTACTACTGTCCAGAATGCCAGAAGCAACCCAGCAGTCTGGAACATTGCATGTGTCCAGAATGGCCCAACACCTCTCCCCTTCATGCTTCAGGATCATTTGGTAGGTCAGTGTCCCATAGCCGGAGTAGGATGTTGTGCCAATAGAGGGCAGGGATAGCGAAGGAGTCTCCTGGTTTTTGCATGCTTGTTCAGAGGCTGCAAACACAGAAGTACATATGCTTGCAGCACCCTGCAGGTGAAGGGCAGGCAGAGGCAGCAAAACCCAGCCAGTGAAGGGGTCTGCATGAGCTTCCTGCAATGATGCATGGGGGGGACATGCCAGAAGTCCCCACTCCCACAGAAGTGTCCCTTTGGAACACTGCAGCTCTGCAGTGCCTCTTGGGCTGAGCAATCCTTTTGGCTCCTATCATCTAGTTGAAATGCAACAAGCATCCTCCCCTACGCAGGTGCAAGCCACAAGCACCATGATTCCGGACGTACACGCCACTTACAGAAGCACTGCCTCTCTCTTAATGGAAGAGAGGCATCAGAGCAGCAGCTACACCATGGACCATTAACTTACTGCCAGGCAGATTGATCCTAGACTTTAACATGCATTTAACTAGAGGTCTAGAGCAGGGATATTGCAGCTCAACTGTAGAAATGCACTTTTACAGGAATAGCTTTAGTGCTGGTTGAACTCAGGGGCAAAGCTCCCTCCGGCTCCCATGTAGTCAGGTACTCACCTCTGTGTGCCCAGGCAAACACTGCTGGGTGGAATATTTGGTTGTTAACAAAAAGTATGAGGCAGTGTAATTTCATTAAGTGTTTCACCAGAAACTAGGCAGAAAATTGCTTAAATGTAATTTATGTAAAACTTGCCCAGTACAGAACTGAGGATCTGCACTTCAGATGCAGCCCCACAGAAGTTGGTAACCCTTGTGCTTCAGGCAGACATGGGTATTCCTTGCTGGGCTGCATCCAGATCAACTTAGCTTCACTTTGCAGAGCACAGGCACATAGCCACCCCTTATGCCCAACCATCCTCTCCCAGCTGCACTGTTGGGGTGTACAGGGGGGATAACAGGCCAAGTTCCTACATAATGTCAGTCAGCTTAATTGCAACTTGCTCAACAGAGCCTTGCCCATTTCTAAAAGAGGTCGGTTGTACCCCTCTGTTGGTAAGCTGGTCTTGCTTTCTGGTATATGTCCAGCAGCAGTTGTTTTCATCCTAATATCAATGGAGATTTTAAATTGCCTTTAATTGGAGCTTTCAAAGATCCCACTTTGTTTCTCAGCAATTAGCTTCTCTACTGGGTTTGAACTGAACAGTAGCCCTCCACATTAGAGATGTGACAAGCTTGAAAAACTGTCCATTCTTTATTCTGCTTTAATTCTTAACTCTGTTGTTGATGTGTAAAGGCTGGTGAGGAGATGAAATGTATCCCATATGAGAAGAACAAGTGAAAAACCTCAGAAATGTTTTAAGCCCATCCATGTCCCACACACACACTTACAACTGGGTGTATTCTGCGTAAAACTGAAGTCTGATCCCTGCTAACCATGCAGTTCATTATCTCTGAGTGAGGCTGTATGGCTTTTAGGAGCACTGGACATTGCAGAGGCAGGGGAGCCTGTTGGGAAGCACTCCAGCACTGCCAGATCACCTGACAGGTCTCAGCACTGCAGGCTCCCCTCCAGGGACCTGCAGGTCAGCATTAGGAGGCAAAGGTTGTTCCTGGGATTTTCTGTCAGCACAAGGTCTTAGCGTAGAAGGAAAAGAGCTTTCCCCCCCTCACTTCATCTCCAGTCCTCTCACTTCCCTCTCAGCACATGCCCATCCTTCCGTGTCCCCCAGCTCTGTCATCCTTATCATATTTTCCACCCAGGCCTTATTCTACCTCCCCAGCTCTCCTCAAGCTAAGGCACTACATCTGACACTGCAAATTGCCTTATTCTCACTGTCTCTTCCCACCCTCTGCTCTCCATCCCACAGCCTCCTGCCTTCCTGCATTGTCCCCACACCAGCTGCAGAGCTGTCACAACGTGCTGCTCTGAGGGGTGGTGTGCTGTGTGCTTCCAGCACCTTGAAAAAACCCTCCAGCCAAATTATTAAAACCATTTAATACCACTCCTGACTGGTACAGGCATTGAACTACTTAAAATAATTGCATTTCTCACTAGTTACAGATAATGATTAAAAAATTATTAAAAAGGGTCTGTTTAAAGATATGGCCTGATGTGCATTATGAGATTATTAACAGCCCCATAAGTGAAATAACAGATACAAGACCAAAAGCTAAGTCGTAAGTGTTCTCAGATGCCTGTAGATTAATAATTTTATAGCTTCATAGGAGCATTCACCAAGGCTTCCCATCATTGTACAGCCTTAAAGCCACAGGACAGCTCTGTTCCCAGTTACAGCTCTGCCTTCCTGCAGGAGGCAGAAGCAGGGAAGGAAGGCACTTGTTTGCCTCCAAATAGAAGTTAATGAAAAAGCTGCAACAGGATATAGAAGTTTTGATTCCTCATTTTTCTGTTTCACTCAGTGAAAGAAAATGCCTTGATGTGTCTGTCCTCTACAGCAATTATAAGATTAATACTGCTTTTAAAGTGTTTTTTCTTCAGTGCTTTCTTGAAAGTACACATCTATTCCTGATCTCATGGGTTCAAACAGTACTGTTGGTATTTTTGAAACCGATTGCAGACTCCTGATCCACAAAAGTCAACAACATCACCAGCAAAACAAGAGCACAGGTGCTGCTGAAAAGTGCAGTCACTGCTCAGAATCTGAGCTTGTGCTTACACAGCCAGAGACAGGAAACCACAGCCTCCTTCGTGCAGCACAGGGGCCAATTTCCTTCCATTTGGGGATGAAAGAGATGCCCACACAGCAGTGTCTGAGCTGTGCGTACCCTTGTCAAGGGCTGTAAGTGCTCAAGAAGCAGCACAGCTAGGCCTTAATTGCATAAGCACACAGCTTGTTCAATCCCCACTCAGACCCACACTCGAGGAGCTGAAGTGGTCTTTGGAGCAGTAACACCCAGGCTGCTCCTTTGCATACACAAAAGGTGCCTGAAAGCTCCATCCTTGCTCCTGCAGTACCAACCACAGCACTTCATTTAATGCTTGTGAATCAAAGAGACCAGCAAATTACTGATAGCAGAGTGCTCAGGGAAAGAAAGACAAAAAGTTTGAGCAGAAAGGCTCTACCAGAATTCACTGTAAAGCATCAGATGAGTTTAATCCATCTCCTTTTTATCTTTACGGCCACGTCCAACAGAGAAGCAGTGCATTTCATCAGGGCTTCAGTAAGCCACAGCACTGCTCTCAGCTCTGCAGGAGGGACCATTGTGTCACACACACCCATTCCAGACTGGCCAGTTTTGGCTTTTTGCTTGCACCTGACACAAGCCCCAGCCACGCTCATCAGTCAGTCAAAGCAGCTGCAGCTTTCGCAGGCAAACTCATCATGTGAGACAAATGGCTCACTTGTTCTGCCCATGGTTAATGGCCACGGACTTGGAGGCTGAAATTTCAGTTCATGCCAAGGAATACAATAATCATCAATAAATTCTGTCCACAAATAGCCAGAGAAGTCCTGAGCTGTGCTATGGACCAAGGATGGAAAGAAGACTCTTTTATGCCTCAGTTGTTTGTGATCACTCCAACACTACCAAAATTGGCTGCCTCAGAATTATATTTAATGAGTTAGTGCAATAGCCTAGCCCAGAACAGCACCAGTGGTGCATCATTAGATCTGCTGTCTGACACTACAGACAGCTGCTCCCACCCAAAATCATCCATTAGAGCTCATGTGCTTGTTCAGCTAGAGGCAGTGCCTTCAGAGCTCCAGCATCAGGCCAAGACCAGCCAGGTACTCAGGTCAGGCAGTGAGAACCATCAAAGACCCTCAGACAGTCCTGCAGATGCTGTGAGATAAGGTTGTTTGTTTAGGGGAGGCAGTCAGCAGGGAGAAGGGAAAACCAGTTCCTCATCCCTAATCAGAAGCATTACAGACTGGAGCTCCCTGGTGTGGGACCATGGCCAAGCTATTGCTTTCTTCAAGGACCTGGCCAAACTCCAGCCCTTACAAAGCATTATCAGTGGCATGTTGTTAGGTGTCCTGAGGAAGAAGATATTACAGAAATATAGGCTATCATTCATTGTTGCTGTCAATTTTGTAGGACAAATGTCAGCATAACACAGCCAAGGCCTTGTGCTTCTGCTGCCAGCAGGAGCTCACAGCCCTGGAAATGCAGGTCAGGCACTCTCATGCTTGGCACCAGCTGGGGACAGGGCCACCATTGAGGGCTGCCACAGACAAGCCCTGCCAGAGCTCAAATATGTGTAATTTAACATCTTTCCCAAAATGCTTTTTCTTCCTCCAGCTTTAACTGAAACCCCTGGCTGTGTTTTTCCTAATGAGGTGACTTGGCACCCATACATATCCTGGCTGCACCCTCATGTTTTCCCCCCAAGCTGCTTCCCCATCAGGGGTGTCCACAGGAGCACTCAGGCTCAGTCTCATGCTACAAACCATCTGGTACAGGCAGCATCAATCAGCTTCCCTCAGGCAAGGTCTAATTATTAACAGTGGAATTTTCCAAATATTGACTCATTTTAGCCTAAATAATCTCGTTCTGTTATTATTGCCTACAAAGCTGGTTCTGCTTCACCTTTTACAATACTTCAAAAGTGACTTAGCTGCATCAAAGATATCTCACATGTAATAGCAGCAGAACCAGGTCAGGTTTAGTACAGTCCATAAGCTAAACTAAAACTCCCAGACCCTCATCTGCTTCTGACAGACAGTGATAGGCATAAATCAATACACTCATTTATTCCTGCACTCTTCTTCCATGACTGCATGCCTACAACAGGGAGGGAAGCACATACATTCAGCCTCATTGAGCTTTAATGCAGATAACAGTGAACACAAAAAGCAGATCTTCCCGCAATATAATATACACGCTTTACCCCAGAAGGCTGAAATACAGGGAGCAATGATATTTTAAGAAACAATGTACGCATAAATAGGAAATACATCAGACTACAGTAAACAGTACCTTGGATCACAAAGAACACTTTTCCACCTGCTTGCAGGCATTCTTCCTCATGTCAAACAGCTCCACATTCTCTTGTTCAACACCTCTTAGGGAAAAAAAATTTCAAAATTTCTTCGAAACACCACAGAACAAACCCCCAAGACTCCCTCTCTCCTGGGTGAACTATTTCTCTGCTCCTCATCAGCCTTGATCATGGGCACCTGGAACCCGCAAGCACCCTGCTCATGCTGGGCTGATTGCTCTGAATTGCCATGGTTTCATTAACTTCAACAGATCCCTAATGATAATCAGAGTCAGCTGAGGATGCAGGAGCTGTTTCTGCTATTTGTTTATAAACCCAGGCAGTGTTTGGAGAGAGTAGATAAAAAAAAAAAAAGATGTTATTTTTCTTATTAAGCCTGAATTGGGGAGGGCGGTAGCTAAAGTTAACTTGCTCGCAAGCAAAAGGATTTGCTTTGTGATGCATTGATTCTACCTCTGAAATTCAGGTATGAGGTTTGGCATCCATTTACTTAGAACAACTTCAAGGAACAGCAAAGAGGAGGTAGAGGAGGTTTTGGATGTTTTCCTGCGGCTCATGTTGCTAAGGAAACTTTCTCAGTGGTGGCTCTGTGCTCACCACAGCTGGGTCACTTGGGCTTTGCTTCTCTGAGTAAGGGGTGAGTCATGGCTGGGGACTAAAGCACAAACTTGCCAAGGAATGCCTTTATCGTGTGCTTCCACTCACATGTAAAAATAAAGTAGTGGATCCCAGGGACCTGGCAGAGTTTCTGATGAAACAAAATGTTCATCAAGCTGTGCTGAACTGAAGAAATGAGCATTCAGTGACTTGTTTAACTCTGTGTGCCTTCCTGTAATGCAGATTTCATCTACACCTCCAGACTTCTAGATTTTTCATCTGGCACTAACAGAAGAAGCTATCTAAGGGTTAAGGGCTTAAGCAATGGGGGTCATTTCTCATGTCCACTACCACACAACACTGAGAAAGCTGCAAATGCTCCATTCCTCTTTCCTCTCCTGTTCCGCTGGTCAGGGGCTTGTTCCCTTTACATGAGCTGTAGAAGCTGGACTGCCTATTTCTCCATTTTGCTGCCCATTTGTCTGCAAGTGTGAGAAAAAGAAAAGTTCAAGTACCACTGGCAGTCACCCAGGAAGATGGAGCTGCCAGTCTGGCGTCTGCCAGAGCCCTCATCCAGGGACCTGGCATTTCCAGTGCCAGGACCTCTGGCTCCAGCCTCCTGTTAGGGCGTTTAGAAGACCCTCACAAGGAAGCCAGGCAGGTTGCATTTTGTGAATGTAAATCACCATGAAAGAACGGCGAGAGCTGAGCTGCTGTGGAGGTTGAAGGCAGTCAGAGTTTAGGGGTTTGGGCTGCCTGGTCATGTCTTGCTCGACTCCTGGCCTCTCTGCTTTGGTGAGCAGTGCAGGCTGATCCTTGCATGATGTCTCTCCTCAGGCATATGGCTGCTTTCTTTTAAAGCCTTCTTACTAGGGAAGTTTACACGTGCCAGGATAAGCATTTAATCCTGCAGGGCTTGTGTTCAGCACGGTCAAACCATCCGCAGGAGCACTGCTGCTCATGCCAGAGCATCCACCCCAGCAGGGCAGCTGGGACAGCTCACTTTGAGTGGCTTTAAGCAGTGAGTTTGGGGACGAGAATTTAACCCAAGACCCTCAAGTCTTGATAACCCACTCATTTGACTTGATAATCCACTGATTTGGGACCTGCTCAGGCCCTTTGATATATGTCTGACTATCTCCTCCAGGCAGGCTGCTTTGCAGCAAGTCCTCATCTTTCATTTTAAAGGAGACATATCAGGACCTACATTACAGTTGGGATTTTAGCACCCTCTGAGCCCCCAGGCTGGAAATCCTTGCAGTGCTCTTTTCCCACCTCTGCTCACCTCGCTGCTTTGCAGCAGTCACCAGACAAGAGAGGATGCTGGAATGTTATTTGTTTGTGGATCTCAACAAATGTAGTGGGTGTCTTAAGGTAAAGAGTCCTCCACACCTCTACAACATCCTCCTCCCAAAGATGTGTTGAATTTATCAACAAAATCTTTCAATATTTCACAGAACCATTTAGGTTGAAAAAGACCTCTAAGATCATGGAGTCCAACCATTAATTCAGCACTGCCAAGTCCACCACTAAATGTCCCTAAAATATTTACCATGTTCCCTACTGTCTTTTGTGAAAATGTACTTTGGCAAACATTTACCATTTTTACCCTTGATTTTATAGACCTTACCAAGGACATTGCCTATATGCAATGTTAGGTGCTTCCATTTGGTCATATAAGCTGCCATTTCCCCAAACATCTAAACATTTCTAGACCTCTATGTAAAACCCTCTCAAAAGTAGAAGAATGAGTTTTAATACTGCTTCTCATTAGTTTATTGGGAGGTTTGCTTGTTTTTACAGTAAAATCATTGCTGTTGCAGTTTATCAGCCACACAAACATAACCTTGTTATGCCTTGGACAGCAAAGCTCACTGCAAACTTTTGTTAGGTGAGCTCTAGTACCCCCTCTTAAGTTTGGGGTATTTGGCCTTAGGATTCCAAATTATGTTCCAGATTTTCATATATTCCAAAGCTTGGAAGATGAGATGAGTTAATACCCAAACCTACCTCTGCTCTTGAGGTGGTGCCTCTAAGTGAGACCTGATTCCATCTGGTGAACCTCGGCTCAGATGTACAATAAATTTATCTGTTGCTGCCAGTTGTGACACAGCAGGGAGCTTGAGATGAGCATCCACAGCATTCAGCCCTACAGGCCAGGGTGTTGTTCTTTGTTTCTGGATCTAGATAAAAATCCATCAGCCTTCTGGGAAGCAAAAGGGTGCAAGGGTTAATAGCACAACAGTGCCACAAGCTGCTAGGTGACTGTTCTGCCCGACACAATGGACTCTTGAGGGAACACTGCTTCTGTGCTATTTCCATTATTTTCTTCAGCCTATCTGCAAGAGAATGGCTAATCTTATGTGGTATCAGCCACATAGTCTGAGATGAGAACATGTGGAAATGGTTTATGCTACACCTGTGCAACAACCAGAACACAGAGTAGCTTTGGGTGTGAAGATTTAATGACAATTCCTCAAAGGCCATCCCAAAATTTAACCCAAAGCCCTCAAGTGAACATTTGACTTTATGTCCACCGATTATATTTCTAATTATTTATAAAAACAATGACTGATTTCTGAAGCAAGACTTACTGAAGATTTAACAGCTCGGCAGTTGAGCATCAGTGACTTTGTTTCACTGCATTCTCCCATCCACTCCCTTAACTAGAGGTTACCTCCCAACACAGAGCTCCAGGGTCAGCACTGTGTCATGAAGAGCCAACAGGCAGCATGTGGTGACACTGGAGAAAGGCAGTAAATTTTCATGTGTTGTTTGGCCACTGACTGCAGTTGTACGTGGATCAGAGAGGAAATCTCAGAACAAGTTCTTCTGCCCTCCTATCAATACCTGAATCATGCAGCAGGTCATGGGTTGCCTCCAGGGCAGCCAGAAAACTGAACCCAAAACCAACCTAAAGTCATTTGCAAACTTTGTGCCTCTATTCTCCAAAATGTGACTTGCTCTAAAGACAATTCCATTTGTTTCCAGACTGCCTTAAAAAACCTTCACCTAACTTTGACCTCAAATCCTTCTGCTCCAGTAAGGGCTGAGAGAAGATTGTTCTTTAGGACTCCAGCACTTGTTAATTCTCTTAAAGAGATTACTCAAATCTCCTAAACAAATATCAGAATAGATTCTGGATTAAGCATGGGTGCTAAAATGACCTTGCTGATAAAATCAGCATCATCAAACCTCACAGACTGAAGAGGGAAGCCTTGGGTGTAATTTTGACTCGCTAGCTACTATCATGGTAAGTTATCAGACTGCTCTGCATCTCCCCCTCTGCCTCTAACACTCTTGCAATGTTCCTTGGGAATCAGTATGAGAAGTGCCAGATCTTCCAGATCTTCATGGGAAAAACAATGTACTGAGACAGTCACTGGGGCTGTGCCCCACCCACGCTTCTCTTTCACTAGTGCTTATTGCTTTTTCCATTCTGCGTATTTGAGTTGTCTGGTTCGTCTTGGTGTCAGCACGAGGCTGGTTTGTGGAGTATCCCAACTCCTGTGTGATTCAAAGTGCCGTTGATCAGAAGTGGATTCACTCTGGTGCATTTGGCAAGGTTCTCTGGCACAGCTGCTCGGGCATGTTGGTGTACCCTGGGGTCCAGCACGGACCTTCTCCTTTGCCTGACACCTCTGAGTGATTTCCCCTGTTTGCAGATAATGCCCAGAGTTATTTATGTCCTGAGCCTGCCTGGGCAGTTTCCTTTGTGTCTCACTTGGGTTTCAGAAATAATTAATCTTGCAAAGACTGATGTGGATTTTGGCCTTATAACAGATATTTTCTTAAGAACCAGGAGTGGGGTGGTGAGGTTTGCATTACATATTTTTGTCATTGTGTTGTGGCCAGGAATGAATCCCAGAAATTTTCCCAGGAATCTGTGATGAGCATTTCACAAAAGAGAGGTCATTGCATCACTTTCAACCTACATCTCTTCTGTTGTTGTTTTACAGTTCTTCTATAACGCCATCAGATTTCTCTAGTGTCTGTAATGGGAAGAATTTTAATTCCAATAAGAATTCACAGGCTATTTAAAAAAATATTCCTTGGAGGGCAAAGTCCATTACGACGGAAGCATTTACATTTACTTCCAAAGCTCTTTACCCAATTTTCAGTTTAATTTAGTCATTTGCTAATCCTAATTTTCCGGTACTGTGCTTACAATATCTAACCAAATATCACTCATGTGGAAACACATTAAAACTCTGCAACAAGCTGGAACTTATGGCCTCTGAACTCTTGTCACTTTGCTGTCAACATGTAATGGTGGGTCTGCCTCCCTCTCCTCAAAACATATTAGCCATTGTTCCCTGTCTGACCACTGTGCTCCATTTCACTGGCACTGTTGTCCATTACAGCAAAATTTGGACCAAACTTCAAGGACACCTGATGCAGGAACACAACCGTTTCCAAAAGATTTCTTCATGAGCTATTATTTGGGTCTCCTTCGGCCTTAAATAATTTAATACATTTGAATGTTGACAGTGTGATGTGTTGTGCATAGAAATAGCAAATAATTGTATTGTGTCAAAATACTGGGAATAGTGTGATTTGTGCTCAGCAGCCAGAACTGTGAAACTGCATTGTACGCCCTTGACTCCCACGTAGAAGGATGAACGATCTGCTTTTGTTCCGCTGAGGGGGGCTGCTGTTTGAACAGGCAGATGCAACGGCTCCAATTCCATCACATCCCCCCTGGTTCCCCCATTCCAGACAGAGTGAGGCTGGGACTCGCTCCTGCACGAAGAACACCATGCAGGAGGGGCACGGTGGACCTGACCCTCTGATCCCAGCTGGACTCACAGGGACAAAAGTGTCTGTGAGGACCCCAAGCTGAGGCTGAAAGTGCATCTCCAGATGAGGCAGCTGAGAGACACTTTGTGCTCAGTGGTGCTGGCTCCCTTCCCTCCACAGCTGCCTCTTCTGCTCTCTTCAGGGGGTTAGATTTCTGTGAGCTAATTTAAGGAGAAAAGCCTTTTTAATCCGGTATCTTACAGACTCAGAATATGTATATTTTTATATTTTGGATAAAATATGAATATTAAGCTCTTTAGGCAGGGACTTTGTCTTCCGAGATCTCTCCAAAGCCCTTAATGCTCTGCTGGTATTACAGGTGTAAATATTACAAATAATATAATACAGTTTGGATCCCAGAGATCTGTTTCGCTGGGAATAGACTCACAAGGTGTTTCTCTTTGTTGGAAAGGCTCAGGAATGAGGAGGGCTTTCCCAGAAGTTAGTGCTGAGCCCTGACCTGGAAGAACTTGGGGTCAAGAATGTGCCTTGATTTAGGTTTCCTCATAGTTCATGAGGCTCTTCTTGCTTTGGTTGCACCAGTAGGAAAGGGACAGCCTGCCCAAGGAACCAAAACACAGTTTAGCACA
Source organism: Pomatostomus ruficeps (assembly GCA_013400735.1). Classification (NCBI taxonomy): domain Eukaryota; kingdom Metazoa; phylum Chordata; class Aves; order Passeriformes; family Timaliidae; genus Pomatostomus; species Pomatostomus ruficeps. Next base: position 230,666 of record VYZT01022957.1, on the reverse strand, counting down.
TAGAGCACTCCTTTGAGAAGGGGACAAGAGGTGTTTAACACTGCCAGATAACAGCATGTAGTAGCTCGAGGCAGAAAGGGAGAATGAATTCCCTAACCAGGTGAAGGCAAAGAGGAGAAACAGACTTAAGAAAGTAAAACCTTTGTAGAACAGAATATATTATTAACTGAAAAAGTAATTTAACACAATAGTGATGTTCTCATACCACTGAGCAACTCTAATACCAACTCTGCAAATTTAATAAAATCGCTGCAAAAGCAGAGAAGTTCAATCTGAAGTGCACTTTTCTGAGACCGAGGCCAATGCCCATTAAGTACAATAGAAATATTTCATCAGCTTCAACACAAGCTGGATCAGGTGTCCACTGGATTTGGATTGTCAGTGGCTGTTATTGTCTCTACAGAGTAATCCACTCAAACTCGCCATGGCGATTAAAGTAACATCTAATTTCCACACAATACAGGCAAATTCTTGGTATGGAATAATAGCATCCTTTAGACTGAAACAGGCCTTTAAGATCATCAAGTCCAGCCACTAACCCAACACTGCTGAGTCCACCACTAAACCATGTCCCTACGTGACTCCTCTGCATCTCTTTGAAACCCTTCCAAGGACGATGACTCAACCACTTCCAGGGGCAGCTTGTTCCAGGGCTTGACGACCCTTTTGGTGAAGGAGTTTTTTCTAATAATCACTCTAAACCTCCCCTGGCACAACTTGAGACCATTTACTCTTGTCCTCTTGCCTGTTACTTGGGAGAAGAGACCAACCCTCAGATGGCTAAAACCTCCTTTTAGCAGGCTGTAGAAAGCAATAAATGCTGCACACACATCCTCCAGCCTCCTTTGGTTCAGAGTAAACACCGTCAGCTCCCTCGGCTGCTCCTCACAGGACTCATGCTCCAGACCCTTCCCCAGCACCATTGACCTTCTCTGGACATGCTCCTCAAAGTTTTTCTTGTAGTGAAGGACCCAAAACTGGACAGAGCACTTGAGGTGTGGCCAGCAGCACCAGGGCAGAGATTGTCCCCTGTACTCCACACGGGTGAGGCCACCTATGAGGTGAGATGCTATTGGCCTTTTTGGCCACCTCTGACTCATGTTTGGCCAGCTGTTGACCTGTACCCCCAGGTCCTTTTTTGCCAGGCATCTTTCCATGCCACAATCCACGTGGAATTCGGCAGGCTGCAATGTACATGGAAAACTCTGGCCACTCACTGATATTTCACCCAGCTATCTCGGTTTATCGCTTTTTGCAGGTCTCAGCAATGTCTCCCAGTTGAGTGTTCCATTAACTTTTTCACCTCTTATTTCTTAAAAAAGCCCAGAAGTAATCTTAATCCCCCTTATCTTGCTACACTATTATCTCGCTGCATTCCTGGTGCCTTCACGCAGAGACTTTGTGGAACTGTGTTTTTTCACTTAGCCCAAAATTGGCTTGGAGGAAGACAGTGCAAAGAGCTACTTGGACAAACTAGAAACAGAAATTAAAGTCTTTGTTTGTGCCTGATTTTAATTCAGATCAGATTAGAGCAGGGTTTGTTTTACTGCATTTTAAGAGAAGGGAGCATTTCTCATTTGAGGTAGGAGATTGATTCCCATTAGATCTTCCTTTTAGATTAGTCCCTTGGATGATCCACACGCTCTGGCCTGCTGGGACCAGCAATTAACCCAAACCTGTCAACTCTGGAAAGAATGTCACCATGACATCAAAGGTGTCCTTTCCCCTGATGAACTCAGGGTGTCTATAACAAAAAAAAGGCAGTGTAAGATTGGCAATTGTTTAAATAAAAATGACCAGGAAGAAAAGGTGGAAAATCTACTTCCTGTGGCATGGGACTGAAGTAATTTTGTGGATCATACATCTGTAATAGCTTGCTGTATTAGTAAATGCAGTACAGAAGCTTTCAAGTTCAAAGCAAGTCTCTTGGTTTATTGCTTCAGAAAGTGCAGTCCAAAATCTATTGATCTATTTGTACAGATAAGCACCCCACAGAATTATCAGAATCAATGCAAACACTCAGGCAGAGATTCAATGCAAATAATAATAAATAAGTACAGACCCAGGAAATAGAAATGTAAGACTTAAAACTAATTAAAATGCTGACTCAAAGAATAGCTCTCTGTGTGCATTTCTTCAAAGGCAATTCCAAGAAAGGGAAAAGGAGTGCAAAAAGTGGTAATTTCAGAGGTGGTAGACAAGAGAAGAGAAAAGCAGCATCCAGAGCAAAGGAAATGGGCAAGGGCTAGGATGTGATGGAAGCAACACTGGAATTTTTTTCAATTCTTTTTAATAGAGATGCATTTAAAATGACTTTGTATTAAACAGGGTCTAATTTTGTACCCATGCTCTTTTTTGAGTTCAAGAGAAGTTTTGATACGAAACCTGCTTCTCTTTCACTGAGCCATTTTCATCTGCTTTGGTTGTCTCTGAAGCTGCCAAGGGATGGGATGGGATGGGATGGGACACCAGACAATCCTGGAGGATGGGGAATGCCACTGGGTTTCATACACGGTCCAAAGGACACTTAGGGAAAGAAGAGAGAGAGAGGCTCAAAATTTAAAAAACATTTTGATAGAAAAACAAGACATTGTCAAAATATCAATCAGAAGCCAAGATTTGGCCAGATCTGCTCTTGCTTAACCTTCAGCATGAGATCAGGTCTCAATCTTTCTATTCTTGGTAACAGCTGATGAACGCAGAGTAACAAGGTATTAATAAACATCTGCCCAGCTCTTAGATTAATATGGAGAAGAATTAATGGAGGTCTTAGCACGTTCATATTTTCTAATTATGGCAGATGACTTTATTTATAGAAATAATAGAGAGAATGGAAATTGTCACTGACACCATGTCAATATTCGTAACGAAATCCAATCATTTAATTGCATTACATTTGGCCACGGAGTCACATCAATAAAGGGCCCTCCTTAGAGCAGTTCAGTGGTCACTATGTACTTCATGTTAGAAAGCTGTTAGGATTAATTTTATTTTCAATGAAACATGAGGAATATAAGCCATCTATTCCTGTGCCTCTGACCCTGAGAGGGAAAGAGCTGGGGGCAAAGCTTTCCCCCATGAGAGGGGAAGGCCACTGCCCTTTGTGTAGCTGTCTCATTGTCATGCTCATTTCTGGACACATTTTGTTTCCAGTGCCCAGAGCATCCAAAACGATGAAATAGCACCCAAGCTGAGGCCTGTGCTGTGTTTCAGATGCCACTGGCTGTGGCTAAGCCAGCTCCTGCAGCAGCTCTGGCTCACGCAGTGCCCGCCTCTCTACTACGATAAACTATCACCAGTGCTGCTGTGGGAATGATAACACACTACACCACTGAGATAAATAAAGCATAATGCTAAACCTTGATATGTTTACACCTCCTAAGAGAGGGGAAAGAAGCCTATAAAACTCCTGGTAAAGGAGCCAGGGCTGTTCAGATCATTTGCAGCTTGATAGGCAAACCCTGCAGCCTGTTTTTATTGGGACGTGCTGGCGCTGGTCTCAGAAAGTAATTGGGGTTTAAAGAAGGCTTTGGACTGAGTGTGGCTGTTTCTTGAGGGTTTAAAGTACATTTCATAAAGTTCAGTTCAGACAGGTAGCCAGGCAAGTTTGGATCCTTCCCCCCAGAAGCAGAGAAAAGTAAAACAAGGCTACAACTATGGTGACAGACAGTTTGTCACATGCAGAGCATTGCTAGTACTTTTGCTCCTTACACGTTGTATGAGATCTGCAGTGATGCTGAAAAGCCAAGAAAGTCCTCTAGTTCTCTCTTGTTCTTCCAAATGTGTTTCATAATCCATTCTGGTCTTCTGAAGCTATCAGTCTGAATTAATGAAAACAAAGCAAGGGAATGGTACAATTTCTATTAATTATAGAGGCAGGTTTGTGCAATAAACAGAATTCATATCCCTACAGTGCTGCTTAAGTGCCTATAATTCAGCTGCCCTCTCACAACTGCAGCATCTTCTTCACATTGTCTTACAAATTAGCAAACCTGGAACCAGCAGCTGTGTACAGTGTGATGACATTTAGTTTAACTGCGGGGGATCTGATCTGCTGAAATCCACGGGTGGTCCTCCGAGTGCCGCTCTTTGCTGGGATTGAGTTACATCTCCCAAATTAAGTGCTCCTAGATCAGCTAAATGTTTTCCACAGAAGTGAAAATATAGACACTTGGGAAATAGGATCAGTTACTTATTGTGACTGCTGATACTCTTCCAAGCACTGCCAAGCTAACACTGGGGGATGCCCTTTCAAAGAGGAGCAGAAAGGGGAGTCAGGGCCCTGCTGGAGCCAACCTGACCTTGCAGCTCAGACAGTTGGTTTGTATTTACAGCAGGATACATGGAACAGGAACCCACACATGGATATCTTTGCCCAGTGACCCACACCCCACAGGAATTCATTCTGTGCATCAAAATCTGCAGAACAGAACTGGTTGTGCTGTGTCCCACTCAGCCCTTCCTCTCCCACTGCCAGTGTTCGTGTCCTCTGAGGGGACTGACAGCAGCAGTGGGCTGGATGAGCATCTTCTGTCACATCGGACCAAGCCTGGGACTAGAGAGCCTCAGGAGGAGCTGGCTGCAGAAAGCACTGTGGCTCCAGCTGTGCTGAAGGAAGTGAGAGCTTTTCGTGATAGACAAAAAGCAAAGTTTTTGGGGGCATAAAAGGAAAGCTGGAAAGGTGCAGAGTGAGAGTCATTCTTGTTCCACTCCCGCTTTCCACTTTCCAGATTAAATAAACTTTGCTTTTCCTTCACTGAGTGAGAGGAAGCAAATTGCTGCTTCCCAGTTGGCAAATGTGTTTGATAGCAGAACTCCAAAACTTTGCACCAGCACACTGGTCTGACTGAGGAGCACTCTGGTGACTGAAACAGTCCAGTAGCAACATTTTTCAGCCCCTGAAAGGTGCCAATAGCAGACCACTTTGGGTGAAAACATGTTCTGGTAGCAAATAACTCTGCCAGGCTACAGGAAAAACAAAAAGGCACTTCTCTGAGCTAGAGTGCAAAAGGTTGATTTTTTTAATCGACTACTCACAGTGCTGCTGGTGGTACATTTTAAGCATCTGACTCAGGCAGTCGAGTGGAAAGGTGATAAAATCCTTGACTTTGATTGAATTTCCATCGTGGCAAAAGGTAAAAATAAATACAAACACTATGAAGAAATAAAAAAGCTAGTATTGGACAAAATGTTCCATATCATTTTTTTTTAATTCGTACAGATACGGGAAAAAAAAATCTCTTTTTTGCCTTGCATGAAGGTCAAAAATCAGCTTTCAAGCCTTCTTTCAACAGGCATTATGTCTAAATACCGAACCACCAGTTTAAGGAGCATATTTCTTCAATTACATCCAACATTAGTTCAGCTGTCAGGATTTCCCAAGGGACCACTGCAAAGTGAAGAAATGCCTTTGCTGTGGTGCTGACAGGCTCTGTGGCACTGCTCTGGCCCTTTGCTTGCTTCTGCATTCAGCTGCTGACCTCGCAGGTGTAAATAAGGAAAGAATCAAGTACTCAGTCTCTTCTGAGTGCATATCAAAGAGCACTGAAGTGACAGACTTCATTAAGCTTCTACAGCAGCTTTAAAAGAAGAATTTTAAGAAAGTAGTTCCAGTGTAAGGAAGAGAAGCAAAGTGGGTGAAAGTTAAAATTTTCACCCTATGCAAGAAATATGCAGTTCCTGATAATATTTTCTCTAATTGAATTCTTACTATGAAATCAATAAGGGGTAAAAGCCCTCTGAACACATTAGGAGGAAGACTCCCAGCTTTTATTTGCCTACTACACTGTATTAGAGAGAGAGGCACACACTTTACTACAGGGACAGCTCAAGGCACAAGCAGGGCATTAGCTGTTACCTCCACAAGTTTCCCTACAGGCATGTCTGCTTAAATGATCCAAACAATTTGAAGAATTCAAACACCAGCTTTTAGGAGCAAGGTAGCATCCTGAGAATATCTCCATATGAAAAACATTTTTGGTTATACTTTCCTTAGAGGCCTCCTCAGTCACAAGCTCTGCTGTAAAGCACCTTTATAATGGAAATGGTCTTCAGGATTTCAAGGTCAATGGGACAACACAGCTTTTCTGCATTCTGATTCAAATGACAGCCTGGGAAAGGGGGTGGTGCACAGAGCTGCTGGAGATAATTGGGAGCTTTTTCCCTGAAGGAAAGTAGAACATGTGTGGACCTCGCACATCCACACACGAGGACATGCGGCCTGTCCTGGACTCTGCCCCTGTGCAAAGCTGTGGGAGGTGGGCGGGAAGAAACCCACCCTCACTGAGCTGCCCATGCCCAGCCTTGAGGTTCTCCCCAGCAGCAGTGGGGGTCAGGATGGTGCTGAAATAGTGGGATTTGGAGAGTTTGGAGACCTGAGTTAGGATCTTTCCTGGATCTGCAGCCTGGCTTGGTCAGCACAGCCAGGTGGACGTGGTCAGGTGAACTCTCTTGTGGAGGAGAAGCTGGTCAGTGCCAGACCTCTCACTGACTCTCCCAGAGAGGCAGCTCTCACTGGGTATCTTGCACTGGGGCTCCAGTACCGAGATGGGTATCTTCCCGGAGCAATTACAAAATAACTTCCCACAAATAGCCCAGCAACCCAAAATCTATTCCTGCAGCCTGACAATTTCAGTGTGTTGCCAGCTCACAGCTTTGCTGCCACCAATTCCTTAAGGCGGTTTTGCCCAGCACTGTTGAAAAGGAAAACACTCACTGTGCCCTGGGGGAGATGAAGCATGGAAGTCCCGTTATCACTGACAGAAGTTTTGTCTCTAATTCCCCATCTGCTCTTCTGAATGTTAACCTACAGTGCTGGCACACTAGCTTAAATTATAAATAAGCGTTCCAAGCAGGAAGCAACAAAATATTAGATAGGCTGGTGGTCTGCGAAAAAGTGGTGTGGATGCTCATGTTTCAAGGAAGAGAAATTATAGGATGAAGTATTGTTATGTTACATTAATCGAGGGAAAATGCTGTCACAGAATGGGATGAAATAATGGTCAAAACCAGATTTATTTATTTATTTATTTACCTTTAATACATATAGGATCCTGCACAGTTCCTCCTTCCTATCTTTATTGTTACTTGTGTTTAGCAGCTGAGTAAAATAGCACACAAGGCAAGAAATCTCTGAGGAGAGTAATAATGTGATGCACAGTGTTAACTCGCTGGTTTTGGAAATATCCATTTGTCTTGGTTAAATAAAAGCTTGGCCCAAGTCCTAAGCCAAGTAATCATGATTAGGGAGAGAAGAAGACGTTCACCTCCTTGGAAACTCAATACTTTGCAACAGTAATAGCACTGCAGTGACATTGTTTGAAGCTGGATGCTTCAGTAATTAATATAGATTATTGTCTTATGAGGAATGGAAGCATCTGTGCCTGCTCCTACCATTGCTTTCATTTCTAGACCAGTTATGAGACCAAAAATACATTGGGTTTTTGTTTCATGGACATAGCCCCTTCACTGTCCAGCGTGCTCTGCTGCCCTCAGAGGACAGCAGAGATTTTGTTCTCTTTTTTGGTTCAAAACTGCATTGAGGGCAAATGCACACTCTTCTGTCTTAGAGAGACTTTGCTTTTTTCCTTTCTCACTATCTTTTTTCCTGACTCTCAAGAAAAATTGTTTTTATGCTAAAAGTACGCTACAAGAACACGTCTTAAAAAGATTCATGAGCTCCTGAGCTATTGTTTTCCAAAGAGGCTGACTCTGTGTCTGTATCGTCCAGCATATCACGCACTGAACTCATCTGCAGAGCAGGTGCTTTAGAGTTTACACTGATTTTTGACCTCGTAGCTGGTGCAACACTGTGCTCAGCCCAGTGCATCAGCCTTGTCTCGGCAGTCAATCGACTCCTCGCCTCACCAGCTTTCCCATCCACCTCACACCACTGCTTTGTGTATTTCACTGATATCTTGCTGCAATATGCTGCTGTTCCTGCTCTCTTGTGTGGGCACTTCACTACTCTCTTTTAGATTGTGGTCCCTTTCTTTCTGACACTCTGCCTTAATGTGACCCACTTAGTTTCCAGTTTGCACCCTGCCTTGCTCATCAGGCTGGATTTGATCTGTGTCCTGACCACGAATGACTCCACTAGAAAGGCTTCCTTCTTCTTGCACTGGAAATGGTTCTCTGGGGCATGTACCTGCCCTGTAGGAATCAGGGGTTTGCATTGTTCTTCCAATCAGCCAGTTGGCTTCTGTCCCTAATATGGGACTTGGACATCCTTACCATCACTCCACAGACTATTACAGAAGGTATCTGGTCATACATGAGCACAGGTCCCCAGCTGGTAAGAATTAGCTGTGTTTAGAGGTCGTTAGAAATATTGCTACCACGTTATTCCAAAGAGCTGTGCTATTTTGCTGTGAATAGTAGAACTACTCAATTGAGAGAAATCCCTTCCATTCAATTACTATCTTAATACTCAGCTCTTGTTAAAGCAACAGTTCCCTGCCACTAATCAGCAAAAAGCAATCAGGCAAAGCAAACAGAGATCACATGTGTGAGTTCAAAGGTCCAGAGAGTTGTAGCCGTGTTGCACATGACTTAGACTCAAGAGCCAATAGGCAGTTGCACTTACAGAATTACATTTTAAAAAATAAGGACATAGAAATTTTAAATTCTGTGAAAATTATGTGAAATGTATGCAGGAAAAGAAATATGTCTGGAGCTTTTTTACAGCACTTGGGCACAAAATTTTGTTTTGGGAATCTGACACAGCAATTGATCATATTCAACTAAGATGTCTACAGATGGTGAAGTTTGTGTTCTGAAAGGATGACAAGCCACTGCAGAGTGCTTATGATGCAAAATTTATCCTTTTTTAATAAGACAAAGAGGAAAGATGCTCATGAGAACCAAGCTGGGTGTTTGTTTTTACCAGGGAGTTGCTTATTTCACAGCTCCATGACTCAGTATCAGTGATCTTGGATATTATAACTGTCTTTCTCCATCAAACCCTTTCCTTAGTTTCAAAGGATACAAGTACTTTCTACCCAGTGTCTGTCATAAGCAGGTTTATAATCTGATGACACTTCACAATCTGTCTGTAGGCATTGCTCTGCCTTCAGAGGTCCTCCAGCAGGTCCCAGAGACTAGCTGTGATGGAAGAGAACTGCCAGTGAGCTGGAGAGACACACTCAAGCTCCTCCTGTTCCTCCAGTCCAGCAGTCTCTGACATTTAGATCTCAACTATCTGTTCCTTGCATATGTCACTGGATTTAATACAACATTTTTCACTGACAGACAGAGAAACTAAACAGCAGCACACAGTTAAGTAACTTTGTTGAATTTCCAGGTCGCATTGGCAGGGTTGAACCAGCACCCCTGATCCTCTTCCCTGGTCACTGTTTTGGATCAGATCTTTCAGGAACTTGCCTGCACAAACACAGGGCAGAAGTGGTTGCCTGCAATGGTGAAGTAGCTTTACACCACTGCTCAAGGCAGAGAGCCAACCTGCATATTGGGGGAGTAGTGCAGGCTGGAGCTCTTGTCTGAACCAGACATGAATCAGGGAAGAGCTTTTGTAAATCATGTCCTTCCTGTGTTTTTCCTCTCTGTGTCACACCCGTACCTTTACAGTATGAGCAGATGTCTCTGGGTAGTGGTCTTTAGTAAGAAGTGACATGAGGAGCTGCAGCAGTGGCCTCTCACTGGTGCTGACTGTCCACCCCTCAGCAGCACACGGGTCCGGCCAGCTGCACTCTGCTAGATACTCACAAAAATTTACAAAAAGACTAACTGCAGCCTGCTGCATTTTACCACAGAGAATAAAGTCAAACAGCAGCTAAAACTGGGGAGGGGAGGAAAGAATAGGGAGCACAGAAGACAGACCAAAGGCTACATAAGAGTTGTATTTATTTTCTAATCCCCTCTCTTTTAGTGACTGTGATGAGCGCTGTAACTAAAAGAATCTAACTGAATTAGAATTTCAATATGTCCTGAGCAGATTGGAGCTGTTTCCATTCATGAGCAGCACGTCCCAGCTGTAATTGCCTGCTTGCTTATCCACATAGCTCTTTACAGCTAATCCAAATGCAGACTCAAAAATAAATAGTGCCAGAGCATTCACTTCCCGCTGGGCAGTAGTTTTAGCTCCGCTCTGCCTTTGCTTTGTTCCGGCTGGTGCTCTCCATGGCACAGGGACTGACTCAAAGGAGATAAAAGATGATTGACCCGCTCAAGGAATTAGGTGACAGCAAAGCCACTCCTGCCGTATCTGCCCTGCCTGTTTGTGCTTTTCCTCTGGGTGCTGCCTTGCATCTGTTTATCTTTCTCTGCCCTCACCTCTCCCCCCAGCCACATCACTCATGCAAAATGCTTCTCCTTCGTGGTTTCCCTAAAAGCTGCTGGTGTCCTCTGTGTCCCCAGCAGCACATCACCCTTCCTCTCCCTCAAACACACTGCCAGTATTTTAGTGCTGAAGTGAACCTCTCTTCAGGGACATTTAAAAGCCGTGTCCTTCTCAGATCAGCTTCTCTGGAGGGGTGTAAATCTGAGGCACAGTTGCACAAAGCTGGATGGGGTGTCCCCATGGGTGGGACTTGGCACAGCCACACAAAGGAAGGTTCTGCCTTTGCCCTCAGACATGGGCATCTGTACGTGTCCTGGCTCTCCTCCCTCCTCCCTGGGTGGAAGGTGGTTGTCCATCATTTTCCAGGCTGTTTTTTCAACTGCAACCATGACAGACTTCCTGAGAGCCTTTGGCCAAGTCTCAGGAGCCTCTGTATCTCTGTTCATCACCTCTAAAACAACACTGCCGACACCCTATTGCTTCATACTTTGGAGTGTAAATCCCAGGTCCCCAAAATGGCAGTGGTCAAGGACATAGGAGTCAAGTCAGGAGCCACTTCACTTCAGTAGAGTCTGAGGCATTCAGCTCCCATTGTGCAACAAATTACTCTTAAAAATAGATTGTTTAGTACCCAAAAGAGCATCCTTTAAGATCTAGTCAAGTAGGTACCCACGAAGGCTCAGATGGGGAGAAGGCCATTCCCTCTTGATGACCATCAAAGAGACTGACCTCAGCATGGAACAGCGTGCCTCCACCTTCCACTCCATCTCCTTTCTCTCACCACATCTCCATTTCCCTCTGGGTTTACCAGGGCATAGCCATGAGCCACAGGGCCTCTTCACTGCCACCCACCTGTCCTTACCCAGCCAGCCTGGCCCAGGGCCGTGCAGCCCTCCTGGTGCAGTGCAACACCCAAGGTGATACATCCCTCTGCAATTGCAGATGACTGTGTTAAGGTTTGAAGGAGAGCATCAAGTGAGGGAGTGCAGCACTTTCACTGCCTTCCTCCTTACCCTCAGAATTCTTCTCCATCAGTGTGATACTACCTGGTCTTCGGCAGAGCAGATCTCCTTATAAAACTCTCTTAGCTCCACTGGATAGGAGCAAATTGCAGGGATGTGACCCGCACTTGCACTGCTACACCCCCTCCCAGAGCCAGCCCCATTTTACAGACAGATTGTGCCCTTCTCTGAAGCCAGGGAGCAGCTGAGATGATGAATATAGTGCTTGTCCAATGTGTCACTAGCTACGTAAATTCAAATTCAACACAGAAAGCTAAAAATGTTTGCAGAATCCTGACAGGAAAAGTGGACAATTATGCTCAGCTGTTCTTCACAAATGTTGATCCTCATGACTGCAACGTGCCAAGAGAGACATTGCCTCGTGCTTGGATTGCAAACTCACCAGCACCAAAACATGAGGATGGTAGCAAGGGCTGGCTCTTCACTGCATGCTGTGCCACCTGGAGATGGCCTGAAAGTGTCCTCTGCCAGGTACAGTGGTGGCATCAGCACCTCTTGTACAAATGAAGAAGCTGAGGCCGTAATGCCAGACTCCTCTGAGGCAAACAAGAGGTCACCAAGGAAGAGAAGTTGTGAGTCTCTTGCTTGCAGTGACAGGCAGTAGCCCCCTCCTTTGTAGCTGACCTGGGGAGACAGGAATTTCTTCAAAAAGTTGCTGTTTCAGTCAACTAAATCAGAATAATTGAGACTAACACAGTGTGGCCAAGGAGAGTGAAACAAGTTGTCACTGGGATATTAATGTATAGGAAGAGACACTTGGAAAAAAATAAGAAAAGAAAATTAGAGAAGGAAGTTAAAAGTAAAAAGATCAGGAAGAATAAAGGGTATGAATCTACAGCCATGCTGGGTGATCTGCTTGGACTGGGAAGGTAGCTCTTGGGAAAGGGGAAGCCTAGGGATGAAGGGCATCATTAAATGGAAAGGCTTGAAAGCTTTTTCAAAACAAAGAAAGTCAGCACTGGAGAGAAAACCGTCATGAGATGGAAACCTAGAAGATTCAGAGGTTATATTGAAATATTTAATTTTGAAGTGTGAACATATTGTCATTTAACAGGGAGATTTAGATACTTCAGCCTTTCTGAATACCTCTCTTTCTCCTGTTTATACTGGAAAGAGAGATTTAACAATTGTCAAGGATGACTTTAAATTTAAAGAAATATTGCCTTAGAAAACATACCCAAATGTCACTGTGTTCCACACACAGCTAATCTGCACCTCCATGCGTTGGCTTCAGTTGTCACTGGCAGCCCCATTCTTCTCCTTTGGAGTGTCCTAGACATGCTTGTGACACAAGAGCCCAGTAAGACCACCCTGTGTCCAGGATGTCTCCCTTACTCAACTTAAAATCTAAATGGAGAGCTCGGCTCTGGGCTCTGAGCTCTGGGGAGGTTTTGGAGCAGGGTCAGAAATAGAGGTGAATCATTAATGAAGCCTCATTAGCCATCAGTCTTCTTTTACTGTTGTCAGTACATTAGCACCAGCTGCCCATTGTCCATTTTCCCCTTGCCATAATGAGGAACCCCAGACTCAAGGTCACTGCTGGTTGGATTAGTCACTGAGTACAGCTGGAGCTCCTGAGATGCTGCAGCAAGAGCAGCAGTTTGTGTCACTCTGTGCTGCCCCGCACCCATCAGCTGTGGAGCAGCAAAGTCCCGTCACAGGGCAGAAATTCACCCTTTGATGTTGCTTTTGCTGCTCCTCAGTTCAGAGCTGCTGCTGACAGAGCATTAAATGTTCCCCAAGTGGTGACTGTGTTCTGCTAATGCAGATGCATTTCTTTTGTGAGTTAACTTTCTGCTGTTCTTGGTGTGTGTTTCGGTCTTGTTTTGGATGCAGACAAGGGTCCTCGATCCAGCTCTTTCATTCTTTCAATACCAGGACTGGAAAACTGCCCTGGATCATCTCCTGAATCAGACAGGAGCATCTCAATACAGTAGTTATTTCCACCACTCCGCCTGGGAAACTCTTTCACGCTGTAAGGCACCTGAGTGCCAGACTATCCTCCAGTCAGGCTACACTTTGCATCAGAAATTCAATGGGCTCTTTTATTTATTCTTTCATCCTTCATCCCACAATACTGGAAAAGTTTTCTGTTTTCTGGCTCATCAAAGCCATAAGAGAACAAACTGTCACCAGAGAGAGGCACAGGTAAGACCTGTTGGGACACAAAGTCTAATTGTCAATGTACAATTCACCTCAAAGTGAATGACTGTTTCCTTGAAGGTTGTCTTTGATGCCTGGTTTCAGTCTCTTCCTTTTCTCATGGGTGTTGGTAGATGGGACTACTCCAAAAAGAGGTCTTTTAGGCATGAGAGACCAAATATTTCCTATCACTCGCCAGCAATTGACCTGTCTGTCCAAGAACTGGCACTGCCACCTGTGTAGTGGCACAGGTGGACTACCAGGAAAACTTTGGTTTTCTCAGAGAACTGCCTTGGGGTTCAAGTGAATCCTCTATCTAGGAAATACTGGGGTAAAGCATCCAGCACTTGCCAGCATGGACAGTGGGGGATGTGTGTGTATTCAGACAGAGCTGAGGTGGTCAGTGATTGTTTCTTTAGGTGAATGTTTAGCTTTTGTTGCCTTTTGATGACTCAGGGTGTCTTCTATGAGGCAAAATTAATGCAAGTGCTTCTCTTTTTACAGTGGCCGCATTGCCCAGGAAATTAAATGTCATAAGGGGAAAAAAGCTCATTAGTTTGGTGCCATAAATGGTTCTCCAAGGTCTCAGAAATCCTATGATTAACATAAATGTAGACAGAGGCAATTACAAGCAAACACACATATAAAACCCAGCTTTCCATCTAAAACCATGGTCTGCACCATCTCTCTTTAGCTGTCCACAGCTGTGGAGACCTAGAGGTAAGGGCCTTTTATACCAACCATGACACAAACTGAAGACAGAGGAAGGAGAGCAGCCAACCCAGGGTGAAAGTGAGGACAACAGAGCATGTAATAAAGTCCCCGAGGTGCCAGCTCAGGGATTTGGTGATTCACTCTCAGAACTACATCCTTTTTTGGAGCAATTTGAAGCAAATGCAGTCCTGGTGTGTTTTCTTCACACTGAAATCCTCAATCACGTGGTTGCTGTTGGGTGTGAGTGTTGATACTGCTCAGGACAGGGCAGAATAGTTCTAATCTTAACAAGAGCTGTCTCAAGTCTTCACCTTGTAATGGGTGAAAAAGTTGAAATTTTATCAGCTTTTCTAGTGAGTTCTAAGGAATCTACCAGATGGAAATGTTCAAGAGGAGGATGGGAACAGGGGAAGATGGGAGGAGTGGGGCAGCGTCACAGACTCATGTATTTGTACCAGCTTGTGCACTCTTTACTCTGCTTTTCTGCCCTTAACCTTGAGCATTTACTCAAAAGAGACCCAGATATGAAGAATTATGAAGAATGAGGTGTATTTTGTAAAAACCAGAGTTTGACCTCCTTGCCTGTCTCTGTGGCAACCATGTCAAGAGATAACTGCATTGATGCCACATTGCATAAATAGTGAAGGGACGGCGATGTTCAGGCAAGGTCAGGCAGAAAGCCCAGAGTCCCACCCAGCACCCTGACTAGCAAAGTCACATCAAGCGCAGCAGTTTGTGGATAAGCTGCCCTATAGAAATATCCCCCCCCAGAGTCCTGATATTCAAAGAGCATCTTGAAGCATCTCTTCTCTGCTGTTTTTAACAGGTATTGTCATGACTTTAGGTGTTTTGTCTGTTCAAGCGGCAGCACCATCCACTCTGAACGCAGGGCTGACATCCTGGCGTAATGAGTTTCACAGGCTGATTACTTGTTGCATGATAAAAATAAATTGCCAGCAGTTGACTCTGAGAAGCAATGGGGAAAAAACCCAAGAAAAAGTAGTGTTACTTGTTTTCCCAGAAAAGAGAGGGGGGGCAAGGAAGGAGCAAGGTTCACAACCCTGCCTAGGGACTAACCCAGGAGGGGAGAAAGGCATGGAAGTTTGTTAACTGACCTGGTGGGGCAGGGCGTGTTCGTGTAGATTGCAACTGTTCTAGGTTATGAATCCTCCAAAGACCTTCAAAGGAGGGTCTTGGAGAGTTTGTGTTGTTACTGGTGCACAAACTGTTTTTACCTGACATCTAACCCCTGCCTAAAGGAGCCATGGACTTCAGTCACCTATGCTGACCTCTGGAGTAGCGTTATGATGTCAACAGTGTTACAATTTTACACAAAATTAGGTGTGCAATTGTGTGTTAAATAGTGGTAGTTAGCTTGGATTGCTCAACTAACGAAGCAGGCAGCATTAAAGCTGTCACATATGGACTGCTCCAGGGCACTGGCACCATAAGGGGGTCTGAAATCACTCCAGCTTCACTGGGAAGAGAAGCATCCCTTTTCCTTCTCTGGCATTCCCTCAGTGGGACAGACCCCCTTACCCAGCTCCCAGCCCAGCAGTGCTCCTGCAGTTTGCTCTGGAGCCTGTAAATCTGCCTCCCTGCCTGGGGAGTCCTGTAGGCTCAGACAGGTGGCAGAATCTGCTGATCACCTCTAATATGTGCCCAAGTTTTCCTTAATTAAGAACAGGCTCTCTAATAGCATTCACCACCACCTCCTGATGCCTGTGGGACTACTCAGGCTGTGGCAGCACAGCCAGCCAGGCTTTCCTGTCATCTGTGACATCCTAAAGGGTGCAATGGCAAATATATAGTTCTATTTTCCAGCATTAAGGGGCTCAGCCTGAGGCAGGCTGAGTCCATAATCTGATGTGGCCCTTGGGTAGTTGGTCTGAGCCCTCCTGCATGGCTTGGAGCAGAAGCACCAGCTGGGTGGTCACTGTGGTGCTGTCTGAGGTGATGTGGGTGAATTCTTACCCAACAGTGTGAGGATTTGGCTCAAGGTCTTACAAGTGAAATTTCTGACCAATATCACTATAAAAACACTTACTTCTTGTCTATATTGATTAGATCCCAGGAGATACTACTTTACCTTCCAAACTAGAGTTATTTCAGGGAGGAAGTGCCTCATCCGGTTGTTTATTCCCCAATATTTAACTCCAGTGGTTGTAAGAAAAGAACAGAGTTGTTCCTGGCATTCAGACAGCAATGATGACCACAGAAATTATGACCACAGAATCAGGGAAAGGGCTGGGGGAGATTTTCCTTCCTCCTCCTTGCTGTTGGACCACCTTCTTGCCCAATTTGCTGTTCACAAATGCAGCCAAAAGCTTCATCAAATGTTGCCATCTCTTATTTTAAACAAGGTCCTTGTCTGCAAGTCCCAAGCCAGCATCTCTGAACACAGCAGCAGAATCCCAGCAGGGAGGAGGTGACAGGAACACCAGTATGGCCAGTTTGCTCAGCCAACTGTCCAACCAGGGTGTGAATTTGGCCTGGGGCTGTCATGGACCCTGTGGCAGGGGCTCTGGGCTGACTCAGGTGGAGTGCCCAGTCCCTCAGCACCCATCAGCCTGTCTGCAAACGGATGGATTTTGGCTCCTGTGCATGTCAGTCTTCCCCTGAAGCCACCTCTACAGTATTTCCGTATTCTCCTGGTTCACCACTGTGCAAATATTGAAATTAGCCCTTTGCATGATTGTGGAGACAGTGACATTACAGACTTTCTCAGATCATGTACCTTCTCTGCTGACAGCATCAACCATCAGGTTTATTTTTCAGTGAGCTAAAGAATGGCCCCAAGTGTATGAAAACTTCACAATGAAGTATTTGGTATCTGGAATATTTCTTTTTTTTTTCCTTAAGCTTTTATCTGAATACGTTGAAAACATAAAATGTTGTGCTGTGAAATAATGCAAAATGCAGCCCTCATAGGAATGGCCCAACTCTCAGAGACTGAGATTTTTAGCTGAGCCTCACTAAAACCAGGATAAATTAAGAGGGGCTACAAGGGGAGCCATAGCCCCACTAGCAGGTCCATTATGGCCTGAGCCCCTGAGGGAAGGCAGCAGGTCTCATACCCTGCAGTGAAACAAGAAGTCCTTGGGCAGGGATCTAACTGGTCTGCCCAAATAGCCTCGGGATAGTAATTTCTCCATGGGAAAAGATATCTTTGTCATATCAGTTACATTTCCACAAAATGCTGCATTTACATCTCATGCCTGTGCCTCATTCAGATGCCCTCCCTGAGAGCCTGACCTTACAGAGAGAAGCAGAACAGTGAAATATCTGTAATGAGTGTGTATGTGCTTAAACAATAACCATTTGGTCCCCGAAAAATGCTGCCATAAGAATATTGGACACAGCTATTACCTTTTCTTAAAGTAGTGATTTCTTGCCCATGGTGCCAATCCTTTGCAGCATGGAGCAGAGCTAACCCTGATTAGCCAGCCTCACCTTTTGCCAGTGGGGCTAATGGGATTTATTCTCCATTCTCACACTGGTCTCTCATCCCATTATTTTACATCTCACCTTGAGTTAACAAATGGTCCATCTTCAGAGCACGCTGGGCATGGCCACAGGGGATCTGGCATGCTGGATATCATGTGCTCTCCCACGTTGGATGGGCAGTGACAAAAACTATCCCTCTTCCCCCAGGTCCTTCCATCGTCCCACTGCAGCGAGCAGAGCCGACACTGGGCAACCCTCTAAAATGTTTATTTGGACCAGTGGCCGGGGATCTACATCTTACAGACATGATGAGAAAAGGTAAACGGCACCTGTGCTGATCGTCTCTTGTGGGTTTGAGTATTTATGGGTGTGGCCCGTGGCTTCTCCTCAGTTGCGGCGCTGGAGAAGTAGGAGGGATACACAAGCACACCAATGCCCAGGCACAGGTTTGCAGCCCAGCTCCAAGCCCTGTGAAGCCTTTATGCTGTTTGCAGGTGTCCTGCCTCCAGCCATGGCCCACACCGGCCCTGCACCCCCTCTGGACAGCCACAAACACAGTGCCTCCTGTCCCCCAGCCAGATCACTGCCCCACACAACTGTTACACATCTGGATGGTGCATCCAGCTGCCAGAGAGGTTTCCTGGTTATACAAGTGTGCATGTGAGGATGAGCGTGTGTGCAATGCATTGTGCTGTAGCTGGGGGATGTTGAGCTGCTTGAAGGAGAACTGGTGGCTCACCAGCCCACTTGAGTGGTGTTGCTGGAGGGAACAGGCTGAAGGAGACAGAGGAATAAATTAGTTACTGGATCTCCCAGGGGAGCAGGGAAATATGTCAAAGAGAAGGAAAGGGAAGGAGAGGTTTGAAGTCCACAGACAAAGGCAGTGCTCTGTTGGGAATGAAAGAAGTTAAATATCAATGATGAAAGAACAATTGTCAGTAATGCTCAGACTCATCCTTCCAAAATCCCTCTCCTTTATAGCAAGATTTTCTGGACAGCTTGTCTTGTCATAACAAGGACACATTTGCCTTTCTTTCCTTTCCTTTGCCTCTTCCCACCTCTCCTTCAGTTCCTCACACAGTCATTATTAAATATAATCACAAAAAATCAGACTCCAGTGAAACAAAAACATATCAATGTATCTCCAGTGCCAATTAGCAAAACACACTCTTCAGTAATTCTAATGAGACATTATTGCTGGCATCTGCTTGGGAAAATGCACTCCTGAATTCAGGCAGCAGAGCTGCCCTCAGGACCCTGGGATTCTTTGGAGAATTGTCCAATTGGCTAAATACTTCTGCAAAGGTTGCATAGGTGTTCAGCTCTTTGGAATATCTGACCCCAAACAGATATTTTGCAGACAGAAAGGCCAGCTGGGAAGAATGAACTTTTGTTGGAGCTGGTTGTCCAAGTGCCTCCTGTACCGCAAGTCTCTTCTTTAATTGAGTTTTCCCCAGGCTAATGTTCTTCTGAATTAGAACACTGCCATGGTGCCAGGTTAGACACTTGGAGGAGATACCTGCCCACACTTTGGGCTGGCTGGAAGCGATGTGCTCCTGGTTAGCACAGCCTTTGACTCTCACCGTGCCTTGAAGTTGGGCTTATTAACTTGGGCTGAGGGCTCACCAGGGTCTGGTCAGTACAAACCCAGGCAGCACCCATCCCTGCCTGCCTGCAGAACAGGGAATAGGGAGCAGCATCTCTCTGCCTACACACCAGCATGGTAAATTCAGATGCCTTGTCAAGCCTTTGGGTGGGTTTCTTTCCCAAGAGGAATAAACTTTTCTGTAGAGCTGTACAGAAGGACTTCTTCATACCTTGTGAGTGATTAATAAAATGCAGGAGGGAAAGGGAGGAAAAGAAGACGGAAATAAGGGAGTGCTGATGGCAGCCTGAGGACTGCAGAGGAGAGGTGTGAACACAGAGCAAGTGCTGTTAGTGGGAGAAACTCATCCTCCAGTGTCTGGCAGTGGTTTTAACACATGTAAGGTCACCAGTGCCATCGTTCTATCAAACAGGTGGTGCCTTTTAGAGAAATGACTCACCTTAAATGACCTTTCCCTAGGAATTTTGTTCTTTAAACCTCAGACAGGAAGATTGTCATATGGATCAGCAAACTTTTCACCCAACATATGCTACAACCACAGACTTTTGAGGGATTGCACTATAATATTAACTGTGCTGCAATGAGTCACTTGCTCTAAAGGAGTCACCTCCTCCTGGGTGGAAGGTATCTCTCAGGCGTCTCTTTTTGCAGGATCAGCACCAAAATATCTGTATTTCATTGCTGTTTTAGCCATTGACAGTTCCCCAGCTGCCACATTTATGCTTTGAAAAATTAGCCAAGCCCTCATTCTTTCTCAGCTGTCAAAGAGGCTCTCCACAACATTGCAACCATTGGAAAAACAAAGCACTGGTTTGGTTTGGTTCAGTTTTGTCCAGCCTGGTGAGGAAGAGGGAAGGAATTGAGTGAACAAATCTATTAATATCTGTAGAAATCCCTCTACAACCATCACTGAGTCTATCCTGAGATATCCAGAGAGGTTTCCTGTTGCAATAACTACTAGCAAAAACTGATGCAGCCAAATATACCTGTAAAGAAAAGTGTAAAGAAGTTGGCTTCTGAGCAGAAAAATCCCTGAACACAGGGAATTCTGCAGGTAAAATACAGGAGTAGTTTCTGACCATTGCATTCAAGGATTTTTGATATCAGTAAACACCTCACCATGAGGTAATTTGAATGACATCTGTGTAACATCTATGATATCAGAGAAGTGAATGTGAAATCAAAGTCGTTCTAAATTATTCAGGCAGGCAGGCATTCCTGTCTGACAACCCCATGACTGCGTGGTGCCAGAGGAGGCAATATCCCCCTCAGTGTCACACCATGCTCCATTTGCAAGGGGAGGGCTTTGAAGGTAGGTAATTTGTGTTTATTTGAAATAAATGAAGTAATTGCGGGTACCTGGTTATTCTAGCTTTCCCGTGAGGACACTTGGCACTCTTCACAGAGCTCCTAGTGCTGCTTATTTTGGAGCAGGAGACAGAGAAGGATCTGCTGACCACATTGCAGAGGGATCCCCGCCCTGCTGCTGTGCAGGGACATGCAGAGGGAAATCTCTGCTCTGTCCCCAGCAGGAACAGCCACGGCTGAGATTTCCCCTCTAGCTGCTGAGCCCGGGGAGAGCAGCCAGCCCTTATCCTCTGAGCAACTTGGCAGAAAGGACATGGAAATCCAGCAGGGGAAAACTTCACTTTGGACACGATCAAGGGCAAAAAGACCTTTTCTCCTTGGAGGCTTGCTTCCTATTAGATGTCTTTGCACAGGGCCGGGAGAACCCGTGTTCTGACAGCTGGGACTTCTTTAAAAACAAACAGCCCCCCTCGGTGTCGTACGGGGAGTTATCACAGGTGATCACAAGTATTCATGGAGTCACCTGGAGGAGCAGAGTCTGGGATGCAGCGATCTGTACTTAACCACAGCACAGCAGCAGCTGACTGTGGCTGTGCAGCCCTGGGATCCAAAACCAGCTAGCTCAGCACGGCGTTCTTGCAGCTGACCGAGCAGAGAGAGGCTCCTGAGCTGTGCCAAAAGTTCACAGGTGCACTCACCCACCTGGACAGAGCTGCACACACTGTGAGGGCACTGCTGCTGCCCCAGTGAGGGAGCTGCTGAGGCTGCTCTGCCAGGGGCCAAATACTGGGCACAACATAATATGTTCCCCAATCCAGGGCTCTGAGGGGCAAAAATGTGAAGTTTTGTAACAGCAGATGTTCCCAGTATCATACAGAGGAAACTGGCACCTCCCCAGAGCAGGCACAAGTGTGAGGAGGAGGAGGAGGGAGGGCAGCTCAGTGCTGTCTCCCGGGCTGTGGTAGGACTGCTGTCATGGATTGGCGTGTGCCACACCAACACCCGCCCCAGCAGGGTCACCAGGCTGACTACTGGTAGGGATTCAGGGGATGAAAGCCCTCGGAGAGGTGTACCAAGCTATCACTTTGGTGTTGTTCAGGGCTTTGAATAACAAATACTTACAAAAGAGCAATGGAAGCAGTGCTGTAAGCCTGACCTCTGAGGCAGAGCTTTCTTAATGTTATTTCCTATGGTAGCTGAGCTTGGAAGATGCACCTGGCAGGTGGTCAGCAGTCACCTTTACCAGGTAGCTCATTTCCACCACACACCCTTCAGTCCATCCTTTTTTTACCTCTCATTATCTGTTCCTTGGCTCAAGGCCACATGGGAAGGAAGCACTTGCAACCAATCTCAATTAGCTATTTGTTTTTAAATTGTCCATTTGTAGCCCTTTTATATCCTCTGACATTAGTGAGTGATTGCACTGGGCCTGTTTTATGCCTGCACGTTGACATAAGTTATGCTGTGTGATCGTTTAATGTGCTGGAACTGCATGACAATCTCTGCCTTCCTGTCTGCTTCCATTTGGGAGCAATGCAAATCCTAACAGCAGCAGTTAAATACAGTTTGATAAATAATAATAGAAAAGTAACATTAGATTATTACTCTACATTACTTCTTTGAAGGCAATTGCATCTGCCAGCTTACAATATATTTTTTTCTCCTGAACAGCAGAGAAAATCTTGACAGGCTGAATTACCATTTCATTTCCAACTAGGAAAACACTGACAAGCTTTAAAGGATGGTTTTGAAGAGAAATCATGGACATCTAAAGATTTAAATTACAGTTGGATAAAAAAATCTCAAGGGTTCTTAGCTATGGGAGACTATTGACTGCAGAGCCATCTAAGCAAGATTTTTGCTATAAAACCCCACACCATATGTGCTTTTCCTGACTATGACTCATCATCTAAATAGAAATTCAATTCCAGTCTCAGGGAGTCTATGATTAAACATATTTTTGCTGTTGCTTCTACTGTGTTTATGTATGATTTTACATCTGTCTTATCTCTATTTCTTTGTCCTTAATAGTCAATGTAAGTTCTCTGGTTGCTCTGACTCAGTGATATTTTTTTTTCCACGGGTGAGTGAAACTTGGCGGCTTCAGCTTAAATGCGTGGAGGGTTTGCTGGAGCCCAAAGTGACGTTGATGTTGCTCACCTGCCATTTTGCAGACAGTGGAAGAGGAACTTCTCCCACGGTTACTACTGTGTCCATGTTATGGTGGTGCCAGGGCTCAGAGGTGTGCGGTTCACATGCTTCGGGTGCTGCCTGGATGATTCAAAAGAACCATAACAGAAAACACAGGAGATTTTGACCAGCCTCAGGTCTGTAAGTACATTTTAAACCCACAAAGTTTGAGTGTGTTTGAAATGTACTCAAATATTTCCTTCTCCACCATTGTGTCCTCATGACCCATTGAATCATCAAAGGCTCGGAGATGAAAGAAGGACTTATGGTTAGAAAATGCAAAGGACTCTCTGCTGAAGGGGGAATGGTTTGTTGTATCTTCTTTTTCTTTTTTTTCTCTTTTTTTTTTTTAATCCCAGAACAAATAGCTCTGGTGGATAATTCTCTGTGAGGGTTTTCACTGTAATGAGTAGCTGGGCTTCCAAAAAGCTGTTTTATGAATAAAGTAAATAAGCTTTCAATCAAAAAAACCCACAGAAATCAATTGCAAAATCCCTGTAGTGTTTCATGAGCTTTGAGTCACACTCAGGGTGGAAAATTGCCCAAACCAATAGCCTGTAGTGAATCAAAAGAGAGCATGGTCCTTTCAGATAATGTTAATGATGACTTTCTTCAGGCTATTTCCTACATGTGGTAACATGAGACCTGTTACCCTACTCAGCTGAAGAAAAGACACCTCGTACACCTGAACAACTTCTAGTGGCCTAAGGTGGCACTGGCAGGTCAAATGCACCTCTGGAGTAATTCTGCTGAGCCAAAGAGGCTGTACCAAAGGATTTACTGAGCTGGCACAAGTGTCTAATGTTGTATTTGCTCTAAGAGGTTTTTACCTTTTCAGAAATGGCTGTAATTTATTTTGGAGATGAATAAGTTTCCACCAGGTCAGAGTGAATCCGTTGAAAAGGACACCTGAGGACCCTTAAGGCTTTCTCTCCCACGAGATGGGTATGGAGGTGGAACTGCCCACCATGTAGAGGCTGCATTGATGATTAAATATGAACTTCACATAAGAATGTATTATTTTCAACCTCAGAAATATTTACCAAAAAATCAGGGATCACGACCTACTGGACAAAAGGAAAACAGTCACAGCCCTAAAAGCTGGAGAAGACCGGGCCATACTCCTGGGGCTGGCCATGATGGTGTGCTCTATCATGATGTACTTCCTGCTGGGAATCACGCTGCTGCGCTCCTACATGCAAAGGTAATTCCGTGATGCTCCCTGGTCTCACACCCCCTGCTCAGCTGACTTCATGTGGCTTTTGACTCTTTTTATTAAAGTTTTATAATTTTTCCTTTGGCCAACATAGGCCTAACTCTGCATTTCCTTGCCCCAGTATAAATTAGAAACAGCCACAGTGAAAGCAATTCGAGTAATACTGGCATAAAGTGAGGGAAGAATTCGATCCCTGTTTGACAAAATCTTGATCCGCAGGCTTTAGCCTTGGCATGGTTTAACACCAGTATAATATCCATATCAGCTGGCCTGCAGTCTGCTGAACCTTATAAGCTTCTCAGGGGCTGCTGCTGCAAAGCCTAGACTCAGGACAAAATAGCAAAAAATATTTTGCAGCCTTGAGAAACAGCACGCTTCCAAATGAAGGATGGAGAACTAATTTGGGAAAGAAATCAAGCTCTTTGTAGCGTGTAGTTTTCCATGTCGGTTATTACTTTCATTTTAACAAGTGAAATCCTCATGAAAGATAGTAATTTGCTGAAAGTGAAAGACCATCGTTCATCATTCCTGCACTGCACTTAATTTTTCTAAGTCTTTCTCTGGCTTCCTCCTCTGCCACTGAGCAGAGAGCTTGGCCTGTGATTCATTAGCAACATTTGTAATCAGTTTCCAAGCATCAGCTCTATTTAAAATCCAGCCCAGACTGCAATAAGGCTGTCAGCAATGGGTTTTTTTGCCCTGATTGGTGGAGTTAAGAGAATGAAAAATGTGTAACTGGGAATCAAAATATTAGTCTGCCATGCCCCAAACCACACTAAGGCAGGGTCACATACCTGGCACATTTTGGGTTAAACACCACTGGCTTCTTCTTTAGGCACAAACAATAAGTGCCTAGGGTTAACTGGTGTGACCATCCTCAATTATACTGGGGCACCTGCATGGGAATATTCCCTCTTGACCCTGCAATGATAAGGAATACAGATGAGAATGAGCTGTGCTGATCTGCAGTGTCTTATTTATGTGATAAAGTTATTTGTCCCCTTTCTAAATCAAGGCAAAATTTATATTTTGAAAACTGAGCTCAAGACCTGTTAAGTATCCAAGAGCATTTACTATTCCAAATTGCTGTCCCAGCCCTTTCAGCAATATCAGGGTCAATTGCAGAGGCTGCTAAGGTCAAAATTGCTCACGTGGAAAGAGTTGATTTATATTACAAGATATGTGATAAAAAAAATTGCCAGAAGATATCAAAGCACCTGCAAAGTATCAACTATTCCATCTTCACAAGTCTGTGGTAGGTAGGTGTAACTTTAATACCCCCTGCATGAATAAAACAGCAGCCAGAAAGGTGAAAGTGAGGAGAAGACAACCCGGGAGTCTTTGCTGTCACTTTTTCCACACAGCCAGATCTCCTCAGGGGTTATTCTCCATTACAGCAATACCCCTCCAACAAATACTGCCTGGAAGGGGGAAAAAAAACCCTTTCATTCTATTTCCCCCCAGAAATCATAGCATAATTTAATATAAATGTGAAATGGAATATACAAGCAGAATTACTGCCAGAGTAAAACAGCAATAGAATTAGTCAGAAATCTTTGATATCACTTACAATGTAAAGCCTCTCCTAGATTTTGTGAGGGGCAAGCAGACCCTCAGCCCCTTCACAGTCAGGCAGGACAGCCACACTGGGGTGAAGTGAGCACGATTAATGGGGAACCCTAGGTGAAACCTTCCCCCAGCCCACAAAGGGCTTTTGGCAGAGCCCTCAATGTGCCCTTTCCCCAAGGAAAACACAGCTGTAGATTTGTAAAAACATGCCAGTGAACACTGCTAGTGCACAGCCAGGCTCCATCATTCCAGTTTTAGCCTCTGGTGAATTGGAGATAAGATTAAATCCTCCAGAAAAGTTACAACCACTGACTTAACTTACAGAAAACTGAGCAAGCTGCCACCAGAAAAAGCTTTTCCATAGGTAGGGCTCCATGAGGTATCACTTGTGAGTTCTGTGTCTTCATGCATGTGAGAATACACACCCTGCTAATTCAAAATTGTCCTCTCAACCTTCCCTTTAAATTGACCTGGACTCTTAGTTAACCCTCACATCTTGGCACAGGGTGTCTGGTGATGCAGCACTGTGTGTATCGTGCTCTCCCCAGGGAAAGCTGCTCTGTTTTCTTCTCTCTCTGCTGACACCCTCTCAAATACACCTTCTCCAGGGTCAAAGTTCCAGTTCACTTTTCATTTACATACAGGCATAAGTGAATAGGGTAGTTCTGTGCCCAAAGGCTAAACTTTGGGTAGTACAGAATGAGACTCAGTCTGTGATGTGTGACATGAGACAGCCCAGGCTTTGCTCAGTGCCCTGTAACATGTAGCCTCTCCTACAAGCTGCCCTCAGTACATCTCTGATGGGAATCCTGAGGTGGCCCTCATGATTATTTGCCTATTCTTGCCATGCTCTAATGTCTCTTTTTTTCCTACTTAGTGTCTGGACAGAAGAGACTCAGTGCTCGCTACTCAATGCTTCCATCACAGAAACCTTCAACTGCTCATTTAACTGCGGTCCTGAGTGCTGGAAAATCTCTCAGTACCCCTGCCTGCAGGTGTATGTTAATCTCACCTCTTCTGGCCAGAAGCTTCTACTCTACCACACCGAGGAAACAATGAAAATTAATTCTGAGGTAGGAGCACAGAATAAAACTTGTTCCTAAATGGGTTTCTGGAGAGCTTGTCATCTCATTATATCCATTCCTGGCTTTAAAGCGATATAAGGCTTCCAGCTCCTGCTTCACTGGTAAATACAGGGCAGAGAAAGCAGAAATCAGTGCACAAATGGAGCTCACTGTCTAGAGAGGGGCAACTCTCTGCCTCCATCCATTCCCCAGGGGGAGCTGTGCCCCAAGGTCTGGAGCCTCCCTCATCCTTGACAAGTGCTTTACAGGAGCCGGGGAGCACGGAGCACTTATCACATTGACATTCCCATGGAGCTGTGGGCAAGTCACTTCACACCCGGGAATGACTCCCCACGACAGTGAACACCTCTAGAAATGTGCAGGGAGCGTCCATGTGGCAGTGAGAATGGAAATGGCATCACTTCTGCAGGGCCAGGCAAGGTGGTAGGGAGAGACGAGAACCCATCTCCATCTCTGGTGACAAACTCTGCACCTGAGCAGCTCCACTGAGGTCAGCTGTGCTGCTGGGCTCCAGGCACTGCACTCACCCCTTTGCATGGTGTAAAGATCCCGAAGGTTTGCAGAGCAGGGACTGGCAAGATAAAAGCAGCAGCATTAAAATAAAAGGCGTGGCTTTGGGGAGTGAATAAGCTAAGGAGTCACCCCATCTTTACAGCACAACTTCCCCGATCCCAGACATTGATCTATTAGAATCATTTTGAACAAGTCTGAAGAATTCCCCTCTCTGCTTCTGCAAGTACAAACTCCAGCATAACTCCATCCAGGTGGGGTGGAGACAGCTCCTGCTTGGAGGCTGTAACGGGGCAGCAGATGCAGAGGAGGCATCTCCCGGCCAGCGGGGTCACAGCTGTGTGACTGACGGGGCTGAGCATCACTCCCTGGCCAGTGGGGTCACAGCTGTGTGACCGATGGGGCTGAGCATCACTCCCTGGCCAGTCGGGTCACAGCTGTGTGACCGATGGGGCTGAGCTTCACTCCCTGGCCAGTCGGGTCACAGCTGTGTGACTGACGGGGCTGAGCATCACTGACAGGGCTGAGCATCACTCCCTGGCCAGTCGGGTCACAGCTGTGTGACTGACGGGGCTGAGCATCACTCCCTGGCCAGTCGGGTCACAGCTGTGTGACTGATGGGGCTGAGCATCACTCCCCGGCCAGTGGGGTCACAGCTGTGTGACTGACGGGGCTGAGCATCACTCCCCGGCCAGCGCCCACCTCCGCAGGTGGCTCCGCGCTCCGTCCACAATGAAAGGCAGGATGGGACTAGGAAATGTCCCTCTCCCCACCTTCCTTTCTTCATATCGACAGCGCCTGTGTCCCTGAGAACACAAGCTGGAGTGAGCAGTGGAATCATCAGACTTACAGGTGTCAGATTTGCATCAATTTCTTGGTTATCCAAGGTCACTGAACCCCAAACAGTGGGCATTTGGCAAAGCACACCCCAGAACAGCAGAGCCCCAGCTCAGGCTGCTGACAACGTAACCCATTGTGTTTCTATTTATGGCAGCCGTTCAGTAGACCAAATTACTCCTGCATATTAAGATGAAGTGATATTAAAATTAGTCAAAGCACGGCATGGATGCACCAGGCTGCTTATTCTGATGGATAATTAACTCCCGTGGCTGAGAGATGGAGTCCTCTGGATCTCAAGTGTGGAATGGAGAAGAGTGCCCCCTTCTTCCTCTCTGCTCTGGCACCAGTGCAGGAAGAGGCACTCTCTGTGTGTGAAGCCTGAGGCAGGACAGACCCCACTTCCTGCTGGGGCACAAGCAAAATCACGATGTTCACGCCTCAATTTGATTAAAAGAGATCAGATAAATCTCTATGCTCCACTGATTCAAATAAATCTGCATAAATCTCCACATTCGGTTATTGATGATTTTTGCTTGCTGAAATGGACTTCAAAATTCTCCCAGATGCCACCTCCTCTTAATTTAGTGTAGGCACAGTTAATACTTCTCCAGCCCAAGGTTGTTTTACAGGTTAAGCTTTGCTCTCAGGAGGATTTTTAGGTTTTCCTGACATGCTGCTGCCTATGTGACCTGAATCCAAATGCAGTTTTGAGTGGAAGTTTGCAATGTCTATAAAATACCTGGCTTCTTTATCATGGCTCAGATCAGCAGAGTTTCCAAGCTCAAATCAGCACAACCCCTTTCAGCCTTCCAGATGTGCTTTCCCTCTTCCCTGGCCAGAGAGCTTCGCCCTGCAGCAGGAAAGCAGTCCTGAGCAGTGCTGGGTGGTGATGCCCAGCTGGGTGCTAGCTGTCTCTCTCTATCCTCCTAATCAGATCTGTGTTCCCTGTCTTTCCCCTTGCCAAATAAACAAAATAAAAAACCTGTGCCTGGCTCACTGAGCTCTGACATTACTGGGGACGACACAGAGGTCCTGACACTCCAAGGCCTAAACAAGTGACCTTCAAAAGGTTAGCAGCCCTCCACCAACCTCTCTGCTTTGCTGAGCACCCCTCACACACAAAGAGCAGCCTCTGGAGCCCATCCCTCTCCTCTCCCCACCAGCCAGCACGGACAGAGCAAAATGCACTTTGATTTTAACTGATGTTTTATCCAGGAGAATTGCTGCCTAACCTGGCTGTCAGCTCAGAAGGTGGAGCAAGGAGTAGGTACAATTTATATTGAGCTCTACACTTGCTGCTGCCAGTCTCTGGTGGGAATCAGTGGGAAGTCAGTGGATACCTGTCAAGCTGCTCGAGTCTTTCCAAGAAAAGCACACACGATTTTTTCTGGCTTTTCATTGCTCTCACTGCGCGCACTTTATCTCCAGCCTTTAGGACAAGCCCAGCCCCTTGTCAATACTACAGACAAAATGGTTTAAATACTTCCACAGCTGCTCTTTCCTTCCCCAGCTGCCAGAGGCTGTAACAGCCTCTGCGAGAGGTAAATCGGCCACGGAGCCAGGCTGTCACCATGAGGATGGGCTGCAGTAGTTAAAGCAATTAGTGAGGCCCCATTTTGATCTCCTATTATGTAATTTTGACTCTTTTCATGTCATCAGAGCTACTGCTGATTTATATCAGTTCTCCATTAGCGAGATAACAAGAAGGATTGAATCACCAGAATCAGCTGTAACTGCCCGAGACTCAGAAATGATGGGGATTCTCAGGGTTTCTCACTGAAGGCTCAGGTATTTACAAGCCAGGGAGGGGAAGCAGAGGTGTGCAGCTGTGGATTCCAGTAGACGCATTTCAGGGCTGGAACTGGAGAATTCCATCTGGAGGAATCAATAACAGGCCAACTCAGACACAGAACTCCTTCTTCAACCCTTCTCCCAAACCTGTTGCACTTTCCCAAAGAGATGTAAATTGACATCCTGAGCACTTTCTCACAAAGATTGCCACAGCACATCCGTCTAAGTTTCCAGGCTCTACTTGGACACCAATCCCAGCCACAGACATATGATAAGAGTTGTGTATTTCACTGCCCAGCTGGAACTGGGGGCTTTTCTGGCAACAGCCTTTTCAGTGTAACATCATTGATTTAAAGGAAACTGCCTCCAGCTTGCCTGGAGAAGCTGTGTGATCTCCATCCTTGGAGATATTCATAACCTGACCGGACAAGTCCCTGAACAACTCTGTGCTGAGCAGGGCACTGAATTGGATGTGTCCAGAGGTAGCTCAGACAGGATACCTACCCAACCCTTTATATTAGGAAAGCAGAGATGCAAACATTAATAACTGCTTCTATTTGTAAGTGTCTGGTAGATCCTTCTTGTGCTCAGATTGCGAGGAACACAAGAACCACCTTTCTCCTGCTGTATCACAGAATCTTCACCTGAGACAGAGCACCAGACTTTGTTTATGTGCAGATTTCCAAGTGTTTGAAAATGCAGAAGTGCCGTAAACTGGCACAGATTTAGTTGTCTACATTCACAGATACAACATAACAGTTGTGGATATAAAATTCCTTGTGATGTATTGAAGAAAACTTTGAAAATTAAAACTATTGAAAACAAAGTAAATGCCAATACATCTCATTATTGTGACTTCCTACTTGTTTGCCTATCACCTGTGAAACACAGCCCTGTGCTATCCCTGGGATCTCACTGAGGAAGCCGAGCTGTGGAAGGAGGCCAGGAGCACCCCACAACCACAGTTTAATGTCCTTGTGCTGAGGAGTTACTCCAAGCTGAGGCCAAGATATCTCCAGGATGTCAGGAGAAGCAGAGTGAGGCAGACAGCACATAGAGCAAAGGGCACATCCACCTTGGAGAGCCCCTGGGAGACCCCAGCCTGGAGAGAGAGACAGTTTCATACAAGGAGTCTGGACGAGAGGCAAAATAAATCAGCTTCCCTTGCCCAGCTGCACTTCATAGTTTCATGCTGCCAGACTCTCCAGCATGGGCAGCTGGAGGTGGCTGGTGGCTCTGTGCCAGCAGGTGTAGGAGGAACAGCTCCAGTTCTGCTTCAGCATCAGGTCCCCTTTGAAAACATTCGGACTTGCTGCACTCCTGGGACATTTCTGCAAACTTAGAGCCCAGAAATCTTTCATCATTTGGGCTTCTATGTCTTCCATTTTCTGTCAAGGGGAAATTGTATTTTGACCAAGTTCTCATTTAATCACCTCATTCAGGATGTTTCATGGGAATTCCAGAAACAGAAATGTATAGCACCAAAATGACAAGAAGAAAACCCCAAAGCCCCCCAAAAAACCACAACACAAACCCATTTGAACTGGAAATACCACTGTTATGACAGTGATAGATAAGTTATTAAGAGAAAATGAGGAATGCTTCACTGAGAAATTTCCCCTACTTAGTAGATTATGATCTATTAGAGACTCATGGGCACTGGAAGAGGGCTTGTGACTTTGGACATTTAAGACAAATTTGGTCAGAGTACAAGAGAATATCCTATAGGGAGCAGACACGCACCAGCAGCAAGATGGATGAGATATTAATGCTCTGATATTTTTCATCTCTAATTTCTGGAGCTCTATGAAATATTCATAATGGCAGTGTGGCCACGCTCCACCATTAATGCTCCAGTCTGCTAACGCCAGACAATCTCTCTGCCATGCTTCAAATCATATTCTGTGTTAATAACTTGCCAATGAATCAATCAAATCCTGTTATGAGGTTAATCCTTTGATCATAATTAGGGCTAGAGATTTGCTGCAGTCTGTTAAAAAAGAAGCCACTGCACGTCACGAAAAAGAACGGAGGGACGTTTATAAAATATGCACATTAGAACTATAATAATCAAAACCCATGGGTCACATTATTTTAATCAAAACATCTTTTTTCTTTTATAAAACTCACTTTCTCATTAAAATATCTGGAGATACTTTAGGTCCTTACCTGGACAAGAAGCCTCTGGGGTCCCCCCATGCACATCTAAAGAGAAGTCAAGCAGGAGCTCCTGAAGCAATTAAGCAAAATACTGTGCAGGTGTGGAAAACTTTCAGCTTTGGTGGGGTGTAAGTGCATAGCAGAGAGGGGGAAGTGAGGGGCCCTGGGCTGCTCCCATCAATCACCTTCCAGACCAGCAACAGCAAGTTCAGGGGTTTCTGCTCAAGGTCAAAAACAATCCAGATGTGGCCTCAGTCCTTGTGGCTGCCCACCACCTCACCAGCCCACACCAGCTCTTGGCAGGGAGTGGTCAGCAGAGCCCAGGGCTACTGTCCTACCTTTCCCATGGAATATCTTCAGTGCATGGACTCCATAAGGTAGTTTTATTAAATAACTTGCCTTTAGTATTCCCTGGAACTCTAGGTTGCAGCTGTGTTATATAGAGCCACCCCCAAATCTTTTTTCCTTTGCGACTAAAACTGAAATTCCAGGAGCATCTTCAGAGAGAAGGAACTGTTAGACTTATGCTGGGGCAAAAGCAAAAACATCACCAAGAGCCATCCCTGTAACCAGGATGATCTTTGCTAGAGGCTGAATGAAAGTCCTCTGTGCTGTCAGTAGGAAAACCTGGACTACCCATTTGTCTCTAACTGAGGCATTACCCCCAGGGGAAAATTTGTATAAAGGTCTCTCCTCATCCTTCTCCCCTCTGAGTGAACTCCTGTGCCCACTTTGATCCAAGCCAAGGGAGACCTAAACTACCAGATTTGTATTTACAGAGAGTCAATTACCCATCTAACTGCGAGCATATGTGTGCCACTTAAGATGAAGAGGTACTTCATCAGTTCTATTTTTGCATGTGTAAATTAGCAATAATAATATATTCACCTATCTCACAAGGCGCTGTGCAGATTAAAGCATTAATGTTTGAACAGCACTTGGAGATTCTCCAATGGGAAATTCTGTAGATGTGCAAAATATTGAGTTTTGCTGTGATAAATTTATTATTAGCGTAATAGTATTCCACTCTTGTTATGAAAAGCATAATCATCTTGAGATTTCCCTGCCTGCCACCTGAAAGCAGGCATTGTAACAGGTTTGGAGACATGTTTTTCTCCTTCTGCTTTCTTCCCAGTGTTCGTACATCCCCAAGTGCGGGAAGAACTATGAAGAATCCATGTCACTGGTGAACGTTGTGATGGAAAACTTCAGGAAGTACCAACGCTTCTCCTGCTTCTACGACCCCGAGGGCGTTCAGAAGAATGTGATCTTAACAAAACTGTACAGCTCCAACGTGCTGTTCCACTCCCTGTTCTGGCCCACCTGCATGATGATCGGCGGGGTCGCCATCGTCGCCATGGTGAAGCTGACTCAATACCTTTCCCTGCTCTGTGAGAGAATCCAAAGGATCAGCAGATAGGAAAGGAAACTGCTCTGAAATTTAATTACAGCGAAAATACTGTTTTTCTCATTCTTCACCAAAGAACCTTAAGTTTGTAATGTGCAAGTCTGGTATAAGTTCCTTACTATATTCTTCTAAGTAGAGCAATAATGCAAAAGCTGTTCTATATGCAAACATGATGTTATTATTATGCAGACGACTGAAAAAGTTCCTGTTTTGTGTTGAGCGTCTCTATGATCTTGTTTTATGCTGGGATTAGTACTTTCTTTTCTACAGCCAAGATAGGGCTCAGTGTGACCATCGGCCAAGCTTTAGTCAGTTGATGTTTTCAGTGTAAAGGATTCTGGGGAAATTCACTGCTGGACAAAGGGCAGCCAGCCACTTGGGCATCATTGAGGCCTCGCACCTGGCTCAGTCCATTTGATGGATTTGTGGCTTTGGCTTTTTTAATATTGGCTGCAGAAGGGGGGGAAAAGCACTGATGGGGTTTTTTTATGATAAGATGGCACAAAAGGGATGTATTTTGAGGTCCGGATAAGCATACAGCGTTTTCAGCCTCAGTAGGACTTGGTGATGCTTTGTGTTTGCTCCCTCAGTTCAGAAGTAAATTGTACCCTATGGTGTTTAAGGTCTTTTGGAAAACACTTTGGAGTTTTATTTTGTGTAGTGCTATAATTTTCTTCTGTCTTAGCGACATAATTTTGGTCACTTGCAGAAGCTGTAGCCAAAAAGCAAAAAAACACCTTGTTCCATTTTGTATTCTAGTCTGAGCCCTGTTGATGGAGGTGGGACCAGAACTCCTTATGTAAAGGTTTATTATTCATTTGTCTTGTATTTGCTACCATATCACTGTAAAGAAAAAAAAAAAAACACTATCAGCTATTTTTTCATTTTTTACT
Source organism: Pomatostomus ruficeps (assembly GCA_013400735.1). Classification (NCBI taxonomy): domain Eukaryota; kingdom Metazoa; phylum Chordata; class Aves; order Passeriformes; family Timaliidae; genus Pomatostomus; species Pomatostomus ruficeps. Next base: position 196,468 of record VYZT01022957.1, on the reverse strand, counting down.
TCCAACTATTTTAGATTTTTTTACTTGATATATATACAAATATATATATATATATAAAGAAAAAGCTATATTATATCTAGTTGTGTATTGAAACTTGTTTATGGGGGGTTTTTTCTTTGTTTTTACCCACTGGAAAATGAGCAGTACAACTCATGTATTTGTAACCTTCATCCTCGGATAATATCATAACATGGAAGAGCAGCACTGCAGGATCTTATCCAATATTCATGATGTTGTTTCAGTCAAAGGTCTCTGTTGCTATGACATGGGAAATGACAAAAATCTCATCCAATTCTATGGCTCTATTAACTGAATTGTTAGATAATCATCATAGCACATTTGGAAATCTCTCCTGACCTTAACTTGCTACGCAGTGCTGGCTGACATGAATTATGATTTACAAGACCCAGGTGCAATGATTTATTGGGAAAACTGAGAATCTGGCTAAAGTGTTGTCCTATCCGTCAAATATTTACCAGAGTATACTTGTCAGTTTAGTTTCATGCACACTGCAGTCACAATTTCTGCATAATTTATTTTTATTCCCCTATAGAAAACATTCCTTCTTATGTTTTAAAGACACCTCTCTCAGTTTCTCATGTTGCACGCAGCCTGAAGGACAAACACAAGGCACATCCTGGGAGCAATCCTGTGAACTCATTATCCAATAGCTCAAAGAAACCATATACAGGCCTACTCAAACCAAGAAAATAACATTTTTCCCTTCAAAAAGACTGAAAAGCAAATATTCTGCCTGGTTCATCTATATATATATAAGTACCTTTCCGCATCATGGCATTAAAAATTTCAAGATGTTACAAAACAAGTCATGCAAGTGTAATGTGAGCTGTAAAAAAAAATATGAGTTCTCAGCAGTGAAAATAAACCTGCAATCTTGTAATCAGTAGTATAATTTTCCTTAGGTAATTAAATTCCTGGAGGGTGGGGGTATAATGAAGGTTCCAAAAATATGTAATAAAAATATTAAATTAAATCTTCCCGATTTCAATATCTTCTGCCTTCAGATCTGGCTTGTTTCCTCCAACTGTTTCCTGTAGCTTCTATTACCAAGAAACGAGGAGTGGTGGTGCACCAGGGAATCCATAAATGGTCATTTGCAGAAATGAAGTTTTGGTCAACGTGTTGGAATCGCAGAAACCGGGGCTGGGAGGCCTGGGAAGCTCAGCATCCTGGGAAGCTCAGTATCCTGGGGCTGGACTGTGCTGCCAACCTCAATTCCCGAACCAGGAACGCTGCACAGCCCTGGCAGCACCGAGCTCCGGCGTGGTGGCTTTTCCACTCAAGCTGGCCATTTGCACAATGATTTGTGTGCCCTGTGACATTTTTGGTGCTTGCATTTGTGTATTTTCGCTCGGTGACAGGGAAGCTGATTGCTCCTGACATTTACACATCAAACGCTGCTTTCAACACATCGGGCCGTAAAACATCTCACCAGAGCTCCTGTGGGTGAAACATCTTGCTGCTGTTGTAGGCTATAATCATTTTGTTGACATTAAGGGAGAGATCTGCGGGATAGCAAAACAACTTGAGTAATTGGATGGAGTGAGGTAAAACAATAATTTTGAAGGGAATTATCCATCTGATCCCTGGCACTGTTAACCCCCTACTGAAGTGTTAGCACTGCAAATGGGATTTTTGACAATTCCTGCTGCCCTAAGGAGAGGTGGTGTTTCAGCAGGGGTGTTAGTCTGTGCTATTTCTTTCTCTACTCTATTTTAATATTATGTTTTTCCCCTGCAAAAGGCATTGATGTTCTATAGGCAGCTCAAATGATTGAGAAAAACCTGTAATGCAATTCAGCAGCCAGGCAAACCTACCCTGTTTCTAAGACTGGTTCTGACTCCTCCCAGCTCAAACATTTCAGCTCCTGATGTCCCAGCTGGGCATTTGGGACAGCAGAGAAAAACCTGTCCTGGAACACCCTGGAAGGGAGAGATGCAATGTGAAAAAGGTTTTACAGTATTCCCAGGCATCAGAAGCCTACGACAAGCACTCTTGTGTGATTTAAAGCACTCATAAGTATTTCAGGTACCAAATTCACATGGCCTTTTAGTAGTTGTTATTTTCTTAATTAGATTGTATATGTCAAGCCTTATTTCTATTCTGGAACGTCTAAATCTGAAGCTGAAGTGTGAATATCCTTGCTGTAATACTTTGAAATTTGGCACCTTGCAGCAGATTTACTAAATGTCACCAGCTAGGACAACAGAGAATTTATTTTGATTTAGTTTTCCCCATTGAGGAGACATCAATTTACCTCACAAAATGTACCCAGTGGAAGAATACCTGTCTCCAGGGTGAGCTTGGGTGAATGCAGCAACAGGAGAGGGTTCAGGAAACACAAGAAGAGGAGACACATCTCAAGGAGATGCAAAGGCAGTGGTTTTCCTTTGTCTGAAAGACAAATATGGAATAAAATCCCACTTTGTGGCCTTCTTTTCATTCCTTTGTACAGAGGATGGGAGTGAACTTGGGTAATTAATTTTTTAATTCTGTTTGAAGAATAGTGTTGGGGTTAGGGTTAGGTTTGGGTTAGGGTCAATGTTAGTTCAGTGGAAGAAGCTGCTGAGGAAGAACTGGCTGGCGTTAGCCTGTTCCATGAGGATTCCTGCTCTCCTTTGGCTGTAAAACCTTTGACCTTGCAGCAGTACAACCTCTGTTGTGAATGGCATTGTCAATTTAATATCACCTGTGAAATTGTTCAGCTAATTTCCCTTCTCATACAGTCATGCCATTATTAAATTAGCTCTAGGCATTCAAGGGGGTTTAACCAATACCTTGCAGCAACACAATTTTTCCACAGACCCTGAGCACCATCTCTCCATTAGCCACTGTACTGTTCATCATCCATCCAAGACTGGGGTAAAAAACCCTCACTTTTCTGCTCCACTGAACACTTGTCACTTCCCGGCACTCAATTTTGCAGAGTGAAACCATGCACAGTTTGTGGAGTTCCCAAACATCTCACAACTGAATATAAACTTTCCCAAATTGTTTTTGTTGTGCAGGATGGAGTGAAAAGCAGGGGTAAACATCAATCATTTTGTTTCAGTGTTTTGAAAACAAGATGTTTCCATTTTTCAGTTTGAATTGAAGAAGCATTTTAAAATCTAGGGATGAGGGAAGCTTCTTAGATAGGAAATCTTGAAAAATAAACATAATAGTTCCTCTGATGTGAAACAAAACAATCAGCAATTGATCAATTCACTGAATAATCTGAGGTGGGGTGTTTTTTGTGAGGTTGACCAGCAAGATTCTTTCATTTTTACCTCCCACCAGTGAAGAGCAGGATCCACCACAAGGATGTAACCAGCAGCACCTCAGCCAGGGTCCAGCCAGGTTCCTGTGGGTGTTGCTTATCTCAGGGATCACCAGGATGAGTGACCAAAACACAGCACCTCAAAGAGTAACAGCTCCTGAATTGAGCTGTCTGGGTGGACTTGTTCCATGTTTAAATTTAAACCAAGCCACCTTGATTTTTTTTTTTAAACACAAAATGGTGAGACCATGTGATTAAATTGTTTGGGCTGTTGTAAATTGTGATTCAATAATTTGAGTGGATTCTACGTCCTGGTAGCCCCAGGAGTGTGGCCAGCACAGCATTTGGCCCATTATGAGCTGGCTCTCCCAAGCTCTGTCCTCTCCTGTGGTTGATAAATCCCAGTGAACCAGGAGGGGTGGGTTGCTGCCTTTGGCCGTCTGCTGGTCCCCCAACAAACCACATTTGTCCCTGACCTGCAGCTGCTAAATGTAAAACAAACTTCATTTGCCACAAAGGGCTTCTTCATCTTTCGGATATGCTCTAAAAAAAAGATCAGCAATGCTGCTGGTGAATTCTCACCAGGGCTTTTAAAATAAATCAAATTTCTCCAAACACTGAAAAAAATGTGTTAATGTTAGCAGAGCCCTCAATAGAGCCTGTATTCTTTTTCTAGTTCTCCATTTTTATAGAAGGAGATGGTAGGTGAGTATTTCTTTTTAACAGAACTGCATTTATTTAGTGTATTTCATTGCTTATGATTTTATTGTAATATAGATGGTAAGAGATGCTCATTCTAAAATGTTCTGCAAACTCTATTGAAACATGGCCATTTTCAGGCACAAGCTCAGCAAATGACTCATAAAACATGGGCAGAGATGGGGAACCAGCTCTCACTGAACACACAGGAAAGGTTTGTTTAATTTAGAGCTTCAAGAGAAGCAGGTGAGAGTTCGAAGCATCTCCAGAGGCAGCCAGGCAGGTCAGATTTAGGGAACCATATAAATTTATGTTCACCCCCTTCAATACAGCACAGCAGGATCACACACTGCTATAGGATGCAAAAGAAATATACGGCTATTTTGTCCAGGAGTGTGCTCAATTTTCAATACATTTCAGGAAAAAAAATGTTTAAAAACTCTTGAAACACTGTATTTGACATTCAGTGCACCTAAAAACTAGCTTCCTTTTTAAAGATACCGTTTCTACTATACCATTTTTTTCAAAACTTGGAAAAAATACTAAAGCAAAATCTGAACCTGAAGTGATCTACCACTATCTCACCTCCTTGTATCAATCCAATTTGATTTTTTGGGGGGGTTTTCAGTCTAAAGAATATTTTGAAGATTTTTCTTCCCATTCACAGCTAGAAAAAATATTGCGGAATTGAAAACATGCTTCCCACTCAGCTCAGGCTAAAATCTCTAAGCCTCCTAGGATAGGTTTTCTAATGTATCACATGGCAGGTGTCCTCTCCCTTAGGGAAAGGGGGTGGAACCAGATGATCTGTAAGGTCCCTTCCAAGCCAAACCATTCTGTGATTCCACCATGTGAAAATGTCTATGAGGAAGGTGGGAGGCTTCATCATCTCTTCCTATAGTCTCCACACTGGCAGTTCTTTTGCATAACTGCAGGTACTGTTCTATATTCTGTTACCAAGCCCTTTTCAACACCCAACCACCTGCACAGATCACAAACAAAGGCTCTGTTCTGCCAGAGGCTGCCGAGCAGCTCAATCCCCAAAATCCAGTGGGCAAGAAGGAAGAGCACCTTGAAACCCTTCCTCAGGGAAGGCACTCACGATTTTAATCACGGCGCACTTCAGCTCCGTTATATTCATCAGAAATTAAACAGGAAGCAAAGTCTGATGACTAAGCAGCAACACCTTAATCACTCCCCTTAGAAGCAAGAGTTCAAAGCCATTAATACAGCAAGACAGCTGAACAATGCAACGGGAGGTTGCAAACGCTGCAGAGGCTGCAAAACCCGACACGGAGGGAGGCCGGGTGTAATTACTCGCTGATTCCTCGGCAGCGCTTCAGCGTGTCCTCAAAGACAGTGGGAAGGCAAGTTTGTACCAGCAGCAGCACGTTTTCCATGCTGGCAGCTCCCTTTCCTCCCCAGCACATGCTGGCTCCCAACCCCGCATGGGGGTTGCTGGGTCTCAGCCTCCAAGTACAAGACAAGAGCTCCCACCCGAGAGCGAAACAGAGGCCAAGAAATGTGTCCCAGAGCAGGTTCTTTCACAGCATGCAAAGTGCCATGAGTCCAGGGCTTCTATTAAACAGCCAGCAGCAAGGAGAGGGAAAAACAAACAGCAAACAGGAGTAAATGAGATGTTCTGCTTTGCTTAGGAGAAATGAGGATTATCTGCTCGCACACAGGGCTTTCCCAGGGCAGGAGACATTCGGGGTGCTCATTCTCTGTGGGCAGACACATCATGTTTGGGTATAACATCCAGGTTTTCATTTCATGGGCACAACACAGAGCCACTCACAAATCTTTGCTTCCCGAGGAGTAGCTGCTTACTAGGCCCACTGAACCAGATGCTAAAAGGTGTGAGTATCCAGTATCAAAACAGAATTATTCAAAAGCCATCTGGACACAATCCTGAGCAACATGCTGTAGGGGAGCCTGCTGGAGCAGGGGTTTGGACATCCCAACACCTGGTAGGCAAGTGTCCCAAGTACAGGTCTTGTCAGAGGAACAGGAATCCAGTCAGAAGCTGTGATGGACTTGGCTGTGAGGGGAGAATTTGATTAACCTCATTTAAAAACCTGATTTCCTGCTAATACTCCATCAGACTCCATTTTCTACTCTTTTAACTCAAAGCATCCAGCGAAAGACATAGAAGCAGAGCTGGCAGAGCTATCCAGGAGGCTTTCCCCTGTAAAAGAGCACCAAAATTAGAACTGGCATTAGAGGGAATCCAGACCCTCTGCTGTCAAAACCAGGAGGCTTTACCTGATAACTCCAAACAGAAGGTTAATTCTGAGACAGCAGCCAGGAGAGAGGGACTGCAACCCACATCAGAGAGGGGCACAGGGGAGACCAGGCAGCTCAAGTGTCCCTGTCCCAACAGCACAGAGTGCCCAGTCCTGAGTGCTCACAGCTCTGTGGACATGGTCTGTGACAGGAATTTGGGAGGCACTCACTGCTCCTGGTTTTCCAGTGTCCTGCCATTAGCTCTGTGTCACTCAGCAGTCACCTTAAGAAAACATCTGCAGTCCCAGATTTCCACTGCTGTCCCTGGCAGTCCTTCATCTTGAGCCAATAACACTCTGGCAGCAAATAGCAAATTAATGATCTAGGAAATCATTTGTTCCCTTGTACCTTTTCAGAGTCCTCTCCCACCCCTTCTGGCCTCATTCCAGGTGAGATCTTGGCCATGCTGATCAACACATGCAGGAAAGCAGGAGAAACAAAGCTGAAATTCCATTTTCCATCGTCAGAGCCATGTGAACTGGATCAGCACTAACCCATGTTCAGGTGCTTGGGCAAGGAGGCTTTGGTGCCAGCAGCCCTTTGAGTTTGGTGCTGGCCACCACCAGCAGCAGCTTGGTATGGACCCATCACCACAAATGACTCAAGGTCCCCAAAGGGGACAGTGAGAAAGGGGCATCCAGGGCCCTCTCATGCAGCTGCTGGCCAGTGACACTTCTGCTGAGCTGAGCCACATCCCCAGCTCCCAAACCCTGCTGCCCTGTGCCTGAGATAACACTCACACCTCTCACACCTCTCACCAAGAGCAGGACAGGAGGTGGCAGTCCACTCCAGGCATGCCACCATGCCCACGGAGCTGAGTCAGTCCCAAATGTCACTTCATTTCTTCTACATTTGTGGTGCAGATATTTTGGTGATGATCTTTACCCTCCAACATGCCCCTCCAAGTTCACAAGGCATGCTGCCCACTGCAGAGGCTGTGTGTGCACACCCAGGGGTGGGCTTGTCCTCTTCTTGGCTTTGTGACCGGGAAATGCACAGCTTTGTCCTTCCCTCGAGTCGCTTGGCTGCTCAATACCAGCCTGACAATTACTTCCAGCCTTGGATAAAAATCTCCTGCCCTGATGCTGTTAAATTATGTAGAACAAGATTATAATTACATCCTAAAAAAACTCCTAAACTCTATACTTAAAAGAACATTATTCAGGTTGCAAAAGCAGCCACTCCAAAGTTACAAAATGCCAGAAATAGAGCTGCCTGAATAGCTTCCATGCTGCACCACTTGTATGTGTGCAGGGTGACACAGGCTCTAGTTCTACAGGGTTATACCATGTTCCACAGGAACCCTGGCCCTGCCCCAGTGAGTGACCTTCAGGCAGGGTCACAGCCATGGTACCACGCGGGCAGAGCAAGGGTGGAAGAGGGAGATGTGTCTGATGTCCTTCAGAGGAGAACACTGCTGAGATGTCTGTGAGGGTGGGGAGGGTTAAGTTCAGGGAGGTTGATGAAGAGCCTTGTTTTCCCCAAAACACTGTGGATCATTTCCCTGCTCAGCTCTGCCAAGATTCCGTGAAACCGCCAGGCTGGAGCAGAGCATATCCTGGACTCTGCCCTGAGCAGGGCTAAGCTCAGGCAGATCATCTTCCTGCTGAAAACAACTCGAAGGAAACATTTTGGCAGTTCCAAACTGGTCATCTTCAGACATTTCTGACCTGAGGGAAGCAGGGCCAGTTTACTATTAGTTTTTGACCTCCTTTGTGTCAAATCTCCAGGAAAGTGCTGCTGGACAGAAGTGTCCATTAGCTGCCCTGCCACCAAGCTCTTTGGACACACAGACACCTTCTGCTCTGGCTTTACAGAGCTGAGCCCAGCTGAGCATTGACACACACACAGCTCAAGCTGCCTTAGTTACCAAAGTAAGCACCAGCCTCAGTGGCTGGCCTTCCATAAAAATAATTTTTTAAAAAAGCGCCTCTCTGCAACCTGGAACATGAGACTGGTGGGATCTCTGAACAGTTTTCCCCAGGACTGAATCCCTGCAGGATAGGAACTGCAAAGGGTACAACCACAGCACCTCTGCATGACCCCCAAGCCACAAGGAAACAATTTCAACCCATCAGCCAAGAGCACACCCAGGGTGCAAGGGGCTGTGCTGCCTTGCCAGGCCTGGCTGGGGTAACACAAGGAGAAGATGTAGATATTTGCTTGGGAATTTTTTCCCTTTTCTTTTTATTTTCAGGGTTTATTTGCAATGTTCTTTGTCACATCTCTGCAATCTCTTTGTACAGCATTCATCTTCTCACCAGTGATGAAAGGCAGTGCCCTTAAGGACTTTTTGCTGGCCTTTTAATTGAGTTGTTTAAACTGATAAATTCAACTGGGGAAAACGAACTGAGAAGGAGTGATGATTTTATTAAATAAAGAGAGAGAATGAGCATCTCTCAGGCCACATCCAGTCTGGAGGACCAAGTGCTGGGACACAGAACCACTCTCCTCTCCAACTGCATTTCTGCAGGGCTGAAGATGGTGAGGAAAGGCGATAGGGGCACAGCAACACCTTGAACCAGCACCCAAGAGAGTTGGAGCACCATATCTGCGTGTTCAGATGGTCTTTTATAAGATGGACTGGCAAAAGAACAGCCTTTAAAAATTATAGCACATTCCCTTGCATAAATACAGCCTGTAAATATATATGATTGTGCTAGTGGGTGGAATATCTTTCTTTCCCCAAATCTGGGGACTCACTCTCATTGCTGGAGGATGACTCAAGGAGAAAAATGCTGGTCTGTCTTGCAGAAGGGGTTTGCAGCTAATAAAGGTTACTTCCACAGGGTGTTTTCTGGAAAAATTAGTAATGAGAAAATCCAGGTTTAGAACATCACAGTTTGAAATAAGTTTTTCTTTTAAAACCTGCTACAAAATCTCCCTACTATCAGTGAGTGTACCCCAAGGCCAGGTCCTGCCAAGGGGTTCACCAGGCAGCATCCACTCCTTCAGACACTGTCTTTGGCAGAGATTAGCTGAAATCCAGGCTTTTCCAGCCTGTTCTGACAGCCAAGCCTGCTCTGCTCACTTGAGACAGACACCAACACTCTTCAACTCAGTTTATCTTTGAGTTTTAAATTACCACAAGTGCAAGACCCACATTAAACCCAGACTCATGGGACCACCAGGCAGCACAATGTAGCCAGCCTCCTGGGATCCACCAAATCCCACCTCGAGTCCTAATTGTCTCTCTGGTACTTCAGTTCACTTGATGTTTTCCCCTGCAGATTTTGATCCCTTGTCTTCCTTCCCCTGTATTTCCTTAAGTGTTATTAAGCATTCCAGCAGCTCCCAGCCCAGATCAGATTTGCAGGGAGGTACCAGCTCCTGCAGAGCAATTCTGCCTTGCTCTAGCAGAGGAAAAATCCCTCCTGCCCCAGCCAGACCTGACACTCTTAGCAGAGGAATGCTGAAATATTGAAGTACATGAATATCAATCAACCTGAAGCAAAAAAATGAATTCCCTGCAGGAGCAGTACACTTCCTTCCTCAGAGAGCTGCTGATTAGCAAGGTTAATTGTGTACCTGCCAGCAGCAACCAGCGTGAGCTCATCCAGGCCTTCTAAGGGACAAGAGCACATAACAGCATCCTCGCTGTCCTTGGGTGTCTGAGCACACACCGGCAGCTACAAGCTCCAGCTCTGCCAGGCTGGACGGGGAATTTGACTCAGGCAAGTCAGGAGCAGCTCTGGCTTCACGTGCAACCACTGAAAGTCTTCCCCAGTAACACATCTTTCTACAGGTGTCAGATATTTCTCTTAGAAGCAGGATAACCGATTTTTCAGCAAAATATTTTTCTATCGGATAATAATACTTCTTATCCTAAAATTTCTGAAGGTGGATTGTGATAGTATCAAAAACGTTTTATCTTAAAAGATACAAAGAAGGCATTTGATCTCTTCAGATGAGGATTTTTCTTTGAAATTCGAAGTAACATATTTCTTACTTTCTTTTACTCTCAATTGTAAACAAATCAAATGTCATTTTGGTACTGAAATGAGATCTCACCCAGCTGTGGCATTTGCACTAACCTGAATCATCACATTGAGAGAAACCACAAACCAGACCATGGTGTAGAGCAACACATTCCAGGCTCCAGCTACCACACTCAGAGCAGGTATTTCATACTCTGGACACCCCAGAACACACAACTCTGCTGCTGAGCACAAAGGAAGAATCTGGAAAGTTGCGGCCTCTGGGGATGCAGGAATTACAGAGCAAAAGCCCAGTGGAGATAGAGAGAGAGAGAGAGAGAGAGAGAGAGGGCAGAGAAATGACTGTTGTATTTGGCCTGGGAGACCTGGAGACCTGAAGGACTCGGCTTTGTCAAGGGCAGCTGGTTTTGGTGTGCAGCAGAACCTGCAGCAGTAACAGCTCAGCAGGAAAACACTCAGATTCTGGGCAATGGCTTGGGCTTGAAAGCTGAAGTTGAAATGGGTTATTTGACCTGCCTGGCAGTCCCTGGTGAGCAGGCCAGGGCTAGAGCTGGGTGCTGCAAGGATGTGATGGGCAGAGCAGGACATCCCAGGTCCTGCCAGAGAGCTGAGCTGGCCCGTGTGAGGGGGGAAACTGAGGCTCGCTGTCCTCAGGCGCAGGAAATAAGTATTTCTATTACAGATGCACAGCTTCAAACTCAGGTGCTGAGCTTGCACCCTTGGAATCACAATTTGCCCACATCTGTTTGGAGATGAAACTTCTGTGAGTATTTCAAAACATGGGCTGTCCTGCCCAGCTCATGTTGCAGTGTGGACTTGGGCAATCAAACATCTATGGTCAGTTCTGACTCGTTAACTTGCCTTAGAAATGTCAGATGCTCACAAAACTCAGGTCTCTGAAGAGCCCGGAAGAGCAGGGCTATGTCACAGCAGCATTTTTAGGGGCTGCACTGAAGCCATTTTGGCCACTCAGCCCCTGAAAGCCCTTCCAAAGCACAAACCCATTTGCTGAACAGTCGAGCTGTTTGGGCTGCGCCTGCCAGTCTGCACAGGGCTGACACCCCTCATTAGCAGCATCCCCTCAGCCTCTGCATTCCAGCTGTGCTTCCATCTGCCACGCTGCTGCCATGGGAGCCGCTGAGTGGAGCAGGCTGTGAGGGACCTCTGAAGGAGGTTTGCACTCAGCTAACCTGGCTAGCATGGCACAGAGACCTGTGCATGAGCTTTTTTTCCAGATCTGATCCACAACCAGTGCAAGGCAGCACCCAACATGGCTCCCAGTGGAAAAGCATATTTTCTGAACATTATCCTCCAAAGGCAAAATAATAAATAGTAGTAAAAGGGCTGTTTGGAAATATAAATTCTTAAAGTATTCTTATAAATAATATTTTTATAACCACAGCTGCTTTTTTTTGTTTGAAATATGGATGTAAAAGTAGAAGTCAGGCAACTTTGCCAAAACAGCTGGAATGTTGCACTGGGTCAGTACTGTCTTTAGGAGGAAAATCAGCAGCAAGCTCTCCCTTAAAGAAATTAGTAATCCCAAGGCTGAGATAAAATTTGATCATGAACGTTCCATGTGACACCCATAAAGAGCAGGCTGGGACACAGCTGAGCTTCTCTTAGCCCAAGTCAATCCCATCACTTTTCTTCTCTGTTTGACATTGACATGTTCTGCAGAGGAGGTGTTGGAGCAGCATCCATAAAGCAGGACTTCTGCATGAGCTGGGCTGTGGCTCCTCACATTGCTGCAGCGTGTCCCAGGCCCTGAGCTGCAGATTAACTCTGACATTGCTCATGGCTAAGAGCCCTTCACAGCAGAAACTCCAGGAAATTTAATATATACACCTCAGTCAACTTATCAAAAACATTCAAGACGTTTAGGTCATTAAGCAGCAATAGAGACTAAACAAACCCACCAAGCTTGCACAACATTACTATTAACTGCAGTGTGCTCTGTAGTTCAAAGTTTCCAAACAAAAACAGCGAAAGGGAGGTGTGAAAAGTGCAGAGAGGAAGGTCATGGAGAAGGGGAGAGCAGAGGCAGGTCTGTCCCTCAGAGCCAGTGCACATATGTGACCCCTCCTGCTCCTTTACTCTGCTCCTTTATTTACTTTATGGTGAATTCGATGGGGAATTCAGAGCCAAACAACAGACCGAGACCCCAGCACTGCCAGAGGCAGGAGCAAGGCAGGTTTCCCAAGGCTGGCTCTGCCACTGCCCTTTGCTCCTGACCTGACACAGCCAAGGGTCTTTCTTGAGCACTGTCTGCAAAGCTCATCCCATAAAAGAGAAGAAGTGGTCTGGGAAAGATGACTCAGATTGTTTGTGTCCAAAAAGTTCAGGTTGCAGCAGTGGTAAACTACAGACGTACTCACTGCACGTACTTCAGCACAGCTTGACCTCTCTTCCCTGTACCCCACAGTGCCTCAAGGCTTCTTTGCCTTCACAGCACTCCTGGGTAAAGTGTGAGGAGGGCAGCAGAGGCTTTGAGTTGTGCAGACCAGCACTCAAGACCTGTCTGGCCACCAAAATGAAGCAAAGCCTCTACAACTTCTGTCCAGACAAAAGATTTTGTGGTGTGCCCTATGTTGGCATTAACATAAGCTCAGGCAGCTGTGAAAAACAAAACCTTAGTTTTCCAGAGTAAAAATGCAGAAAGAAGTTCTCTTTTTCTCAAAAAAAAAAAAAAAGTTAAAACCTTTTAGTTCTCATCCCCTTTTTGTGAAACAAAATCATGAACATCTTTGGCTGGCAGATCAAAAGCAAATCATCCTTTAATAGAGAAAATTAAAACTCCCTCAAAATGTGTTTCTTTCCTGCAAAATTTCAGTTACACAGAAAAAAGACATGTCTCAGGAGAAAAAGGGGTTCTAAAAACTTATCATCAGTTCTTCCAGGATGCTTCAAAACTTTGCCACAGCTAAGGTAACTGCAGTGTATTCATAACACCACATGGCAAAAAAGGTGAAATACTGTGAAAGACTTTGAGTAAGTAGTCAAGAGCTTCAATTCTAAGCCTGGCCTTGGCACCACCCTGTACAAGTCACTGCTCTTTTCCCCTATTTTTACCCCACAACAGGAGCCCTGTGGTCCTTGCTCACCCCACAAACTGCTGTGCAACCCCACAGTCCCAGAGAGCTGACGGGGTTAACATGAGCATTTGGGTGTTTATTTTGAGTAGTGCATAAAAGCCTGACAGGCCATAATTGCAGTGTTGATAAGCAGGGAAAGAGTATTTGATGTTTCAAACATCACATGACTAATTGGTGCTGGAACAGCTGTGTGTGTAATTTGGGGATGCAGCAGCATCCAGGCTCCAGCAGCACGCCTGGGAGGAGGGGGCTCCACACCAGGGCTGGACCTGAGCTCCTTCCTCACAAGGTTCACCCCAGCCATGCATCCCCCAACACCACCAGCACAGGGAGTGACCTTCCCTTTGCTGCACTGTCAAGCTGAATGAAGAGAAAAGTGAAGAAATAAACACCCATTTTTGTTCTTTGATTATCTCCTTGCATTGGGCTTCTCACCAGAACATTATGAACACTCCATAATGTGTTTTTCAGTCATTCGGCAAGAGACCACTCAGAGAATCCTCAGAGGATGACCTGGGCTGTAACACCCTGAGGATTCAGGCATGAGGTGTGAGGCAGGTTTCTCTTGTCATAAAACCCACCCTCATTTTCACATTCAGCATACCAAATTGTCTTTTTTTGAGCTAAAGATAATAGCCAGGTATGTTAGTGGTCCCTAAAGCAAAGAGCTCCACAAACACCCCCACAAAGCCCAGAGGGACAGGGTCAAACCCTGGTGGCACTGCCAGCCTAACTACATCCTTCACAGTGGGTTGGTTCAAGCCAGAGTGAAACTTCATTGTTGCTCTTGCCCTTCAACACTTCTCCTCCCTCAGGATACCTTTCCAGTCAGGATACTAAATGAGTTTAGGTATTTATTTTAAAAGAAATATTTATGAATATTTCTTTGCTATGAGTCTTCTCGTCCTCTTCCCATTCGCTCTCTGACTTTGTCTCTCCAGTTTCCTCCTACAGCTCTCCTTGGGAAAGGTGTCCCCACCCAGCTTTCAGAAGGGATACGAATTTCACAGGCTGTTCTATCATACATTGCTTTAGAATCACTTTTTCTTTCTGTAGTCTAGGGGGAATTATGAACTATATTTAAACCAAAACTCGGTGCGATAAGAGCTTTTAATTACTAAATACAATGTGTGCACCAGGGTATGGAGTTTGACTCTTTTAAAGTCTCTTTAAGGAAGAATTAACAAGTCTATAATTGTTCATGAGCAAAAAATCCTGATATTCACTGGTGGGAGCTATTTGCCGCATGAAAGGCAAAGAGAGTGTAAAAAAGAGAGTGTGAGGGATGAGCATCTGACCCAGGCCAAGCTGGGATGGGGCCAGTGACTCCCCACAAAAAACTTCCCCCAGCCAGCCCAGTATTCACTACAGCATATTTTATGGTGCCCAGGGCTCCCAGTACTGACCAGAGAGCCCGGTTCACAGATGGAATTCGGAAAGAGTTTGTAATTCTCCCCCAATTGCAAACGTGAGTCTTTTCACACCGTCCTGACCCATCTGCAGATGGAGTGAATGAGGCCAATCCTGGGGCACTACCCCGGTGTCACAGACACTTTCTCTAGGGCAGTGCAACCATCCATTACCATTTCCATGAAGGTACAGTTCCCCATTCTTCACAAAAATCCTTAGTGTCACGCAGAGACAGAGCTCCTCCCTGTTCCCAGAGCTGCCACACAACTCCCCCAGGATGATAACCACCTCAGAGCAGTTGGATGCAGCCAAAAACACCTAACAAAGGGACATTGACAGGCAGGTTGTGACCCATCCATTAGCAGGAAGATTTGGCATCACAAGGAGCCAAATCACCTCTGAAGTGCCAGGTCATCCGCCAGTCTGGCTGGAACATCCTTACCTAGAGCCTTCAGCGGATGCTGATGGAGTCAAACCAAGAGCCATAGCTACAAAACCATAGCTACAAAAATTTATTAATAAATTCATCTTTCCTGTGTTGTCAGGAGACCTTTTCCTTCAGCAGCCCCACCTCTTGCCACGGCCACAGCCCAGCACCACGAAGAGCACCAGGTGAAGCACAGTCAGCAATCCAAGCTCAGTGCCCACTGCAGGCATGTGGTGGGTACCTGAGGAGCACCCCTGGGAACAGGAGACAAGGCACCCGTGGCAGACAAGGCTGAAAACTTCTAAATGTGGGGGTCACGATTTCACCTCTTGCATTTTGCAGAGCTTGGTGTTTTACTGTAATTATGTTTTGGCTACAAACTGCAGAAGAGGGAAATGATTATGGGTTTTACTATCTCTTAGAATTCAGCACAAGAGTCACAGAGCAGCTGTGGCTGAAATGATGAAGTATTTACATTGCTGTTTTTCCATCACAGGTGCTTCCTAGCATAAAAAAAGATTCCCTTGCACTGCACTAATATGTAAGTGTACATTGATCAGAGCTACTGGCATCTGGTCTCACAGCCAAGAGGAAAAACAATTTGCAGGTCATTTTCTATTCATATATTTATAAGCTCACCAGTTATGTATGATACCATTGTTGTATCTGTGCCTCAAGCAACAGTAATGCAGAGGGGTTTATTCCCCAAATAAAGTTACATCACAATATTTTCACCAGTGACTCACTGTGAGGTAAATCTGGATATCTCTACACGGATTTAGGGAGGAAGAAGGAATTTTTACTGTTTCCTTTTTTGTGGGGGATAATACATGGTGTGCTGTACTCTATGGAATCAAAAAACAGTAAATTTTTTGTGGGAATCATTCTGGAGTAAATCCGCTGTGACTGAAGGTAAGATAATTTAGTACTGAATTTAAAATCCACTAATATTGATTTCTGAATGTTTTTCCTCCCCCAGGGCTGCAAATCAGGTAAAACACTGTCAGGGCCTGGCAGCACACCCGTGTCTGTGGTGAGCATTGCTTCCAGACCTCAGCCAGAATCCAACAGTCCTGGAGAGAGCCCTTGGATCCGGCATGGCTGATGTGGTGCTGGGCAGCTCTCCTGCACCTTCCAGACAGGCTTTGCAGCCCTTCCTGCAGGTAAGGGGAATTTATCAAAGCAGCTGTTTGTTTGGTTCTCTTCATCCCAATCTGTTGGTATCACAGATTGGATCCATTTCACTCAAAGGACTGCTGTAAGCCCCCGGGGCTCAGGATATTCTATCAGCTTCTTTTTCCTGCAGTCCTCATTCACAAAATGATCTGTGTGCCCTCAAAATCTGGAGCAGCAGCACCTCAGCTCCTTGCTGAGGTGGGTGACGCTGATGTCCCCAGCACTCTCTGCTGGTGTGACCATGGCCTGAGCTGTTCCTGAAAACTGCTGCACCCTTGGGGTACCCTGGGGTGCCCTGACCTTCCTCTGGTGTTACAGCCCAGGGGCCTCACTGGGCTTTGCCCTCTCCGAGGGGCAGATCTGCCTGAAGCCAGGGGAGCAGATGCCACATCCCTTGGAGCTGGGGCAGATCTGCCTGCAGCCAGGGGAGCAGATGCCACATCCCTTGGAGCCGGGGCAGATCTGCCTGAAGCCAGGGGGTGTAGATTCCACATCCCTCGGAGACAGGGCAGATCTGTCTAAAGCCGGGGGAGCAGATGCCACATCCCTCGGAGCCAGCCCGAGCTAACAGGAGAGAAAACGAGAGAACGAGGAGCTGATGCTCTCCGGACATCAAAGCATCTCTGGAACACTGAGCCCTCAGCTCCCCCAGTACAGGGGCCTGGGGACGTGCCCTGAGCACTGACCTGCTCCCTCCCCATCCCACTCAGAGACCTCGCTGATTCATGTGAGTAGGCAGAAAGGAAAGAGGATCCTGTGGGAGGCTTTTTCCTCAGAATTAACCTCTGTCTGAGAGGGTTGGTATCAAAGTGAAGCAAGTGGGCAGTAGGATAGCTAATATCCAAGACCTGTGGTGGGGGAAAAACTTGACAAGGAGACAGAGATGACTACTGGTAGTGAAAGATTTGGGGATGCTGCACCTCTGAAAGAATAAAACTATAAAAGGAGAGAGGGGTTTTCAAAGTCCAAAAGCTACTCTGCCTCTTTGCATAGTTTGTGTAACTTTGCATAGTTTGTTTCCAGACAGGAAACAAAAAGGGCAACAGGATGTGAAAGGCTGTAGGTTCAAGAAGTATAATTGAATATTTAATAAGCATCCCCTCTAAAAAAAGCAGAATTCCTCACAGCTTATGATCCATGTTGGGGTTACTTGTTTACCAAGGGCTATTTCCCAGGAGCTGCGTTGGTTATCCCACCATTTTTGCCATAGGTCAGGGGTGGAGGCAGTGGTTAGACTGGACTAGCTCAGCCCTAGTCATGATTTAATTCATTGGAATTTGTGCAAACTTAAGCTAAAAATTGAGCTCGTGATGGCTTAGAAAAAGCCTAGACTGGAAGCACAAAACAAGCATCTTGAAAGCAAAATGAGGTTTAACTACAGCTGATGATCCAACTTTCAAGCAGATAAATTACTTTGCAAAAAGACTGGTACAGCCAAGCCCCTTTTCATTTACAGAAAGCTAACTCAATCAGTTCCTATTCTTTTTAGATAGATCTGCTGGGTGTAAATGAATGTGTATAATATGTGGACCATTTATTTCCAAGAACATTGCTGTGAAAGTTTCTTTATGGATTTGCTGCAAAATCCTAAGTAAAGAAAAAAAAATCAATAGAAAGTATCCACCTTTCTTAAAAAGAAAAACCATTTTTCACCCTAAAGTTCAATTCATTTTGCTCTGGCACTTACTGACTTTGATTAAGAACCTTTCAATGTTTGTGCAGGGGCTTTCCTCCAACCTTCCTGGCAGAAGTTTCAAGTCCTGAAGCCACAGGGGCATCTGCAGAATTGGAGGGACTTTGATGGGGTGTGGGGAGAAATCACAAAGCTGGAACTCATCTCTGCCGGTGAAGGTGACAGTTGTTTTAACTGAGAGTGGGGTTGTCCGTGAGTGTCCCTGTTGTCTGTGTGGCAGCACCAGCTCCAGAGGCTGCACTGCCCCCAGTGTGACCAGCACAGCTTTGGTGTGACAGACTCAGGAACATGGACCAGCCCAGCCCAGCCTGTGGGCACCAGATCCCTCTGAGCTTGCCTGCAGCACCCTGATTTCGAGATGTTTTCTGAGGCCTGGGGGCTTCGAGGGCGCAGCAGAACTCCTCAGTGAAGTCCTGGTGCAAGTCCTGAGGCCGTGAGTTCAGCGAGGGTCTCGGGAGAAGAACACTCCACTCGGGCTCACTTACTCAAATATTTTGCCTTGATTTGGCAAAGAAACATGGCCCCAAAGGCTCTGGCAGCATCTGTCACAACAGCACTGGCAACACGTCTGTTGTTGGGATCTGAGCCTGAGTCACGGGCGCTTTGGGAGGTGGGTGGGTACCAGCAGCAGGCAGGAGGCTCTGCCAGCTCCTTTTTCTCTCTCTCAAGGACGAGCTTGGCTCAACCACAGCTATTAGCCAGCAGTGGAGGGCTTTCATCACCAGGCAGCTGTAAGGAGGTGGTTGTGCTGACTCGGAAATGAGGTAAGACATGGAATGAGTGGGTTTGGCGTTTCTGGGAGCTGCTCGTTCCCCTTCCACCCTGCACAGCACAGCTCCTCATGGGGGCTGGGCTGTGTAACAGGGCAAGACCCTGGTGCAGGGAGGTCATGCTCTTTCTCTGGGTGCTGGGGTGTCTCTGCAAGACAAGGGAAGCAAAGAGTGAAAGTACCGAACAGATCCTCTGCTTGTAGTGAGCCTGCATTATCCTGCGTCTGTGTACACAGGGAATGGAAAATGCCAGGTAAATGCAAAGGCACCTGTACCTTCCCTTCATCCAAATTCAAGGCATGGCAGAGGAAGCAGGTGCAGACAAGAACAGCAGCGTGCTTAGTAGAAGCCTGGCTCTTCTCAAAACACTTCAATTTTTCCTGAAGAAAAGCACAAATAACTTCAGGGCTGAATAAATATTCGGAGAGTAGTATTTTGCTTACTTTCTTGAGATTTCATTGGCAGGGGAAAAAAATCCAGAAACTCATTATTAAAAAGAATACATCTTGCCTTTGATAAAGCATTTTTTTCATTCTCTTTTGCTGGTGCTAAGTAGAAGGTCAGAAGAGAAGCAAAAAGGAACAAATTATTTCCTGAGATGATTTTCAAACTTAAATATATAACTCGAGGCACTCTAGACGCTGCATATATGGAAGTCAGTTGTCCACAAATAATATCGTAACTAATTAAACATTGTTCTTCAGCTGTTATAAATGAAGATATAATTGTGGATTTTAGTAACAAGTGTCTGGTATCTGGTAGCTTTACCTGTCTCTGGGGTTGGGGAGGATAGATGTCTCAGATTAATTATCAGCCAGCTTGCAGATTAATGTGGGAAAATGTCTACCCTGGCCTTAAAAATGTCTGACTACTTTACATTAATTGGCAGTCAATTAAATTGTGGTAAAAAGTGCCCAGAGTGGACACACTCAGAGGAAAAGCATTCACTCTGTGTTCTGTGTATGTTAATTTAAAATCACTATAACAGCCATTTCAAAGTGAAATCTTTCCCAGCGTGACCGAGGATTAATCTTCATTCACATTCCAAGGGGGATAAGTACACTGCTGTTAAATAAAGCCATTTTTCAGCTTCCCACGCTAAAGAAAGAGTTACAACCCTTTCTGTCAGAATATGTATCAAAATTTGGGGTTTTAAGTGACCAGTCTTTGAAGTTCTCCTCTGGAGACTCCCCCTCAGGCCTTGTGATGTAACTGGAAAACCCTACACAAAGTGAGGATTTCCCCTTATCCCCCACCTTACCTGGGGAAGGCAGGTGAGTTACTCAGGGTCAGGGAGGAAACTCACTTCCCTTTGGTGAGGTGGCTCCTGGGATCTGAGCACCAAGAGTTCATTTTTCTCATCTTGCTCAGAAAATCGAAAAGCTCAGCAAATAAAAAGCGTGAAATAAGAATTAAGAGCCAAACAGGGAACTGTATATATTTTATTGCGAGAACTTTCATAGGGACATTAAGGGTTTTGCTTCATTGCAAATCGTTATCATGAACAATATATGAATTTCTTTTAGACCATTTTCTTCATTCTTTACCTCAAAAGAGAAAGGCACCGACAATGCTCTCAGCTATTAGGGAATCACTTTGTGCTGTCTGAAATTAACGTAAATTGAAATCAGAGCCTCGGGTGCTGAGGTGAAGTTTGAAGTTTTCTGTGATGTGAGGAAAAGAAAGCTGAAAAATCTCAAAGATACTCATCGAAATGGGCCATTTTATCTACATGGCTTTTTCTATTTTCAGAAGGCAGCAGAGGTGAGATTATCACAGCAGTTAAGAGAAGAAACTGAAGTTTCATTGGGCTGGCGCATCTAGATAAATTAAATCTGGTTGTGAGATGTAAATGAATAAAGACGACAGCAGAGATGGAAGGGGGGAAGTTGTTGTTCCCCCTCCTGTCTCTGAATCCCCATCTCCTGCTTTGAAAGACAGCCCTGGCTAAGTGGTCACAGGAATCACAGAACATTGTGGCTTAGAAGGGACCTTAAAGATCATTTAATTACATTAATTATTTAATTAATTGCCTCAACCACAGCAGGGATGCCACCCACGAGATCAGGCTCCTCAGGGCCCTGTTCAACCTGGCCTTGAACTCTGTACCATGCTTGTGTTTTGTGGCAGCTCACATCCTCTGTCCTGCAGGAAAAGCCCTGGTTCTGTCTATGTTTACTGATGTGGTCACACCTGACTGTGCTGGAACATCTGAAACATGTCCTTCAATGTGCAGCAAAGAGGTTCATAAATAACACTGAGACTCCTCTCCAGAAGCAACACAGGCAAGCTCCATCACACTTAAATACTTCTGCCTTTTAATTAATGCTAATAGGTTCATTCTGGTCTGGAGCAGCCTGCCTTACCGACATGGACCAGCTGCTGGCAGCCCTTGAAAACCCTCTGGCAGAGCAGTGCTAGCTGCACTCCTTCTTCCAGATGCTCTCTGGATCCAAGAAACTGAAAAATATAAATTAAAAGGTCACTTTTCCACCTGGACAACTGCTATCCTTGCCAAGAGGGTCTTCTATCAACTCAGATAAGGAAAATGGAGGGAGGAGGTGAAGTATAGAGCTTGAAGGGGAATTACTCCTCTCTTCCAAAGAACAGGTTTCTGTCTGCCTCTCTTTCCCACACGCAGAATTAATTCAAATGTACCACGTGGCTGTAAAACACAATAGTATAAAAAACAACCAGGAGTTTAAATACTGCAAATGTAATATAAGCTTTGGGGACAGAGGAAAATAGGTGGCAGTCTGAGTTTTCACAGCAGAAAACAGTAGACCTTTCCAGAGGATAATCTCTATTAGATTGAAGAGGGATGTTAGAGTAAATTGCCAGTGCTAAGCAATTTTCTGATCTAAGGCATAGGAGGTTTATAACAGCCCCATGTGCTTTGGTTTAGATCATTTAGTCCGTTTTGCTAGCAAATACCACCATGTGCTGAGAAGCTAATTTTCAGCAAACCTTGGTAGAGTCATCAGGGAGCCAGGTTTGTTCTGTGCTTTAACTTCATCAAGACGCTTTCGTTTTTCCCTTTTTCTATTTCTCTTTTTTTTCCTTTTTTTTTGACAAGAGCACTGCAAATACTCTGATCCCAATCTGAAGAAACAATCTTGCACAGCAAACACAAGCTTCAGTCCCTGGAAGCTGCACTGCGCTGTCCCGGGTCCCCCTTGGCAGGTGCTTTGGAGAAGTTGTGAGGACACATCAATCACTTCAAACTCCCTTGGTGCCTCCTCAACATCTACATCAGTTCCTTGATATACAGGGCTTGGAGCAGAGTAAACCCAGCACTGTTATGCCCTGGCTTTCCAACCTGCAGCTTCCCAGCCAGTTATCCTTCGCTCCCACGTGCTGTAATTGGCCTCAGAAACCTGCATGTCTTCAGTTCTGGGCCCCAGCTCAGCTCTTGGGGAAAGTTCACCACATGCCAAGGTCACTCCAGCCCTCAGCATCCAGCATCGAGGAAAAAGGAGGAAAGGCTCCCTTTTCTGTGGATATAATCACATTTCTGACACTGTCAAGTCATTCATTTGGTTGGAACAGGGCAATTAACCCAGCTGTGCTGTGTCCCTTGTTTCGGGAGAGCCTCCTCCTCCTCCTCCTGCTCCAGCAGCGTTTGGAGAGCCTGTGACCATCCGTGGGTGCCACCCAAATCCCTGGGGTCTGGCTCCTGCCCACGATCCTCCCCAGCCTCTGTGGACCTGGCTCTCTTGGAAGAATTCAGACAAACAGCAGGGCATGGCTGTGCTGTGCCTAATTGATAGTAATGTTAAAAGACTGATCGTAATTTGAATGCTAATTAAGGAAGATAGTTATTGATTTTAATGGGAGGCAGAGCAGGCTCTTGCACATCTACCACATAATGAGAAAGTACTGGGGCTGATGTCAGTGCTGGGGAAACAATCACAATAACAATGTGCTGAGAAAAATGCAGCTTCCTCTTTGTAAACCTTTAACAGCAGCAAGAATGGCACTAAAGAAAGGATTTTCTGTTCCCAGCCTTGGGAAGTTAACTCATTTCTTCCTGTATAAGTTACCATTGTTATAACAGCACCTACAAACCCCAGTAAACACAAATATGGGTGTTTGGAGGCCACCCACCACTAAATTATATGGACAACTGGAGCTTTTAAATTGCTTGTGTAAAATGTCATTCACTCCCCACTCACAGCACTCAAAATTCTTAATTTTTAGTACAAAATTTTGATTTAAAAGTTCTTTACTTTTAGTAGGCTTAGTGTGAGCTGAGGTCAGCCCTCTGATAGCACTAATTAATGTTTCAGCACCCAGCATCCACATGTCAGGACATGGTCCATGATTTCAGGGAAATTTAGAGAGAACATTATTTTACAGTGATATTTTCAACTAAGTATTTGGTTTACAAATATTCTTCCCCAAAATTCAATGCCATAAGATTTCTCCTGACTGTTGTTTTTACTTCTATCAGTCCATCTTTGATTTATTGCTCCCTTTTTTAATAGCAGAGGGGGAGAGGAATGGGGTGTTCAAATTCCACTCTATCAAGGTCCTCACAAATAAATAAAAGCTCAAAAATCCATAAAATTGGCCATTGTCTTTCAGCTGCAAAATCCACATGGCATGCCAAGAATTACCACAACAATAAAAATTTCTCCATCTTTATAGCCACAGAGCGTATGATTCATTGCAAACTTTCCCAGGAATATTTGTATTTATGCACATAACTCCATGTTGGCCAGAGCGGGTGGAAAATCTCCAAGCCCCCTCTTTGGTCAAATTAGATTTCTCAGCTGATTCGTTGAGATTATACTTCGATTTTCAATGCTGGTGCTGGCATTTTTATGACAGTGGCTCTGGCTTATTAACAGAGCATATTGAAACCAGCTTGGTGATTTTCCCCTCTTCTTTTCACTCTGTTGTACCAAAGAACATTTATTACTTTTTGATAAAAGATGCACACCCCTCCCTCAGGAGAGGGGCACTGGAGCAGGATGAGACGGCTTCTGCCTTTGTTGCTGTCTCCAGAGTAACTGGGGAAGGGCAGGAACTGGAATGTAATCATTCAATAGAGTGACAAAACACAGGGCTGAAGGAAAAAAGCTTAGATTAAGTAATTCTTCGATGTCCCTTATGTCTTCATCTATTTCTCAAAAGGCATTATGTGCAAAGCAGAAAATGGTATTACTTTTTTGTGTTAATGGCAGAGATGAATCATCTAATGCCATTCAACAGTTGGAACTAATATCAAGATTCAGGTTTCACAGCTGGCTGTAGGAGAGACAGGAAGAAAGTTGCACAGATCAAAAGAGGTTCATGTTTTGGGGAAGGTCCCTCTCCAGTCCTTCAGTCTGTGACTTCCTCTGATCTTGGAAGTTGAAGGTCTCCCTTTAAAGCCTTCAAATTTAATTCTCATTCTCCTGAATGCTAAACATTCAGAGAGAACGTTTTCAGGATATGCAAGTAGGGCAGCGTAGGCTTGATGTCACATAGCCAGTCTCCAAAACCCCAACAAAGCCTTTGCAAGGAAGATGATAGGGTCCTTCTGGGTGTTCAGAGCACCTTGTCGGGCCAGCAGCAACCTCCTGGCATCACCACGAAGGCTCCAAAGAGCCGGGTGGTGCTATGGGTGCAGCCCACCAGCCCAGCCTGCCAAGGACTCACCGTCCAGGGACCAACTTCCACAGCCCGCCAGCTCCAGGGACTTGGTAGGTTCTCCATGCATCTCTGTGAGATTTGGGGGAAGTCTGGGGTGAAAAATGGCTCTGAGGAAAGGCATCAGTACACCTACTGATAACACCAAATTGTTCCCAAAGATCTGTAGTTTTTGGGATGTTCACTCAGGATTAGAGACTGCGGCATCTCTGCCTCATGGATCATTCTTCTCCCACATCTGCAGGCTGCCTGGCCTCCACCTCCATCCATGCCCCACCAATCCCTGAAAATTTGTTGGTACCAGTCTGTCTAATAAACGAGACCCTGACACACAGAGAAGCAGGAGCTGTTCCATTTGAGGTTCAGCTGTCCCTGCTGCAGCGGTGGCTCTCCAGGTACAAACTGCCACAGCCATCTGTATTTAATCCACCTGCACAACCAGTCAGCTTTTTTGGAAAAAGTGAGTCCCCTAGGACATTATGACGAATCATGAGCAGGGAAATAGAGGGAACAGCATACAAGAGTGGTACTGTCTCCCGAGCAGGAAGAATTAATTCCTCGCATCCCAGTTCTCTGCAAGTTGTGGAAGTCAGCGTGAGGGAAGGATGCCCACATCTTGCAGAAGGAAGGTGTGTAAAGACAGGGTCACCTTTCACAGAAAAACTTCATAGAAATTAGATGACAGCCCAACCGTGCTAAGAGTTTCTCCACATCAGAGGTTTTGAATTGCGGCAGAATAATTCCAGCATCTGTAATTAGCGCTTCCATTAAATCCTCATTGCTCTCATATTAATTTCAGGAGTTTGGAACTGTCAGGAGCGTTATTAAGGGATGCTATCCTTGTCAGGAGCTGCAAATAAAATTTGAGCTTCTGATTAAAAGTTTAGGGCAGCCCTCATTATTTCCTGAATCAGAAGAGCAGTCTTTTTGGTCTACCCTTTCAGTCAGTACTGTTTCATTATGGAGGGTCTCTAATTATTTCTGCCTCAGAGCTATTTTTTTTTAAAAAAAGACAATTTGTTTTTCACATGCTCCTTGGTGCAGCCAAATACAAAAATTCCCATTTGTTTTCAGAGCTGGAAGGACACAGTGGCACTGGGAAGGTGCTGGAAGAAGTCACCGTTGAGTTTTCCAAATTACCTACCAACTGGGCCAACGAAGGCATGGGGAAGTACAAGTCCCATGTGAACAGGGATTAACTGTCCCTCTCATTAAAAGCCACATCCAGGATGTGGCATCCAGGAAACACAAAATAGACTGGGGGCAAACACATCCAGGACATGTGTTTCCATGGGATCCAGGACAATTACTTTGGTTTTAAAAATAGACTCAACTTCCTGACTCTGGATCCAGCCATGCCCCCAGCACAGCCCCGGCCATGGGGGCTTGGGAGAGGGGATTGTGGGTTTTGGATGGGGAACAGGCATCATGTGGAAAATCAGGGATGGGAAATTTCTTACAGAAAACAAGGCTGCACTGCCTATGTGCTGTTTGCATACACTGAAAAATAGGTGTACAGGTTGGGAGGGAAGGGCAGGCTGGGGCTGGTGCCAGAGCAGGGCTGCTCTGGGGCTGAAATCAGGGCTCAGGGCTGTACACTAGAGCAGCTGCGTCGTCTTCAGCCAAATATTTGCCAGGGAATAAAGATTTGGACGGACTTAACCTCATTGCAAACTCCCGTCAAACTTGTGTGATTGTTAACATTGGAAATAGAAATTTGTTAAATTAAGATGCCTTATTTGAGAAATTACAACGAGAGATCTCACTTCAGGAAGATGTTTTGGTTTGGATTTTATGTATTTGTTGTTTAATACAAACTGAAAACCTTTTTCAATTAAAAAAACCCCATGCATTTGGGGGTTTGAAAAACATTTACTAAACCTGATTTTTCCAGCTTTTTCCATAGATATAGACAGTTGACAGCATTTTTTCCCATGGGCAGTAAATAGAGTGAAAAAGAAACTGACTCTTAATCCAGTGAGCTGCAGATGCTTTTTACTCTGTCTGAAGCTGAACATCTCTGACGACCGAGTTCTGTATTCCCTTGGTTACTTTTTAATTACATTGCAATAAAATTGCAAGGAATCTAATTTTGCCAGACAAAACCCAGGGACTCTGTGGAAGGTGATGGGGGTCCAGCTATTTCACACACTAATTACACCAGCATGGGCCCTGCAATACTCTGCTATTTTTATTCATTCATGAAAAAAAAAAAGCTCTCTCGTCTAGATCTGAGTGACTGCTATTTCATTCTCAAAAATAGTCAATGCACTCCTCATTTCCCAAAATACAGCTGCCCTCTTCTGTTTCCAGGGAATATTGCTACCTGTCAAAATCCTAATGGGTGTGCTGTTGAAATAAAAATAAAATGCCATCACTCTGCCTTGCCTCAAAACAACAACCCAATCTCAATAAAGCACTGCCACCTTTCTCAAAACCACTGAAAAGGGGGCAACATTGAGTAAGAGCTTGAAATATGGGTCTAAGGAGGGAGTTGTTCGGGATTTCTAAAAGTATGTCTGCAGTGCCATCAGGAGGTGTGATCACAGCATAGGAGAGCTGGGCTGAGCTGAGGCCAGGGCGGCTGGGTGAGGCAGTACAGCTCCCAGGACAGACGGACACTGGAGGTGTGGGGAGAGGCATCCCACGCACCCCTTTCCAGGGATAACAGCATCCCGAGAGCTCCAGGCACCTGAGAGGGTCACCACAAGGTGTTGTTACCTCTGCTGCACCTCTCTGGCCACCACCAGAACTTCAGAGCCTTGACCCAGCTGAGGACAGATGGGAATCCTGCACCCAGGAGGCCCAAACACGTGGGAACATGCACTCTTCTAAGGGGCTACAAGACTTTTGTCATTTTTTCTCTTGATTTTCTGGAAGCCAATCAGAAAACCACAGCCTGACTCTGCAGAGGGCATGAGGCTGGTCAGTGCTGCACAAGCAGCACATCACAGCCCACAGCAAAGCTGCTGGACCTGCAGGGAGAAGGCAAAATTGGAGCCTGGCAAGGTGGATACCAACTAATACAAGTTATTTTTGAGTTATGAATTACTGTGACCCATTTCTTCCAAAACTGGTCTCAGCTCCCTATTGTTCTCACTTTTCCAGTTACCAAAGCCATCCCTTCAGGGAATAAAGATTAAACCCTTGTTAGAGTATTTCGGGAGGGTGACTTGTCACCTCACACTATGATTGCTCACTTATCTCCTCAGCCCCATAAAATGCATCATAAAAATGCCTTCTTTACTGCCTAGTAAAGAAAGATCAAGTGCATCACTGCATTTACATGAACATTCAGGACAGTCAGATTTGCCACTTATGTATTACACCTTGAATACTATCTATTTCCTTGAAATAGGAATGGATCCAGTCATCCCACACTTGCTCTTTCCCCAGAGAGACAGGCAAGATTCCACTGAGATAGAAAAACATGATGATTTCACCAAGGTCCTATTAAAAAAAAAAAGCAGTGGCTCAAATAGGGGAAGGTGGAGCAAACAGCTGTTCCCTGTTCTATGCTCTGCAGGCAAGCTGGGCATGAGGATGCTGATTAAAACGGGCCTCTCCTTGGGCAGGTGGAAATCTTTTCCAGCTAATTGAGCCTGCCTGGACTTAGGGCACCTGGCCTTGTACATGTGCTCCAAATGAACAAGGTTGCCCCCCAAAATACTGCATTTCATTGCCAGTTTAAATTCATAACAAGAACCTCCAGTGCAGCTGGTGATTTGGGTTTAGAAAGGTAATAACAGAAAGAAAAAAGGAGAGAGCAGCCAGGTGGCTGCAGTCCTCCTCAGCTTGACTCTGAACTGGCACAGCCCTGGCATTTCAGAGCCCCTGTTTTGTTTTTCCTTCCATGGGCTCTCCATCCACACCACTTAACTTTCCACATTTCCCTGTCAGCAATACATGTCCATGCTTTGAGGGTGTAAAAGTTAAACTCCTTGGAAAGAGCCTCAAAGCACTCAAAGCAGATGAAGAGCTAACAATCATTTAGCCCTTCAATGGCCTAATTTCTGCAAGGTGACAATTTGCTTCAGTCATACAGCAAGTCCATGGAAGCAAAATGCTGCAGACAGGATTTGTTCACAGAGCTGTAGATGGAACCAGTATTGGGTTAAAGGCAGCACTTCCAACGTAGATAAGTCATTTCTAATAAACAGAAATTGAAAAAGCCTCCAGCATCGAAACAATATTAAAGATGGAATCCTTCTGGGAAAGACATGTGATGTTTGTCTGGCAAAATTGCTGCCAGCCGTTCGACACTATAATTGTGGAACATTAAGTTTCCTCCCAAATGCTGAACATTAAGTGATGCTCCTGCATGATGTGACACAGTTTCACTTCCTTCTGGAGGAAATCTAGATCAACTTCAGTGTCACCTGCTGAGCACAGGGTGACCTCTACCAGTCTCCAGAAAGACACTCAAATGTTTGCAGTTTGGCTGTGGCGCTGCGGCACTGAGGTGATGGGTTTCTCTACGGAATATGCAGCTTGAGACTGGACCCAGTAATGTACCCCGGCAGCAACAGGGGACTGTAGTCCTTGATTTTGGTGTAGGCAGTTCAGGCAACCCTGGCTCTGTGCAGGGAATTACCCTGGATAGTTCTAGCCAGGCTCAAAGGCTACAACTGCACCCACTGCAGTGGCACAACCACATGCTGATTACTCTCCTTGTAGGATTAAATTCTGTGAAAGACTAACTCGCCTGGGGGTTTAAGCCTTGTTTTCAAAGACTGCTTGAAATCAGATTTACAAAAATGCTACAGCAATTTAAAACGTCTGCTGAGGTTTATGAAAACACCCAAGTAGATTAAGGTGCCAAATGTTTTTAAATGTAACTCATGACCTGTGCTGGTCTTGTGTCCCGGGGTTGGCAGGATCACCCAAGGGAATTTCAACTTTTCTCTTTGTTTCTATTCTCATTTCTTCCACTGATTATTACTTTCCCTTCTGGGATGTGTACATAATATTCTATTAAAGTACAACAGCCTGTGATCTGGACCAAAGTGTATCTTTGGGTGCTGATATTTTAGGGACACATGCTCTGATTTGGAAGACCTGTGCTGCATTCACTGTGGGAATATTATGTTGTATGCCAATGACAATAAATGCTGGCTGGCATTTTCCTGCCTCAAAGCTCTCATGAACCATTGCAGGGAGCTTGGCTGCTCATCCATTTACCATGCAGTTTGTTAAGTGGGCAGCCTGACAGTGGCAGTACCACAGCTTCATTTTCTCCTAACAGCTTTAGGACAGCGTTTCTTAAATCAAGACAAAGCCTTTGAAGTCAGTGAGTGGAGAAGGCAGCGCTGGCTTTGTTACAGCAATCAGAAATGCAAGTTGAAAGCATGTATGCTAATTGCCAAGACTGCTGGCGTATAATTAGCATATATAGTCTGTACCCAAATTAAGAAGAACTCCCTTGGAAGCTTATTATGCCCTAATATATCCCCACTATGTCTATACATAAGCTGTGCTCTGCCCCACCTTTGCATTTCTCAGCAGCTGTGAGGAGCTGCGTGAATACCAATGCTAATCTCACTTAACAAGGTGTCTGCAGAGATCTGTCCCGTGTGTTAGACACTGGGCAATGCATGAGAGGACTCCAGGCTGATGTAACTGTCTGTCAAGGAACCTGTTATGAGGAGAGATGCTGCTCCATGCACCCACCCTGACCTCCCAGTGCCTCTCTTCATGTTCTGCTCACCCACAGCCTCCACTGCTTCAAAGCTCCAGGTACATGGCTACATCTCACATTTGAATAATGGTTGTCATGTCATCTGCGCTGACACCAGGCTCACAACAGCCCACCCCAAGGACAAGGGCTTGACCCAGCCTGCTGCCTTTGTGGGAAGAGAGGGCAGGGGAAGGCGCAGCCTGCCCGGCTCTGCAGAACAATCCCAAGCCTCCTGCATCCTGCCCCTTGTCTGGAACTGCAGGAGATCAGCCTGGAGGAAAGGCTAATTCAAATGGTCAGCAGTGCAGCTTGGATTTCATCAGACTTTATTTCAGGGGTATAATTGCAAATACGGCAGCTGAACACCCAGAGTGTCTTGGGACTGTGGGATAGGCGAAAGACAGATTGGAACTCTCCACTGCTGCCTCCCATTCCTACCTCCTCAATTTCGTGTGCCTAGGGTCACCCCAACCTTGAAAATCTCTCACTTTTATTTATATTCTTCTGTTAACACTTTTCTTTGTCCTTTTCAATAATATCCACTAGATATTGGGGTTTGCATGATAAAAATCTGTGCTTCACGCAAGTAAATGTTAAATTGAGAAGGTGTCCTCCTAATTGCACTTCTGTGACTGTGGCAAGGTAAACCAAAGATACACTGGTTCAAAACAGACCCTCAAAGACACAGTCATGGAGAGCAGAGGTGGCATGAGGAGCATTCACCCCTCATGCCTGGGCACCTTGATGCCAGCAACAGACCAGCAGAAGGTATGGCAGCCCATAACCTGACACAAATAAATGTAATATCCTGGAGATGAATGGCATTGTTCCTCTGTCTGAATGCAGACCTGCTAATCCAAACCTGCTCCAAGTATCACCAGCTGTTACAAACAGAAGCTGCCTGTCCAAGACTCCCACGTATTTGGGTGATTTGGCCATTTCCTAATTAAGCTGCTGTTGAGATGCTGGGAAGTGTTAGAGGCACCTGCAACAAGCAGCTACTGGAAAATGATCTTTAATAATTAGTGGACAATAACAAGGAGGAAGAGTCCTTAAAGGGACATGCAAGCACATACAAGGCAGAACTTGCCCCTCAAGGCTGCTGAGATCACAGCCCTGCCTCGCACAGGAGCCTCCCTCTTTGCTGAAACAACCCCCACCTACACAGGCTCACAAAGAACAAAAGGAGCTATGGTCATAAATGACATCTTAGCCCCCAAATGCCCCAGTCAGCTGCAATCAGAGATTTTTGGCATCATGATGCTATTTTTACAAGTCCCTTAATTCTGAGGGATTCTTTCCAGACTCCCCAAAGTATCAGGTGCTAATACATAGGTCATCACCTCTTCTGGTGCACAGCGATTTGGCCATTTGACTTTTCTTTTTTTTCCATGTTTCAACTGTTGTGTTTCTCACAGTGTTGGTCATGTTGCATTTAGTTAAGTACATAGTCTGGCTTCTTCAGGTAAATACTGAATTCCTGCACAAAATTCCACAGACACACCAAACGCAGCCTATGTCTCATGCAACTGGGTTCATTTCTTCGTAGAACCCCACACCTTTTTCTTACACTCACAGTATCTTTGTACCTTGATACTGCGAAACAAGCCTTACATTAATACTTTTTTTAACATCTTTATATATACTGCAAACACCTGCCACATTCCTTAGTCTCATGTAACACACTGTGGATAATCTTCCTATCTCTCTTTACCCTCATGTAATTCCAGTGACTTTACACAGCTCTGCTCCTGTTTCACACAGGTAGAGAGGTGTGGGAAGCCCAGTGGAATAAGGCCAGTTGAGAGCACGTCATTCCCTGAAGGATAGGCCAAGGAATCCTTGATATTATCTGTTACAGCAGCTCATCACTATTCCAAAACAGAGAAGCAGCCTTCAATCCAAATGCTTTAGAAGTGGGAATAAAGAGAATTTATATGAAGGGGACATAAATGAATACAGAAGAGCCTCCCAACCTGTGCTTTGCAAACCTGCATCCTTTACAACCCTCCTAAAAGCTGTTGTTTTTCCATGTCTCCACTAAGGTTTAATGGCAGAAGCAATATTGGAAGCTCTCTCTGCCAGGCTTCATTATTTTTAAACCACATGCTAAAGTCCTAATGCTTTATAAAGCCACTACATGAACAATGAAAATCCAACTATTATTAATCAAATTGGTTTTAAAACCCAGTCATTTTCATCATCCTGGTGGCAGGGAGGCTGGATGGAGATGAGGTGGGGACAGCAGCTTGGTAAAGGCCTTGAGTTCAATCTTCCTATTTAGCCATAGACTTGCTGGACAAATTATTTTTTTCCCCTCTAATTTTACTACCTCAGTGGTAAAATGTTTCAGGACAACTACGTGAAATCCTTAGGTAATTGTAGAAGCAGAAGGAAGTCTATTTATGCTTTCAAATTATACATTTAGTCTTTGATTTTCCTCTTTATAGTACTTTATTTACTGAGTAATTCCGCAAATGCCTGTGACTCTGAATTAGGCTGCCTAGGTATCTGCATGCCACTGTGGTTTTTGGCTGTACCAAATTGCTGTAGAATTGATATAAAACACAATGACCACATGTAAGTATTAAAAAGGCAGTGCTTTAACATGTGATAATGGGGACATGCTGCTTTGTAGGGGTTTGGTTTCCAGGATGACCAAACACAGCCTGGATGGACATAAACAGTGGAGGGCTGGGGTGAAATTTAACATTAAACTGCACTTACAAGTTTTTATGACTCTATTTACTGTAAGTGAGAACACAAAGCCTCCAGTATTTCATTGTCAGCACAGAAAAAGTCACCTAAGCACTGAAGCAGCTCTCATCCCAAAAGGTAAATCAGGATAATTCCACCAGTGTCAGTGTTCTCTGTGAGGGTCCAATGCCTTGAATAAGAGAGGACAGGGGAGTGCAAGGACACATCCTGTCCACAGCTGCTTTTATACCCAGATCCGTGCCCCAACAGCAGTCACACCCTGCAAATGTCTTCAGTGTGCCCCCAGGACACCGCCCTTGAGGTCAACATCTCACTGCACCCACAGCAGGGCTGCAGCACCACAGAAGGGCTGCGCTTTGCTCTTACCTGAGTTGAACTTAAAAATCCCAGATTTTCTCTGCTTCCAAGGCTCCACTCAGAATGTCCTTTCTGTTTGGAAAGTCATTAATGCTGCATAAGCATGTGCTCTTCTGGAGCCCTCAAGTAATGAAAGGGGGTAAAAAAATGTGCAAATGTTAAGTGTCAGGCTCAGCTTGTCCCCACCTCTTCACAGTCAGGGGTGAAAGTCAGTCCGTGGTTCAGCCTGGGGCTGTTGCAGAGCTTGTGATGTCCGCTCAAGGGGAAAGCACAGACAGAAACAGAGCCTTTTGTGTCCCTCTGGCTCCCGTCCTGGAGATGCTGAGCACACCCAGCCCCTCCTAAAGCCAAGACAGCTCCCAGCTGCCTTTCAGTAATAGCTGGAAGTACACTGACCCTCCTCCAGAGCAACAAATTCTAAAGGAATTATACTCCTTTATCAGTGTGTGAAAACATATTCATGTAGTTGCACTCAGTGCTGGGCTAAAATCAACTCAGTCATGCCCAGTCCAGCCATGAGCAGTGGCAATACCAAACATTAGGGCTGTACAATGGTAAGAGCAAGATGGTTTATTATATAATGAAGAAGAAAAAAAAAATTTCATTTTCATCAAGTATTCCCTGACGGGGGTCAGTACAATATAAAGGAAATAAGGAAAAATGTACAAAACAACCTGACAAGAAGGCTCTAGATGAAACATGTTCAAAGCACTTGCAGATGATGTTGCTGGACAGATGCAGAAGGAATTTTTCGCCTGCAAAACACAGACTGAAAAACTGATTTTATTTTCAAAAATTCAATTCTGTCTTTACCTGCAGATATTTCAGGTATGATGACACAATTTTAGCTGTGATACATTTTTTAAAGGAGAGATTCCCAGAACTACTGATGTGTTTGACCACATTTATGTCAAAGTGGATTTTATTTTCACGTCCAGCTTTATGCAGGTGGCAAAGCCCAGCTCAAAATAACAGAAGCTTAGCCACTAACTTCAAAGAAACCAGGTCCATACTTCTGCATTTTCTGTTACCCTTTGGCAACCATGGCATTTGTTTTTCCATAATCAGCAACAGATCTCCATCTCATCCAGAGCATCCTTGTATATGTGGTTATAAAATTTAAAAAAAAAAAAAATCACAAAACAAAAAACACATATAAGAGAAAACATCAGCAGTGAGAAATTCCTGAAGGTTTTCAAGGCTTGCTCCTAACCCAACTAAAGTCAACGTACTTCAAACTATTTTAGCTGGAGCAAGACCAAATCCTTAGAGAACCAGATACACAGTCCTCAAAAAGCAAAACCGTAAGTGTTGTAATCCAGACGGAGGAGTAAAAGACAAACTTCAGCAATGTACCTTGCCTGGCACCAGCCAATGGAATATCTTTGCCTTGGGTATTTTTCACTCCTGACCCAGGCAAGATTCCCATTGGTTACAGTGAGAGCATCACTTCAGTCATGTAGCAAAAGGCCATCATGCATTAGTAAGCTAAAATATGAACCCATGCTTATGGCAACAGCTTTCCCTTCTAAATGCCCTACAATGGGCATCTAGGAAAGGGAGTGAGACAAGCAGCTTTACAGAAAAAAATCTGCGTTTTGTTACATTGATGACCATCCTAAGCAACTCCACTGAAGTTTCCAGGGTTCCTTTCAATGTGCATGAAGAAAGCAAAAAGTCAAAAATAGACCAGTGTTAGGCAAGATTATAACAGATTTACTCACTAGTGAAGAATGCAAAACAACGGCTAATGCTTAATACAAACAAAATAATATCACTTTCATACTCCTCACAAATTCATGGATTCCACATGGTTTACTTCCTTGCCTTAAAAAGAAATGTTTAAATGAAGCATGAACTCTGTGTCTCTAAAAATAACATCCCGAGTTAGCAAAGGAATCATTGGAGGAAAAAGAAATTGGAAACGGACATTTAATAACAAGTTGCAAGGAAATCCCCATTTTGTTTAGCATGAAAAGAAACGAAGATCCATGGGTTGGATTTGGTTGGGGGGGTTTTGGGTTTGGGATGGGTTTTGCTGTTTGGGTTTGGTTGTGGTTTTTGCATCAAGGGAAAGAAAACAATAGCTATGTGAGAGGAAAAACATTTTCACAAATATAATAAATAATTGTCCTGATCCAAAAGCAAAGTGCGATGTAGAATTTTTCCACTTAAACAAAAACAACCTACAGCATAATGTCTTAAATATTAACAAATCAATTAGTGGTCGGCACAGTAAAATAAATATGAACATATTGATTTACATTTTGTTTCTAGCAGCAAAGGTCATTAACCTACTGGCCAATGTGACAGCTTCACAGAAGTCCTGTTTCTTGGGTTTGGTACTTGGTTTAATATGAGAAAAAGATTCCTTGGGTCTGGAAAATGGCACTTCAGCTGTACAGTGTTCTCCCCAGCCCACCATCGTCAAAAGGGTTTGCCCAGGATGTGTTTTCAGTATTTTTTGAGCAGTGATTTGGAGAACACCTTTCACAAAAAGAAATAAAATCAGGATCCACTCAGTATCTAACGCTGACAAGTACGAGTTTGGGTTGTCCTGAACCCTAGGGATAATGGGGAGGTTGGGTGTTTTCTCTTTGCAGTCAGCAACTTCTTGTGCTGAAGGGGGAGTGGGAAGATCACAAGCCGTTAAGCAAAGCTGAAGAGGGAGAGGAAAGCCTTGGTCGCTTGTAGGAAGCGCCACAACAGAGCACAGGGGCAAAGTGAGTCTCAGCTACTTCTCCCAGCAAGACATCCTTCCCTCCCTGTAGGAAACCTGTCCTGCCTTGTCACCTGAGTCCCACTGTCTGCTTTACACCTGCCCTACAAGCCACCACTCTGAAATCACCAGGGTCACCACATTCACCTGTATTCCCTTGAACAAAACAAAGCAGATTCAGGCCTCTCTGTTCAGGGTAGACTGAAGCCACCACTCCAAACCACACTCAGCCCCAAGCAGAGAGGAGCCTGCAAGAACAGCCCCCTGCATGTCCCTTGCACGCCCTCTCAAAAGCCCCAGCACACGGGTGTGCTCTGGCACATCCGCACAGCTGGGGCAAACCAGGTTTTGACACCTCCAGCAATCACTGGAAATGCCAAGTGAGGAGCAGATGGCTGGGCTGGAAGCAGGAGCAGCAACCAAAGCTAAGTGGTGAACAGCTGATTTTTGGGACACATGAAAGCAAGCAAAAATGCCTCCTCATCCCTAGCACTAAGCCAGACAGCACCAGCACCTACAGCTCCTCCAGCTCATATTTCACAAAGCATTGTTTTTCTGCTACTAATTGCAGCCTGTGGGAAATGCCACGCTTTAATTTACAGCCAGAGGGATGCTTAGCCGTAATGCAGGGATCACTGTGCAAGCATGCTGTGGTAAGCCTCAGCTAACTCCCTCTGTCCCGCTGGACAGCGGTGTCAGACTGGCAAACCAAAGGACAGGACACAAAGAGAAAACGAGAGCCCTTCTGTCAATGCAAACAATGAGAGGGGAAAGGCTGCTGAGAGATTTTGGAAAGGCAAATGTTCTTCAAGGCTACACAGAGGGTGAGGCAGGGGCAGGGGCAGGAAATCACAGAAGAAACAGACTTACAAAGCTGTCAGACCTATTCAGTGAGTGCTCTACAACCTGGGCACCTGTTCTACCTTCTCACGTGCTCCAGGGCACAAATCCCATTTAACTGAGTTTTGCACAAAAGAGGGGAGGGAATCCCATTCATGAGGACACCTATTGCTCTGCCTCTATCTGCAGGGCAAGGAGCAGCATGGAATGATCTAGGGAGTTGTTCTCAACTGCTTTGCAAGAGCTCGCCTTGCCTGGATTTAGGAAGGCTGCATTCAGGTTGTATGGCTCCCTGATGCTCACTCAGGTAGCTGAAGAAAACAATACTCAATTTCTGAGGGGCAGCCAAGTGCAACAAACCTTTTGAAGGTGGACTAGAAAGATGAATAAAGACTACCTGGATTTTT
This sequence comes from Pomatostomus ruficeps, assembly GCA_013400735.1. Classification (NCBI taxonomy): domain Eukaryota; kingdom Metazoa; phylum Chordata; class Aves; order Passeriformes; family Timaliidae; genus Pomatostomus; species Pomatostomus ruficeps. The sequence continues at coordinate 159,339 of VYZT01022957.1, read as the reverse complement.
TTGTTAGTTTACTCATTCTTCATTTTTTAAGGCAAGCAAAAAGTCCTTCTGGAATGCAAGAGGCAGGATCAGAATGGCAATAAAAGGAGATGGGGGAGCTACCTTCAACACTATGCACTAGGTACAACTTATCCCTGGTAAAATCCTACTGAAACTAATGGAGCTGCATCTAATTCCAGCTGCCTGAAGAGGGGTGGGAGAGGAGCCACGGTGCTTCCTTGACTCTCTCTGCACGTCACTGAAGTCAGTGAAGCTACCCCAGAGCACAGTTCCAGCAGCAGTGGGGGTTGAGGGCCAACAAAAGCCACCCCCGTGCTGCACTTGCCACTGGAGACCACGTTTTAATGACACTGTGAACTGGACTCCAATCACAGCTCCTCATATCTACCCAAACAAGCAGAATAAATGTCAGCTCTACTTCTGCTCTTTATCCCCTTCCTACTTTTGCTAAGGAATATCAAAACAAACACACACACCTTTTGAGTTTGTCTACAATTAAAAAGTTGCTTAACAAGTTTCTTGAATACTTCCATGTGGCCAAAAAGCTGTTACTCAAACAATCATCACCCCTTACATTTAAATCCAACATAACTTTGGAGTTTTTGATGGTCCCTAGAACAATCAAGTTCACATCAAGGAATGGAATTAAAACCCATCCTGAGATGGAAAAAGAAAGAGAGGGGAAAAGTCATCCAATATTGCTAGCTCTAGTTCAAAGGAGCATTTCACCTTTGCTCTATAAACACCCCTTAGGCTTTGCCCAGGGAATGGCATGGAAGTGGGATACACCAGTACCTGCTACCCACAGTCCAGGCAGCCCTGTTCTTCCAGAGCAAGGACTGCAGGCCAGAGACCAACTCTTGCTCTCTTCTACATCAATATACAAAGAAATCACAGCTGACAGCTCCTTCCATCTATTCTCAACCTGAATCAGTCTAAGGCAGAATCAGAGCACAGCACATCTCACCTGAGCAGGTTTGTTTTCCAGTTCACTTCATTAAGTCACTGAGATCCCCAGAGACTCTCTTCAGAGAGATGAGCTACACCCATGGTATATTAAGGTGTCCAGGCAACAATATCAAGAGTAGAGGAGTATTTCTGAATGGGGCTAATCAGCTGAAATCCATGTCAGATGTCCAGAATGGAATCTGCACTGCAGAGGAAGCAGTAAAAGGCAAGACCTTCCAAGGAGGAGAGGTATGCACAGCCTTTCTACAAGGATGTGGAAAGAACCTATTCTGGACTGTAATGGGGACCAGAAGCAGCAAAGAGTGGACAAGTACACCACCTAATTCACACACTCACAGGCCCTGCTCCTGCGCCTCTTTTACAAGCTGCCCAGAGATTCAGTCTGCTGTAGGGAGGCATTCTGGAGCACTGCTCTGTGGTGCGACAAGAGGGAAGTGGGCTTTGCACATGGTCCACCCACGTGGTAGAACCACAGAAGTTCCCAGCACTTCTTGGGCTTTGCATATTCATGCAGAAGGCTGGGGAGAAGACACAGTTCCTCCCCGCCACTCAACACAACGAAGAGCCTTAGATAATTAGCAAACAAACACCAAAAACACTTCATGTCCTGCACAGCGTCATCCTGCCAACTATGATAGAAAAAAAATCTAACCATACCAGTAAGTTTGCAGGTGTTACATGTACAGCTCGAGAGCAGACTCCTACCCAATGGAGCACAAAGCAGGGCATGTGGCAAACAGCAGGCGAGAGACAAGCTGCTCTAGTTGCAAACTACTACCGAGGGTGGCGCGTCATTGGACATAGCCCAGGTTCTCCATCTCGTTCCTGTAGCGCTGCTCGGACACTTTGCTCTTGTGCTGTTTGCTCTCCAGGTGCTGCCGGAACTCCATCTCCTCGCTGGCGCCCGCGTTGCACATGGAGCAGTAGAACTGGCCACTGGGCGTCACGCACATGGCCAGGTCCCGCGGGATCCTCTGCCGCGAGCGGGGGTTGAAGTAGGGACCTGGGGAGTCAACACAAAAGCCCGGTTGATCTGTAGGAAATCCAAGCTTGAGGCAGCTCAGTGACAACGCCTAAGTCCAGTGAATGATTGAAAAGCAGACAAAAATTTGCTTCTTTAACTGATTGAAGTCTGAACCTTACTCTGCCACAACTGCCCTGCTGATTTCCAGATTTCCAGAGGTGCAGCACACAAGGCAGCAGTATTTGCTGGAATTTTATGAAGTCGTATATTGGGCTTAGTGGCCCAGTCTTATTGAAAATCAGGACTCTAATCATTCAAGTAATGAATAATTTTTTTTTAACCATCTAATTCCAGAATTAGAACAGCCTTTTGATTAGAATAAGCTGCCTCAGTTCAAATTTCACAAAATGATATTTAATAGAACTTTAAAAGATTTATCTTTTCCACATGACAGTGATTAGAATGACATGATTAAACCAAGCTTCACCAAGAATCAGGGTTTCACTAATGTGTGCTTGTAAAACAACTTAAAATGAAAAAGAGAAATAGATGCCTGGCTGGAGACTGAAATACACTCTCTAAATCATAGTAAAGAGGCAAAGTTAGTATCTAACACCTGAGGAAGGACTCTGTGCTAGGAACAGATGGTCTTAGAGGGAGGCTAACATGCTCTCTCATTCTGGTCATGAGAGTGCAAGTACAGGTTGATGTGCCACAGTAGGAGTCAAAGCACCTGGCCACCTGCCAAGAAAATAAAGCAGGAAAATTGTCACCACTTAGAGCAGCCTTAGAGACAGGCAGATGGCAAATTAAGTTACAAACTGAGAAACAGAACTAACAAGCAGACTGACAAAACAAAGCAACTTTAGCAGCTGGGAAAAAAGCCATGCAGACATGAAGGATCAGCAGAGCTTGGACCAGCTCCTTTCACAACCTGACTCTGCTAAAACAGACCTCAGAAACAGAAGAAAAACAAGTCTTTTCATTATTAATTACTATTCCAACTACAGAATAGATGCAAGCTCCAAGTTACCTGTGTTGTTCTGAACCGTATACGTATTTCTTCTGTTCTGCATCATCTTATACTCATTCCCTTCTTTCCTTGCCCTTCGCTTGCCTAGTTCTGTCGCATCCCTGCAAATTAAACAAATATGAACAGCTGCAATTCAGAGTTTTCTGACAAAAGGACTGCCAGAGACACTGCCACACGCTTTCAGCCTGAGCATGAGGTTGAACAATACCTACGAGAACGAGTTATTCTGTGCCTCTGCAAGACGCAGCCGCTTGGCGTGATTCTTCCCTTGGTAGTGAGCCTGTGCCACAGCCGGGGAACTAAATGAGGCATCACAAAGCTTGCAGTAATCATTCTCTGTAGCCAAGATCACTCGGCCACCTGGTTTACTGGATCCCATCTAGCAGCAAAGGGAGAGACAGCACGTGAAACACAAGAAGGTTAAATGGTTGAAATACTTCAATCACGGGGACTGAGAGCACTGTCATCTTCATCAGACAGCAGGAGAGCTGGAATTAAAGCACGTGGATTAGGACGCTCTCAAGTTGTCCCCAAAGTGTTCTTACAAGAACTTCATTTTTCCTGCCTCAGCCTCCAGGAGAGCCTGCAAATTCCTGGCCTGAGATGGAGAGGAAAGCAATCTGAACAAACAGCTCTGCAATAGCCACAGAGGCTTGTTTACATCACAGCAATGATTTAACTCCTCCTGACTGCTGGGAGCTGATGAACAGTGACTTTCATACTGAGGAAGATCCACTGAAAGGTAGAGGTGCTCCCACCTCCTATTTACAGTCCACCTAATCTCTCCACAGTACCCTGTCTTTACACAGCTCCTGACCACAGCAAGAGGGGAAAAAAAAACAGTAGCAAAGCTACCAAACCTCAGATCCTTAACCTTGAGGTAGGAGGACAACTGGATCCAGACTTAAAGGAAGGATCCAGTCTCACATGAGTAGCTCCTGCTATATGAAGGACACCTCGTCTGTGGGGCCAGAGCACACACAGCTATCCAGCAGGAACCATGCCTCCTCAGCACGTAACATGCAGGGAACAGTGTTTTGTAAACAGTGCAGCAGCAGTGATTCATGCAGCCATGTCACTGCAGCACTTGACAAGCTGATGTTCTTTCACCTCTCCTTTGATAATGCTTAAACTTAGGGACACACACACAATTCTAACTTCTAGCTGACAATGTGAACCCTCACGTGGCCCCAGAGTGGTATTCTTATTGCCATGGGCCGTTTCCTCCATTAGAAAACACTCCATCAGATACCCTGGCAGGTACAGCAGCCACATCCCAGTGCCTCGGGCTGGACCCCACCCCATCCCAGTTCACATCGTGAACTGCAAAGCCAATTTGCTCGGGGCCGAGTCTCCCTCTGTCGGCTCCAGCAGCGCCTGGAACAATCTGCCACTCTGCAAACGCTCTCTGCTTCCCTACAGACAACCAGGCTCATGTTGTGGGAACTGACAGGCACAGCTGCAATCCCCGTGGCCCAGCTGTGCTTCCCTGCACAGTCACATGTAAAAGCCAGGTTAGCTGTCACATCCCATGACAGACCCAAGGGATGAATTCTAGAAGGAGAAAGCAAAAACCATTTCTTTCGCCTCTGATATGCCCAAAACAGAATTAATCTGGATCACTGACAGAACAATCCATTCACTCTGCACCCGGGAATGAGTGCTTCAAAAGGAACAACAAAAGAGGAATTAGCTAACAGCCCTGGGCGATGGGTGTAGGAGCACCAAAGCACTTTTTCCATGTAGGCTTCCCTCACATAACAGAGGGATGATTGTGCAGAGCGGATGCCACACCCTCGCATCCAAATCCAGTTCCAGCAATGCTGTTCTATACCTGCCCTTAAATAGCTATAATCAGCAGCACATCGGACTTACCTAGGAATCAAAGTATTTGCCAGGCAGAAATAGAACATTTGAAGTCCAATATTGTGCTGCAAGGGCAGATCAATATCTGCATCTTCAAAGGAAAGCAAACAGCTCACAACAGGCCATTTCCACCACCCCGTGCCATCACAAGGAAAATTATTTCCCAGCTCCTGTGGTAATCCTCAAAGCCTGAGATCTGGTTTTCCTTACTGGAGGTTAGGTGACAAGAAAGGTGATCTCAGTCCCCTTCCCATGCCTTACCTGAGTTGGAAGGGAGACAACCTGAGGTGGGGCAGGCTCAACAGAATTACTCATCCTGGCAGGTGCCGGACAGCTGTTGGCAGCATAGTAATTCCGGAGTTTCTTACTGTGGTTTTTACCCTGCAAAGATAACCCATATTAATCACTGTCCTAACAATAGTATCTTACTCTGAAAGACAAAGGATCCAGAGACTGAAAGGAGAAAGTGCCTGTGAAGGTGGCAGCTCAGGTAAAGGAGCTGTCACTCAGAAAATAACAGCTCTCAATTCAAGATATGCAAGCATTCCTCCCTTTCTCCAAAATGCTCAACACCTGGAATGACTGGGCCTCATCTTCAGCTGATTTTCTCAATAAGGTTACAGTTAGTTTCTCAATCTGTTTGCCATTTCACTTGACACCAGTATTTTGTATTTTAAGCATATCAACTGCTTTGCAGTTTTCTGGTAAGCCTGAACACACACACACATATTTTATGAGACTGCAAGCACGAGTTAAAACATGAGATCAAACATAAAAACCCACTTCATATTTTATTTTCTCTTGAAAAACATATACCATAGCTCTTTCTGGAGTTCTGAAAACCTGGTACAGCAACATGAGACTATGTATATGCATTGTGGATGCAAGTTATGTACAAATTCACTTCTGTCCCCTCATGGCAGAAATTGTGCTGAAATAAGACATCAAAAGCATCAAAAGTGTAACACCAATTCAACCTACCCCTTTCACTAGCAGGAGACCACTTTTTCAGGGCCAATAGCAAATATTAAATCTGGATCTGGTGGCCTGAGGATATGGACATCCACCCTTTTGCAATCACTGATGGAGAAAGCCACTACCACCAACACTCTTGCAAACACAGCACTAGGCAGAGAGGGTGTAGTAAAACGTGGTAATGCAAGACTGACATATTCTATCTCTCAGCAAGAGGCATATGCAAAGAGTCCCTACCCTATTTCAGACAAGTCAACAAGATCAGCTCAAACAAAATTAGTTTGGTCTGAGCCAACCCAGCTGATGAGAGTGTTTGCATAAATGCCCCACCAGATCAGTGGTGTGTGTGCACAGCCTCAGAAAGGAGACCCTGATAAACACACGGCAGCAGCCCCTTTCCTAACAGCACAGCTGGATCCAGCAGAAAACATCTTCCCAGGCCTCACAAAATCATGTCTGAAATCAGAAGGTCAATTTTACTCAACTAGTGTAGATGAGAACTACAGGTTGCACAAAACAAAGGAAAAATCACAAGTGTTTGCTTTTTCACCCATGCCATCTTGGCACCACTCCTCTGTCCCTGCGGACAGGGTTTTTGCAAAAAGCTCCAGTAATAATAACACCTTAAATGAAAGCACGGCAGCATGTCTGGGCAACCAGCAAATCCAAGCAGGGTGAAGATATGTCTACAGAGCAGTTTCAGTCCATGAGGTGGTACAGAAGTAGCTCCAGATGAGCAACTTGAATGGTGCTGCTGGTGTGCAGCACTCAAAACCCCCCCAAGAAGCTGAATTAGTCCTCCTGCATTAGCCCACACTTCCCTCTGTGCTACCACAGCAACGCTGCTGGCAGTGCTCGTGCTGGCACGGGAATGTCTCCACAAGCTGCAGATGCAGCAGCCCCAAAAGCTGAGGCTCCTGCTGCTCTCCTTACCTGGTAATGAGCCTGGGCTTGCTGGGCCGAATTCAGGGTGACATTGCAAAGCTTACAGCACAGGGGCTTACATAGTTCCTCCAGCATAGGGTCCTGCTCCACCACCTTGGCAAGTTCCTCTTCTTGTGTGTGATGAAAGGAAGGCCCCAGTCCGAGAGACTTTGGTGGGGACAGTGGTGAGCTGGCTCTTGGCCTTGTAGCCACTGACATAGGAAGGGATGAAGGCTTCTCAGGATGAGGAAGAAGTCCTGCTTGCTGTAGAAGAATCATTGGCCAGGAAGACTGTGGGCATGCTACTGCTGAAGGAGGAGGAGTCTTCTTCAGATCTAGACCAGAAAGACACAAATGCTGAAATAAGCAACAAGAACAGGAACATCAAGGATCCAGGGGCAACTCCTGCAACTCCACTGCCTCTGCTTCATGCTTTTCAAAATGCCAAGCAGGATAAAGTTAGTTTGCAACACTTTACCGCCCACGGGAACAACAGCATCCCAGACAACCAGGGCCAGATTACAAGAGACTTGTATAAGAAGTGGGTCCCCTGGCACCCTCCTGGCAGGTGAAGATTTCTGACACCCACAGCACCTGACAACAGCACACATCCCCCGCTGCTCCATGACCACGAGGAGTGGGCACACACAACGAGCACAGCACGCAAAGCTGTGTCAGTGGGGGCGTACAGCCACTATCCACACCCTCCTTTGGAAGCCCAAGGACAAGCTCACTCTCCAAGACCTAAACAAATATTCCAGTGTAGTACTGCAATGAACACCGACAGAGAATCCAAATTTTTCTAAGTATTTATTGTATATAGGTAGACACAAAATACATAAACACATCTATCCCTCAAATGCTCACAGACTTTCCTGAGGAAAGGCTTTTCTCCAGTAAGTCAACAAAAGAGAAACAGTGGGAATGAGCTGGAGGACACCTTGTTGTACACAGTCAGCTCCCAAGGGCTCTCTCCCATGGTCTTCTTGAATGACCTTGAGCTATTTTTCACATTTCCATTACTAACTACAACCAATGCAATGTTTAAAGCTACATCTTCTTCTGCAAAATGGAGAACTTATCTCATATTAACCTTTATTCAATTATTTCTCAGTTAATTCAAGTTATTAGAACAAGCCTTACATTTCCAACAAGAGGTTCTGAGAGATTTATTTAATTAAAGTTTATAAATCACATCTACAGCCCAGATGAACATCCCTAGAATAATACAGAGCAGTCACATTATGAATTAAGGCACAGCTACTTTTGTTAATGTCTTATTAGCTTCTTATCATAACAAATCCTGTTCAGTGCCACACTGGGATCAAGAGAAGCATTATCTTGGCCTTTGCAGATCATTCCCAGCTAGGGCTGCCTTGGTAGCAACCATGTTTATGCTCTGGGCTTTGTTCATTTGTTTAAGCAAATAATGAGACACGTCTGCATTTTAAAATAACACTTGTGGAAAATTAGGGAAGAGCAAATGAAATGCCACCAAGGAATTTTGTTCTGGAGTCACTTTTGAAAATAGGGAGTTCAAAGGCATTTAGGAACCAGGAGAAGCAGATAGTATTTATCTGGGATAACTTCCGGGATTTTCAATCTGCTAAAATTAGCTGAAGATAAATACCTTCTGCACTCAAGCTATGGAAAATCCCAGTTGATGCCTGCAATTTTAGGTACTGTATTATCTTTGGATCTCTCTTCCCAGAGAAATCTATGTGCTATTAGGAAAAATAAAACATAATTTTAAAAAAAAAGGAAGTCAGTGGGACTAAAGCATTCAAGGGACAAAAATATTTCTGAAATGTTTATCTCAAACCCGAGCTCACACTAATACAAGACTGGAGTCAGTTCACTTATTACTGCTAACTGCAGGTAAGGAAAAAATTAAAAATTATTTAAGAAAATAAAAGGGCAGTATGCACTGGCTTGGGGACAAGGTTTTAAGGCAGTAACAGAGCCACCAAGAGTTTTCTGGTTTATATTACTCCTCCACCACCAAAGCTCTGCAAAATTTCAGAGCTGGAATCCACCACAATGAAGGAAGAGGACACACAGGAATGGTGCTGCAAATCATCTATCAGCAGTGTAAATTCTGTAGTGTTACCTAATCCCTCTCCTATTTTCAGCACACATGGTCCTGGTTAAACAGAACAGAAGACAACTTTTTTATCTTTATTTTCCTCAACTGGTACTCTGTAGACAGTCTAAATAATTTCTGTGGGACTACAGATGGAACAAGTTCATATTCATGTTGGTTAAACACATCATAACACGGGCCTATCAAGGCAGTTTAAATCAACTATGCATGCATGTAAGCATGCCAGCTAATTTCAGAGTTTTATTACATGAGTATAATGGGCCTCTTACCTTAAAATGAGAGTAAATTATAACCAAATACTTCATAGCGCAACATAAAGAGATGTACAGTAAATGGCAATTGAGATTCATCTGCTTAATTTTGCATGAGGGTTTGTTGCATCACATTTTCTTGCAACTGTCACAAATGGGATTTGTCATATACAACAGGACACGGTGCTTATAGGATCTGCATCTACAGGGAAAAAGGTATAATGTAATATTCTGAGAAAATCTTTAATGGTAGGGTCATTTAGCGTTTCTTAAAGTAAGCAGTTGTCTAAAGATAAAATTAAGGCTGCATGGGCAATTTCAATAGTAGGACTTCTTGATTTGGCTTATGCAATATATGTAATACTGATTTTCCTCTGACAGTGATCTTTAATCACTGAAATTGCTCAAATTAAGTTCATTTCTCTCTTACTGGTATTATTTATAAGAATAAAAAACAACACCCACTCAAATTCTGCTTATTTACAGGTCCCTTTAATCCTCCACTGCTGGTTGTTACAGCTACCCTGCTCAGGAGAAGGAAAAGGACATTTTTAACCCCTCCTCTCCCTTCACATGAGAAGCTGTAAAATCTTTACCCAACAGCACAGCAGAGGAACAAGGCACCTCCATCACGAAGGTCCCCAGCCAGCACAGCCCAAGGCAGGGTAAGGACCTGCAGCTCTCCAGGGTGATCTGAGGAGCCAGTCTGCCCCCAGACAGCACCTCTCAGAGCTCAGCCATGCCTCCCGTGACATGCCAGGACACACTTCCATCCCATGTCACTTGTCCTTGAGTGGTGGAAAGCGGGACAGGTGCAGAGCCCTTCTCCCTCCTTGCAGCTGGGGCATCCCAAGGGCAGCACTGAAGGAGGAGACCCAGCCTCCATGGCCCGGTACCACAGCCTCGTACTGCCCAGGCAACCGGGAGCAACCTCCCCAGCTGACAGCAGCACGGTGCTGGGAAAGGAGCTGGTCTGGCCTCAAATCTAAGGATGGGGAAGGCACGGCATGACTTTCCTTGGTGAAAAGCATAAACCACAGCGAGAAATCTACGTGTTCCCACCAGAATTAATTTTTAAATGCAGCTGAGGCAGCTAACAACAGTGATGAAATCTGTAGAAATGAGGAGCAAGCTCTGAGTTTCACTGCTCTGTCTTCAAGACAGGAAGCATTTCTTCTCAAGTTCACTTGTCTATTAATACATGGACAGCCTTTAATGTAACTGTGCCAGAAAGTTTCCTCTGGCCAGGGACTGGGCCTAGAGCCTTCACCGTGAAAGGCAGGCTGTTTTATAACGCTGCAGGGGCTGAAGGCAGCACCAAACCAACACACACATGCACAGCTCTGCCTTGAGGTGCGCTGACCCTCCGCTGGTCAAGATACACATTTAGCAACTCAGAACCATCCCTTACGTCAGCGGGGTATCAGAAATCACGGTGTAAATCCCGACTCCTCGCAGGCATTCCTGCAAGTCTACTTGCCTTGCAGCCTGCGAGATGGAGAGTGAGGAAAAAACCAAGCCCTGCTACCTTTCTGCCTGGGAACCACCGCAGCCTCACGGTACCACCGCACCATTCCGGGAAGGCACAGACCACAGCGGAGAGGCGGGCACAGGCATCCGCATCTCCCGAGCGGCTCGGACCCGGCGGCGGCACCAGGGCGAGCCCCCCCGGCACCGCCCCCACCCCACCCCGNCCCCCGCAAACGCGCTCCGCCGGGGAAAACACCCTCCAGAGCTTGCTGCAAATAGTCCACACTGCTGACCCATGGTTCTGAATCAATCAGGTCATTTAGTCTTTTTTTCTTTAAAACTATTTTTTTTTCACAGCAGACATTTCAATGAACCTGATTTGCATATATAAACATCTTCGGCTTATTCATGCTGCTCGTAGCCAAAATGAGTAATGATTTCCCCTCGAGCCACCAAGGCCTCACCCGCGTGGTTGGGCCACCCTGTTTCAAAGCATATGGAGTTTCTGTTGATTTTCCTCCCCTTTTGCTGGAAAGTGCTGAGAAGTCACTACAGGCTGAAACCATCACCCAGATTTTACAGTAGCCATCAGCCAACTCACCTGGAAATTCATTGGTTAGACGCACTCATTGTTACTAATCTTTGTGAGATCTTTAAAAAAATCCCATTTATTAGATTCACAGAATCATAGAACAGTTTGGGTCGGAAGGGACCTTAAAGATTATCTCATTCCAAGCCCCTGCCATGGGCAGGGACACCTCCCACCAGACCAGGTTGCTCCAAGCCCCGTCCAACCTGGCTCTGAACACTCCCAGGGATGGAGCAGCCACAGTTTCTCCGGGCAACCTGTGTCAGGGCCTCACAACCCTTACAGTCAAGAGTTTCTTTCTAATATCTGATCTAAACGTGCCCTCTGTCAGTTTAAAACCATTCTCCCTTGTTCTATCACTACATGCCCTTGTCAGAAGTCCCTCTCTGGCTCTCTTGTAGGCTTCCTTTGGGAACAACGTTACAGGTCGGAATCACGAGCTGCGGTGACGCGGAGCAGAAGCAGCAAAGGGGCAGTTTACCACCAGGAATGCTCACGGAGACTTGCTCTGCCCTGTGTTTGCTGGGTGCGTTCTGCCATGCCCTGCAAGCGTCACCTGCAGCATCTCAGCCTGGCCACGGCTGTGGATAGGATGCCGTGCTAGACCCTGGGGCTTGGAGAAGTGTTCCAAGGAAGAGAATTCACCAACGCCCTCACTATGTTCACACCTGGCTCCAAAACTTGCTTATGCCATCTCTCTTGTTGAAAGGATAAATATCCCTTGACAATAGAGTGATTTGCCAAAACGCCTTAACAATTAATCACGCATCTTACCCCTGTCCCTCCTTCCTATCACCACCTCAATGCCGCTCTCGCTTGTTGCATCTTGTTGGTTTCACCAAGGTACCCCCGCCCGGCGCTCTTCTTTCAGATCCTGGGAACCCACACCACTTGGCAGTGCGTATTTACAATGTTCTTTCTCTTCGACTTCTAATTTGTACGGGCATTCACTTGGCGGGCCACTCTTTCAGCAAAGCACCGGACTCACGTACAGCGACTCGATCCCAGTGCCAGCTGATTGTACAGACACCTGGCGATCCAACTGGGAAAAGGGTCAAGACTGGGTCAGACTGCGATGTGCGCGGAGTGACCGCGGGCACGGGGGTGTCAGTGACTTTACGGCAAGAACCGGGGCAGGACGAGCCCGCGATCCCCCCGCACACCCGGCTCCCCGTGCCCGCTCCCAGACACCGCGGGGCCCGCGCCCGCCTCCCCCCGCCGCGGTTCCCGTTCCGGCGGGCGGTGCCTTCCCCATCCGGGGTCAGCCCCGCTCCCTTCCTGTTATTCCCGTGCGGGAGGCGGCGGCTCTCGGGGAGCGGCTGCCGGCGCCGCTGCCGCCCGCGCCCGGGGCACAGCACGGGCGACGCGGCTGGGAGAGGAAGAATAGCGGCTTGTTGTTTGCCAGTGTGGTGCCTCCACCCCTGGAGCGGAGCTGCTTGCTGTAAGTGTGGGGCGGCCGTCCCGGGGATGGGGATGGGGCTGGCTGATGCCGCTGGGAGCGGAGCCTCTCCCCATGGGTGTGTGTGTATGTGGATGCTGGCACACAGGCTCCTGCTTCCAGAGGCGCTTGGCTGACAGGAGCAGCGTCTCGTCCCTGCTACCTGTAAAACCTTCTTTCCTATTTCATGCTGCCCACAGATCGGCTTGTACTGATGTTAAATATGAAACTGCTGTTTCTTACCGGTGTTTGTGTGCTTTCTGGCAGACTCTATATTAGAAAAACTTTGGCCAAACTGACATAAACTGCCTGTTTGTTTTTCTTGGGGGTTTTGTGGCAGTTTTCTATATTCGTTAAGTTATTAAGCTATCAGGCCAATTACTTCTGTTGCTGTTATGGGTATGTCTCTAATTTTTATATTTTTTGTCTATATTTCTTCTCGTGTTGACTAAAGATATGGTTGAACAAAGGTTACTTTATAAGCAGTGCCTATTCAGAACAAACAGGAGACAATTATATATACTTAAAAGTAGACAGTAGGGAGTATGAAGCTTTTCTTGATTTAATTCTGCAGCAAACTTGTAAAGGAGTGGTAAATCGAGTTATGAGTCTGGATTTTGTAGAATTTAATAGAAAAAAATCTATTCTGTTCTGTTAGTTATTTGTACTTTCGCATCCCTGCTTTGAGCGATACCAGGCATTCAGATTTATCACATTCGATAAAGTTAGAAACTTTCCCATCATAATCTGACTCATTCTTTAGTTTCTTCCACCTCACAGATAGTTTATAGAGGTGTACTCATACTTGTTGCTTCCATGCTGCAATTCTATAATGCAATGTAATAATCAAAGTCCACTTCTCGTGTGTAAACTTTGTTAGTTCCTAGGAATATTCCAGTACTCTGGGTGATGGGATTTAATGGTTTGTCTAGTATGAGGAACTGGCTGGATAAGCTGTTCTGAAATAAAGCCCCATGTGAACTTAAAGCTTCACAATAAATAACTTTATTCTCAAACAATAGCATTGGAAAACTTTTTCAGGGTCGTTACTTATTTAGAAGCATATTTTCTCCAGTGTAGACAAACCACACGTCAACCAAGTTCACAGTGTTCACAGAGGAATTTATGAAATCACACAATTCCTATGGGATCCATGAAATATTCCTCTTTTTCATGAGCACAATAAATGTAGCAGCTCTGGAGCTGAAGTTGGCATTTGACTGGCGACATGCCCTGCATCTCCTAGGTGTTAACTTGGTGCCATTCTTAGCAACCTGGAGACAGTGTTTGGTGGTTTTTTCAGGGCAGGCGAATCCCAGCCGACAAATCCATGCTGAAGTGTTTTAATTGTTTGGCTGCTCCAAATTGTCATTCTGTATCAATGACAAGTTTGTTCTGTTTCTTGTTGCAGTTTACTGTGTGAATGATGGCTCTGAGAGGGGTTTTTTGGGGTTTGTTTCTTGTTTTATTTCTTCTTTCTGGAGTGTTCTTTGGGAAAGGGGGTGTAGCTGATTTGTTTACAAAGCAATTGTGCTTTATTGGAAGCCATAAAGTGGTTCAATACTTAGCTAACTGTTCTCTGATAATCGGGCTAATCCTGCTTTCTGTGAGCAAATGGGGGATACTTTTTCCTGGATAACTCACTTTTTAAAAGTTGCTGAAAGCTTTAGAATGTGAATGTCTCTAACCAGCGAGGATTTCACGCTTTAACCTCATGCTATCTCACAAGACCAACTAAGTAACCTCACCAGAGGGTTCCAGTTACTGGAAGGAAATTGCACCTTTAAAAGGTGTGATGAACATAAAGAATGGACTTCCTGATCCACAGACCTTCAGTTTTAGTGTGTGGTGTGCTTTTTAATGGCTCGCTCACGTGTAATGCAACTTTGAACAGCCTTGATGATCATCATAATTTTAATGTCTTTCTGGGTTAAAACTGTTTATAAATGACTGGACAAGAAGCCTAAGGCTGACATGCAGTCTGCAAAAACTGCTTTCTTATGTTTTGTACATAAGAAGTCAACTCATTATATAATTTTTGAGATTTCTGGTGCAGATTCTCAGGAATACCCTGAACACCTTGCAAATATCAGTCTCTTCCAAATAGAAGACTCTTGCAATTGGTTTTGTTTGCCTGTTTGGGGGGAGAGGAAATCGGGATGATGATACATTAGTTCCAAATGTCACAAAAAATAATAGCACCTCTAGATTGGTGTCATGTAGCTTTGCTTTGCCCAGTTGAGGACGTTAATGAAAGTTAAAAAAGATTGTAGTTAATGGGATGTTTGAGGAGCGTTGTGTTTGGGTGAGGGGAAGCTTTATTTTAACTTCAATACTGATCCAGAAACTGATTTTGTTATTTATAGCTGGACAAGAATAATACTACAAAACTAGTCTTTCTAGTTTAGTCTTCAAATAGCATTATAAAACTACGTTTTGTCTTACTACTTACTCGTTTGTAATTGCTGAAAAATATGCAAGATCTAGTAAATCCTCCCAACTGAGACAAAGTGGGCCATATGTGCATTTTTTGTGTGTGTGATGGAGTTGGAGGGGGAGTGGTTGGAGGGAAAGGATAAGAGTTTGCACTTTGGCTAACTGGAGAACAGATGTGACTTCCAGTGTGAGCTAAGGTTTGGGGGTTTTGCAGCTTTTCATGCATTGCATTCCATGCTTGTGGGAGTTTTGTCTCATCCTTTTTAAAAGCCAGACATCCAGCTGCTCTGAGTGGATGATGCCTGTCTGTAGCTATGACTAGAAGAGGCCACAAAAATATTTATGCATAAACTGGATGGGAATTTTCTTTTGCTCTTGAAGTCGAATGTGTCATAGCAAAGAATTCTGTTACAATTGTATCTTTGTAGCATCCTAATCCAAATGGGACCAGTGGAGAGAATAGATTTGTTTCTCTCTATATTTAATTGGACAAGAAATGTATGTGATTTGTTTTGATTATGGAGTTGGTCGTGATAACCTCCAGAGGTTCCTCCCAACTGAATTTGTTCTACAGATCTATTTCTGAATGGTTAATGAAGTGTTAAATGAACCAGAAACAATACTCTGAGTATTAACTGGTGGGGTTTTTTTCCCTCTTGCAGCGCTGGTATAGTATTAACTTTAACAAAATCAAAACAAACAAGCCCACTCAATCAGAGAAACAAACAAACAACCCAGCGCGAAACCAAGCCCGACTAGGGGGCAGAGGGAATTACACTGGTTTAAAAAAGGAAAAGAGGCATTTTTATAAATCCTGTACGTTCACTTGTAGTCATATGGAAATGCAGCAGACTGAGTATAGTTTATGTAATTCTGGATCTGACTTCTCAGTCTAAGCAATACTTAATGGTTTTGCAGCACATATGTTGTTTTATATGGCATGTATCTACACTTGAATTCTAGAAAAGTATTTTTCTAGTTAATTGTGGGCACAGATTTTGTGCAAGGCAGCCTGAGACACCTGTGCATTTCAAAGAAGAAATGTGAGGGACAGTAGACATCATCACTTGTTCTCTATTTCCAGTGTTCCTTAAGCCAGCAAAGCAGGGGATAAAAGCACTTGGTCAGTTGTGCCAGCTAAATAAACTCCCCGAGAATGTTTATAGTCTGTCTTTGAAAAACTATGCTCACATACCTGAGCTCCAGAAATGTAAAAACTGAATTCCGAGAGGCCAGCTTACCTCTGTCAGGTTGAACGGGAGAAATGATGGAGCACTGGTGAAGCTTTGCTTGACTTGCAGCAGTAGAAGTGGCTCCCTCAGTTGAGTTTCAGAACAAACAGTTGGGTCAAACACGCAACTTTAGGTTCAGTGATCTCTGGTTTCATGCCCCGTTGCTTTATACCAGTAGAGGGTTAGATAAATCCCAAAGAGACTGAGTTTTATTGTTTGGGGTTTTTGTCTACCCATTAACACATTTGCTTTCATTGACTTTCATTAACTTTCCTTCCTTTTTTGTGCAGAAAAACCTTGGCAGTTTTGCCTACACCTTCTGATTAAAGAAACATTTGCAAATATAGCTTTTGAGGGTTGTGAACCACAAAGCATATTTGTTCAACACAGGAGACTTACTGAATTGACTAAGACTGACTGTAAATTCCCGGAGATTTCGAGACAGCTGAGTCACATTTATTGACTCTATATTCTGACCCTTTTCTAAGGCAAAGAAATGTGGAGAAACATCCCTTGGGTTATTTTCTCTCAAACAGAAAAGAAACAAAACTGGGAGGTTGCCTCCTAGATTGTACAACATGTCAAAAAACTTATCTGTCATTAAGACTGCACTGTGGGGGTTTTTTCCATACTCGTTAGTCAGTCTTTTGCCAATACTTAATCTAGCAGTTAATGGTGATGAATGACTCTTGCCCAATATGTTCCAAGACTGTTCCTGATTTTTAACTCTTGCTGCTAAATTGAGTCATGCTCCTTCCCTGGATTTCCTGCTGAAATTACCTTGTCCTGGAAAAGTGTCTTAAACTGTCAGCTCCTTGCACAGGACACTAAATTGGTGAATAAAAAATTACTCCTTGTTGCAGCCTTATTCCTTCTTTTAGCTATTAGCAGCCAACAAAGAAACAAGTTCTTGAACATCCTCAAAAGGCAAGGAACTTTGAACATTACTGAAAGGAAAATACTCAAGATTCAGCATTTCATCTGGGACTAATCAGCTATAAGTAGAAATACATGCCTGTTCTGTGATCTGAATCTAATAGAACAAAATTTCCAGTACCTTGGGACTTCAACATCTGACTTGCTGGAAAAGTGAGGAGATTGATCTCTGCAAAGACGTTGGCAAACTAAATATGGAGTGCTTGAAAATACAAGTGCAAAAGAGGGGGAATGAGCAGGGGGTAAAGGCTTGTTTACTAGGCAAGCAGAGTGGAGAGGAATTGTTTCTTTCTCGAACTCAATAAATACGCTCTCTGTGATGAGAAATGTCATGATCCAGCTTCAGTGCTTGTGCCATTAGGATACTTTTCATTAAAGCTGGAAAACACTTAACTTGGCTACAGTTTGAAAGATTGCAGTTAATAGTGCTAACATAAGAAGTTTCTAGATAGAGCTAACTTCCTCTGGAAAAAGGGAAGTCAAAACTATCATTCCAAATACTCCAAAATATGTCTCTGGTGTCATTAAACTGCTTAGACTCTAAAACATACCACTTAGTCTTCATTTTCTTTATTTATGTTCCCAACTCTTTACAGAATAACCAGGAAATGCTGTGACTGGATTATAAAAGTGGAAGTGATACTAATAACACTGAAAATTGCTCTTCTGCCTTTGTGGATGTTGAACAACCAGTTCCACTTACCAGTTTATCAAGGCAGTCTCCACTGGTGGGAGGGAAATGATTAATATACTGTATTTTATCTTCTTGCAGTTTCATGCTGTCATCTCTGAAATCTTCAATTTTAAGGTTTTAAGTAGTGTAAAGGAGCACTTGTCCCAAGAAAGCTTCTGGTGTTTAAGAGCTCATTTTTAAGCAGCAACCAGACATCTGTAATAGTCATGATTGTGGTGTATAATTGAGGATGTGCCTGTGAGTTCCACTGCCAGTCTAGCAAGTTTTTTACAAAGATTGGTTTATGATAAATTGCATTTGTATTTTGGTGTAAAATGGTAATATGTGAAATTGTAATGCTGTCATTGGAGAGGATAAACTTACACAGTTACAGAGGTTTTGGATAAGAGATTGTTCGTTAAAAGAAAGGGCTTAAAGTGATTTTAACGTTTTATTTGAGGAGGTAGAGATTCACTCTTTTGCTCGTGTTCAACCAAGGTTGAACATGTAAAATTCTAATAACTTGCCTTCCTCTTCAGCGTGCTCTGAAATGGAGGATAAAGCAGTGGTGTTGTTATCACTGCTCAGCAGCACTCCCTTGATCTTAGATAGCTCCAGCTTGGATGTTTTGAGGGTTCGGGAGCAATGGCCAAACTACCACCAG
The DNA here is from genome assembly GCA_013400735.1 of Pomatostomus ruficeps. Lineage (NCBI taxonomy): Eukaryota > Metazoa > Chordata > Aves > Passeriformes > Timaliidae > Pomatostomus > Pomatostomus ruficeps. The sequence goes on along the minus strand of VYZT01022957.1, from coordinate 140,815 downwards.
AACATAAAGATGGAAACAGAAGCCAACGAGCAATAAACCAGCAGAGTTTATACATGAAGAAAAGGATAGCAAAACCTACTCCTAACTATGGAAACTTCTTAAATGTGTTGTCAAATTGCTTTGTAATGCAGCTCTTCAAGTCTTCTTTCATCACCTCTTTTCCAAGCTTTTCCTTGTACATCAGCAGATAGCACAGTATCGCCAACAACTTCAGGGTGATGTGAGAAGTGTAACCCTGATTATAGATTCCAGGCTCTCCTTGTCCTGGTATGTGAGCAGGTTATTTATTTAAACAACAAAAAAGATGATTTGCAAGATAGATACACTTCCCTAATTGGTGGTTTTTTTAATGGGTGGAAATTAAATCCAGAACACTTGAGCTTTTGTGGTCCTCTGTTCTATTCTAGGGTTAAACTTCACCAGGCTGAAGACTGATTTCAGTCTTTTTGAATATACACACCTATGAAAACATTAATTAAATGTTTCCAAAGAACCATCCATGTATTTAAAAAATACTTCCTTCTTTGTGCAGATGTGTAAAGTTCTCTCAATAGCAGTGACTAATTACTACCAGTATCTTTTTGGCTTTTTTAAAATAAAGCCCTTTTAATTTAATGTATCCTTCTTACAGAGCTCTGATTGTAGTAGTAGGCTGCATGTGCCTCAGCCTCAAACCATTTAATCTGGATATGAAAGTGACTTTCTAAACTGGGAAGCTGGGAAATCCTTTAACTACTGCAGAGATGTGACTGATAGTCACTGCTTAAATACCTATGAGCTTATGTCACTTCTTTGGAAAGTTCATGTTGGCTGCAAATATTATCTGTTTAGACAGACACCAGCCGTTTCTTTCAGATGCATAAACCACAAACTGCTGGTACCCTGACCTTGTTGGAGAAACGATTTGGGTTACAGCTCGAAGGAGAGGAGAAAGAGATGCACAGCACATGGCTTCATGTCTCAGTAGCCCCGCACTTGCCATGCTTCTGTTGCATAACATGGCTTGCAAAGCAGATGCAGTAAGGAAAGGGTTGATAAAATTTGCAGCATCTGATTTAAACACTTGCTCAGTGGTGGAAACACCAGAGCAGCTTCTGCACAAGCCACAAAAAGGAACAGTTTCAGTTCTGACCAAAAGCCAGTAACGCTCCATTGTGGTGTGTTACAGAACAAGTGTGTACCTGCACAAGCCAAGGAGTGGGGCCACAAAGAGTACACTTGGTGTTGGGGGGTGTGTGCCTTGTGTGACCCCCAGAGCAGACCCTTAATGACTGCCAAGATAAGACCTGACCAGGTGCGATGGTGAGACCACACCGCTCCTGCTAATGAGGAACCAAAAACCACGCCCACTCTGCCTCATGCTAATGAGGATCAGGAAAACCACACACTCTCACCACTCATGCTAATGAGGAACCAAAACCCAATCCCACTCACGCTTCTCATGCTAACAAGGGATGGGATAAAAGTGACTCGAGTGACCCACGTGGGATTCTGCCAGCACTGCCAGGAAGCCCCGAACACTGAAGGACCAACAGGACCCCGCTGGATCCATGGTGGTGACTATCTCCTGCTTGCACTCTCTCTCTCTCCTCTTCCCCTTACACACTTGATGTGGCAGAGTAATGTTGATATTGTTGAACAGGCATTTGGTCTCGTTTGCAGCTTAATTTTTGTACGGGACTTTAACATCAAATCATAACAGATGCCTCTAACAGTCATGTACAGGAATAATAAACATCTGATTAAAGGTGCTGAAGAACCACGTCCCAGTTTACCCAAGCTGGTTCTGTGCTTCAGGCTGGAGCATGCAGGGCCTACTGACACACACAGTCACAGTGAATCATGTTTATTTGCACTTATTGGACACAAATGCAAATGTATTGACGTCTTGAGCATCATGATTGTGGTATCCAGCCTGGAAGTGCTGAGAAAAGTGCTGTTCAGCCAGGATCAACAGCTAGAACAAGAATGAACACTCCTTGGGGTTTCAGAGAAACTTTGTTTTCTTTGTAACTTACATGAAGCAGTCAGATAAGTTTAAAAACCAGGAATTTATTTAGTCTTGCAGCGTTGTGTCACATAGAAGGCCCAGTTCTCCTATGTGCTTAGGTGCAACACATCCCATGTGATCTGTGACCTTTTGGGAGATGAAGCCTGATGGGAGCAATTAGTGGTGCCAAATTCTTTGCAGATGAATATTATCCCCACTTGGTGGGGGGGGTAGGCAGGACAGTCATGGTCTGTTGAAAATATTTTATGGAAAGCTGTTGCTGTTTACCTTGCAGCAGGGTTATCATCTACTGCTAAATAAATATTTAGTTAATCACCCTTGACTGTATCACAAACAAGTTATAGGGAGTAGGACTTCATTTCTGACCGACCCTTGGAAAGCTGTGGTATTTTCCTGGTGTGATTGTAGCTCTTGTGGAAGTAGACAACCGCTTCCACAGGGCAGGGTTTGCACAGGACCAGATTTGTTCACTGCTGTCTGATTCCACGTGTCTTTGTGTAGGGTAACCTGCTAAGAACTCTGTGAGTTCCAGCTGTTCGTAGGAGAAGTGTATTTAGCTGCAGAATGAAGTTTTTCATTACAGTGGCTGTGCCTTTGTGTTAACTCTGCCACAAACTTCCTTCTCTCAACAAATGGTTTTGAAAAGGGAGCTGAGGAGTAGCTCAGTGGAGGAAGCATTGTTTTAGTTTTTCAGTTTAGGAGTTCAAACAAAGAGAAAAATAAAACAACCTACTTCCATGGCTTTTACAAATCCTCTAACAAAAATGAAGTTGCCTGCTATCATCTGTTTGCCAGTAAATAAAAGATAATGGTTTCTGCTAACTGAATCCAGTAAGTCCATGCAGACTAAACCCATACTCCTGTTAAGTACTATTTGGCTACAGAAGTCAGTTAAGATAGAATAAATGGAAAGCTAATTTATATCTGCATTACGGAACTGAAACTTCAATTTCCAGTTCACTGTTCTAGGCTTAGTATTAAAAGTCTGTGAAGATCCTAGAATAGTGCTATCCACTGCCACTCCAAAAGCTTTTTCTGGTTTTACATATTCATTCCTTTCAGGGTCTGGAGTAACTTAGTACAGCAGAAACACTTTATCTCAATTTAAAGTTGCTGCCAGATTGCATCCTAAGAAATCTTGCATGGGAAGTAAACAAGATACTGTAAGTCACTCTGATGTCTTTTTCAGCTGCTTCTGAGGGAAGAAAGGGCTCACAGGGTGACTATTCTGTGTAAAGATGAACTTAAATTAATAATTGAGCCCTTTTGATACTTGTTGCTTGTGTTGGAGAGGCAAGTGTAGCTGTGTGAGGTCTGCAGCACCTCCGGAGTTTTATTGCAGTTCTTTCCCTGCCTTTCTGGGTAGGGACAGTGGGAGAGGAAATCTTTCCTCTTCCTCAGTGCCACTGGACGTTCCTCGTGCTGCAGCAGTTACTCCTTAAAGCCAGGGTGACAAGTCTGGGAGAGATCAGCACTGGGAAGGGCCCTGGATCTGAGTTACAGGTCTGCTACCCAGCTGCAGATGTTGAGTGGGGATTCAGACCAGACTGGAGCGCAGAACACCTGGATTAACTCTGCTCTGGTTCCTTGTCTGTGTGCCAGCACTTCCTGTTTTTAAAGATCCTGTTTACTGTCTGCATTCCAAATATCCCAGGAAGGTGGGAGGATGGGAAGAAACATGGAAAGAAAAGTAAACAGCATTATTTAAGGTGGAATTTTTGTATTTTTTAGTTATGTAATCATCATGTGTTACTTCTCAAAGCTGGTTTCATTAGTTACATTCTAGAGTCAGCTTTTGTTTACATCATCTGGCACTAATTTCCAGAAGCAGAACTGCATGTGAAAGCTGCCATTGAAACCATTAATATTTGTAGCAAGGAGCAGAGTAAGGTTTTGTGGTGTGCTTTGGCTTTGTGTTCTTCCTGATGTTCACATAAAACAATGTTTGTCAGCCATATGAAATGGAGTATTAAACAAAAATATGTAATCAGAGGAAAACCTTATTTCTGTGAGTACAAAATGGCTTGCTCTGATTTGGTTGCCAGACTTTGAGGCTTTTGAATTAAACAGCTTGAAAGAATTTGGGTGCTGCTCACTGACCTTCAGAGCTCAGAGCTTAATGTGGAGGAACAGCTCCAACCAGCACAGAGCCAGGTGGGAGGTAATTCTCATCCTGCTACACAGCAAGCCAAGCTAATTGTCTAAATAATGAGTAAGCAGATATGTGAAGTGTAAATAGATGATATGTTGCTTTTCTGTTGTGCTTTATGACTACTAGTCCTCTATAAATAATAAAATCCTGTCCTTTGAAGTGGAGATAGAGATGGAATTGCTGAATGATTTTGGACTAAAAAGGAAAATTTAATTCCGGATTTTCTTTTGTTTAAAGAAGAGAAAAAATTCTGCCTTTAGCTGGAAGAAAATGTTCTAGGACAGATATTCTGCCTTTGGTATGTCATGGGATCCCTAGGGAGAAGGCACAGTCGTAGTGGGAGTTCTGGAGGTCACCAGCAACTTGAAAATGCTTCTTTCTCGTGATCCCGTGTTCGTGGCTCCCAGTGAGGGAGGCTGTAAACACTATGCCTGCATTGGTGGGGGAGGGTGAGCAAGGGGATTTGAGAATAAGAATTCACAAAGGTCTTTTGGTTCACTTGGAGAGGAAAAAAATACTCCAACAATAGTAAATCTTTTTAAACTGATCATCTTGGGTTTGTTTCAGCTGTTTGATCCTGTGCTTTTTTCGGCAACATAACACACATAGTTCCTCTTGGGCAATACTTTGTAGTGAGTTCTTCTTTTTTCAGGATGACCTCACCATTAATTTTATTCATAGTATCTGAAAGTCACTAGGAGAATATTGTATTCTGAAAAAAAAATATGGATGTAAGATAACTTTAGAGAACAGCTCTGAAACGTAGCAGCCCGATATTCTCGTATCTGACTGAAGTGAAACTGCTTTTCACTAATTTCTAGTGAGGTTTTGCATTCACAGGAAAGAATGATCTTGTGTTTCTGCTGTATTTATTCTACAGATGTTGCCAATAATTTTAAGGGGCTTTAGTTCTGTCTAGAACAGGGCAGATGTACTCAGTTTTGTTTTTGAAGGGCAGAAGAAATAGGTAACTACAAATAAAATTGGTAGTGTTTGGAAATACGTGCCTTTTTCAGAAGGAAACCAAATGCTAAGATGTTTTTGACAGTGTTAAATCCTCCTGTTTGCTTCCCTTGGGCTGCTGTTTGTGATCAGATAAGCAGTTCCGGGTATCTGCACGTTTTCTGGGAAATAAGGATGAAAGCAACACGTATATAAATAAGACATGACTGCAGTGCTGCAGTCTGCTGTTTTCTGTTCTGAACAAAGCAATATTTTTACCAGTTAAGTCTGTGTATAATAATGTTTTCATGGAAGACAGTTTCAGACATCTTTGTACTAGTATTCCTGGATTCTGGGAAAGTGCCAGCTTGGCAAACAGGAAGAACAAAAGGACAGTACTGAAAATATCTAGTCTGGGGCAGTCTTACTGTCACCACACAGCAGGTACGGACAGCAGCAAAATTAGACAGACAACTCTGCCCAGTTCTTTTCGTGTTTTAGAGTGCCTGATTTGTCTGATGGTGAGAATAAAACATTTTGGCATTTAGAAAGGTTGAAATGTCTCTTGCATTCTGAAAAGTGTTGTTCTTTTTCCAGGAACTCTTTTATTTGCGCAAACTCACAGCTTCTCTTTTGGAGATTTCACAGTACTTTATAAAAGCTTATTTGGGGTCATACCTGTTATTGATACTTCTGTCAGTTTGATGGAGAATCAGGAAAATCATTTAACCTGCACATGAGTGCACAGCAAATCAGAATCTATAAACAGTTGGGATTGTTTAATGAATAGAAGGCAATGCTGGGAGTCTAGAGGAAGCTTTTACCTGGAAAAGAAATCAAATCCAGACACAAATACTAATGTGCAGCTCTCTGATACCAAAGATGCCACAAATTATTATAAAACGTTCCTACATCCTGTCTATAAAAACAGTGTAATGGGATTTGTCTTGTGACTGGAAAAACTAATGGACTTCAATTAAAGTGTAGCAGTTTAGTGAATGACTCATTCAATTTCGAATGGGGGCTGATAAAATTGTATCGAGTGTTTAGTCTGTCCTTTGAATGGGTTTGAAACACTGCCTGATGGGGGTAGCAGTGCAGATTATTCAATTCTCAGTCGCTGGGATGTTTGTACCTCTTTGCATATCCCATACCTCCTACTTCAGTACAATATTACAGCACAGTGCGCTTCTTCCTTCCATGTATGCCTGCTCCATTTCTTACTAGTTGGTACTTTAGAGATGGCAGAACTTCCTTGCAGAGCCTAAAGAGTAACTGTAGGTGCTTGTGCTGATTGCAGACAGGCTTAACATAAATCTGCTAAAGTGAACAATAATGTTATTTCCCCTAGATTGCCCCCCTGACATGCAGAGTGAGTCTTCACTGTCAGAGTTTACCAAAACCAAATTTTCTAAACTTGGTATCTCATATTCTTAGTAAGGGGCTGTATCAGCTATAGCAGATGACAGCTAATTTCTATCCTGTAAGAAAATGGATTATATAAATTAGCATTCATATGGTAAGTGTATCTGGAAGCAAATAGGAATCTGTATTATGGGAGGTATGTCGTTTATCTTCCTGCTGTCTTCCCTTGTGTCTGTTTATTCTTTTTGAATGGAATCTCAAAACCTGAGGTTGTTTTGCCGTAGTCCAGGTGTCCCAAAGCTTTTGGCAGAGGAGAAATATTTAAGGCACTTTAAGAAGGTCAGGGATTGCAGGTGTGATGGAAGTGTTCATTTGAAGTGTTTTCATGTCCCCTTAGTTTGATTTAAATAACATCTCTATAGAATTCCCTTAAAATTACAGTCCTTTTACTGTCGAAGAACATAATTGATTCTATTTATTCTAGGCAGCCTTCCAGATTTGAAAGTGTACACAGAAACACAAGCTGCCAGCTATACTTCAGAACTGTTTCTGTTTACATTCTTGCTTTCCAAATCCAAACCCTGGAGGCGTGCTTACATGTGCAAGTGAGATGAATGTGCACACAGTGACTGCATGCACCGTTCCAGCACATGCCTGTATCCCAGCTTGAAACAAAAGCTGCTGTCTTGGTGCGGTTGCTCCAAAATTTGTAGGTTTTGGGATGTCACATTTGGACTGTTTGCAAGTTTTTAAACAAAAGGTGTATTGAGTTGTCATTTAATGTTTGAATTCTTTAAGGAAGCCAAGGTCGACGTTTATTTTGAAGAGATGCTTGGCTAAGAGGATTTACATTTTTGATGTACGTGTGTCCCCCAGTCCTGCCTCTGTTTCTTTGTTGGCAGTTGCTGGTGGGGAGGGAGGAAAGCTTGCAGTGGCACAAGGCACCATCCTTGCAGCTGCTCTTGCCCAGCACTGCTGCAGTCAGGCAGCCCCGGTGCAGACCTGCATCAGGCTGACTCCAAGGGCATCTCAGGAAGGAGCTGAAGCAACAGAAGGCAGCACAAGAACGGGAAGTGAGTTGTTGGATGCCTCTTCCATCCATCTGACCCTGTAACCAGCTGGCTCAGGGAGCCTCGTGCCAGCAGGGTGAGGAGTGAGAACACACGCCTTGGGCAGGGCGAAAATGGGCTCTCGCAGCTCAGAGGAGCCTCAGCAGGATGGCGGAACTGGAGTTAAAAGGCTGCTGGTATAAACTCAGTCTGTGCTGGGAATATTTAATTTGGTTGTGGTCCATCTATACTGTCATTGTGTGTGTGTGGACAGGAAGCTCATATGACTGCACATTCCTGTTTGTTTGGGGGCTTTGTGCTGGATTGTGCCATAACAGTGATGTGCTTCTGCCTGTGTTTGCAGTTAAGAAATGTAAATAGACATGTGATTCAGTGATATGGAGAGGAAGTCTTGTTCATGCTTGGCCTGATCAAAAAGGATGCCATCTAACGTGTGTATTTCTTTTTGTCTGTGAGCTGAGGATAGTTACCGGTAGTTTGGAACCCTCCAAGTTACTCTACATGGTGTTATTTGGGTTCACTGGTAATGTTTTGTAATTGGTAAGCTTCCCAAGTTTGTCTCTGTAAATACACTGTGTGTGCTGAGAACTTTCCATTTCAGCATCCGCTGGCTGAGGCTATTACAATGATGAGGGAAATTAAACAGCTTCTTTAAGCTCTTTCTTAAAAATAAGTCAATTGCAAAGCGTTTCTAAATATGCATGGGGTGTTAGTGGAAAAGCATTTTTCTAAATCTGCAGTGGCACTTAAGGACTTTCATGGATATTTTTAAAAGCCCGAACTACAACTACAAAGGAAGGATTAAAAAAGACAACCCTATTGCTACTCAGAGTTGCTTAGGAAGCAGTGGATTTGGGAAAACATCATTTTCATTCTAATGTTTCTTTGTAAGAACTGAAGTGTGGCAAGAGCAGGTACTGGATGTACTTGGAAGAAAACTTTTTATTAAAGAAATGCTAATGCATAAGGGAGGATCACTTTGGTTTTTTACTTATATATAAAAAGTTATATATGAATTTTATAGCTACATAATTTAATTAATGTATACAGAAATACATTTTTATAGAAATACTTAATTTAAAATTTGCTGAGCAAAGGGCAAGCATAACATCCATTGCTTTTCCACAGTGAGAGCTTTCAGGAAGTTGATCTAACAGAAGAGATGTGAAGCTGTTGGTTTGTGGGTTTCCCTTCCTTTCTGTTATTAAGAAAACTGAGACACAGGGGAAGTCCTGAGAGGGTTTGTGACTGTAGTGATCAGACAAGGAGTAATGGGTACAAACTGAATGAGGGTAAATTTAGGCTAGGGAGGTATTAGGAAGAAGTTCTTGCCTGTGAGGGAGGTGAGGCCCTGGCACAGGGTGCCTAGAGAAGCTGTGGCTGCCCCATCTCTGGAGGTGTCCAAGGCCAGGCTGGATGGGGCTTGGAGCACCCTGGGACAGCGGAAGGGTGTCCCCACCTGCCCTGGCAGAGGGGTGGAACAAAATGATCTTTAAGGCCCCTTCCAGCCCTTCACGTTCTGTGATTCTCTGATGGATCTCTCCAAAATTAAGCGCAATGAATGCAAAGATAAGCAGCTTTGTTTCCTTACAAAAAAATCCAGGATACTGGGTGAAAGTATCAGGCTTCCAGTAAAAGAAGACCAAATATTTTGTAACGTGAAGTGTTCTTCAGTCTTGTCACAGGATGTCACACAGTTTGTGTGTGAAAACATTCCGAACAAACTGGGTTTCTTTTGCAAATACACAAATACTGCCTCTGGTTAAGGAAATTAAAAATAGGTAGGGATTAGGAGTGTTTATTGGTGATGCTTCACTGTGTGCCTGCCGGGTAGTTCTGCTCTCTTTTTGGCATCTCCCCTCACCCACTGGGCTGTAAAACATCTTTGCGCTCTCCAGATTCTGGTTTTCTCATGCTCTGTCCCATTCTCGTTTTCTCTCTTTCTCATACTCACTTCCTCTGCTCTAAGATGGCATGAGCAGCACAGATAGAAGGTCACACGTGTTCCCCTCTTTCCATTGGCTTGGCAGAGACATTCAGGCAGCTGCCAAAGGGAACTGGAACTGAGAACTGGCGCTAAATAAAACAAGCCCAACTACAAAGTGTTAGTGGGGCTCAATTCTTCTGTCCCATTCACAGAAAAAAGGGTTTGTTGGTGGTGGAAGTAGCTTATACTGATCTGAAACAGCTACAGCCAAGTCTTGTGTGTACAAGGATTCTTAAAATCAAGTTTAGGGCTTTTAGTAAATATTTATAACCATTATGTAAGTGTTGTTTTAATACTTTGGAGATTTGAGATGAGAAAAAAAAATAAAATGTGGAAGCATTGGTTTAGCTAAACGTAAAAGAGCTGATGGTTTGTTTCATCCAAATGTTAATAAACACTTCGCTTTCCAAATTAAAACTGTGGAAAATTTGGCTTGAGATTTGGTTAAAAATTTCTATATTAATTTGAGTATTAGATATTTTAATCCCTCCTGCTGTTGAAGTGTTCTATTCCTGAATTGAAAGTTCAGATAAAAAAATTGTCTGTTTTTAAGACTATATTTATATTGGCAGTTTTTCCAAACTAATATGATTCTATTAACTGTTTTGTTTGAGTCGATACTTAGATTCAAATACAAGTTCTTAGGTTTAGTTTTGTCAAGTCTTTTTTATGAATGTAAAATGCAGCCATGAATATTCATCGACAATTATAAGCGGCGTTTAACTGTTGTATCTGAAATTCCTGGTGATGTTTGTATTTTAAATTTTGACATTTGAATTTCTGATTTTTTTCTCAGGTTTACACGTAGGAGTCACTGCTTGAAAAGCTTGAAGTGCAAAGTTATCCCAAGACATAAAAATGCCTCCGCGGCCGTCGTCCGGCGAACTATGGGGCATCCACTTGATGCCCCCCAGGATCCTGGTGGAGTGTCTGCTCCCCAATGGAATGATAGTGACTCTGGAATGCCTCCGTGAGGCCACCTTACTGACTATTAAACATGAACTCTTCAAAGAGGCAAGGAAGTACCCTCTCTATCAGCTCCTTCAGGATGAATCTTCTTACATTTTTGTAAGCGTTACACAAGAAGCAGAGAGAGAAGAGTTTTTTGATGAAACACGGAGACTTTGTGACCTGCGACTGTTTCAGCCTTTCCTGAAAGTTATTGAACCAGTAGGTAACAGAGAAGAAAAGATTCTTAATAGAGAAATAGGTGAGATTTTCTTTTTTTTTTTTAAACCTAGCTAATCTGATTATCCTCTTCAAAATACAGAGAATTGAAATGGGTCGTGTTTGTCACCTGTATCTGGCATGTTTCATAACTGCCAGTTGTTGCATCAAATGTCCAAAGATGCTGATCATAGTAAAGCCAATATTTATAAACAGTGAGTTAAACTGCTTTTTTCTGGTCTGTTTTGTTCACCTTGGCTTTGTAAAATGTATTTGTAGCTGCCTGTGGGTTAGAGGGTATCTTTTTGCTTGTCTCTTATTAGCAGGATTTCATATTATTACAGAGCAACCCCTGTCCTGTTGTTTGGGAAGTCAGTTATGATTTATTTTGAAGTTTACAGAATTGTAAATTCTAGATTTAACTGCAAATCTTAAACCACATATGTGGACACACATTTTGATTCTGCTCTTGCTTGCATACAAAGTCAATTTTCAGATATGAGACTTTTTCACCTCTCCCCTTCCCCCTTCTGACAAAAGAGCAGAGGGAGAGGAGGGAGAAAAACACCTGAGGTTGGAGAGGCAAAGCAGGGACAAATTGTGATGTTTTGAATCATCTCTGGAGTATCTTATCATTCTCCATGATCTATTGAGGAAGCATGGGGAATCTGGCATTTTTTCTAACATCTTGGGTAAGAATTAAATTGAGGCAGTACAAATGTACCCACTCCTGTTTCATTGCTAACAAATGTGTACTGCGGTGGCAGAGACTTGTCAACTGGAAATACCTGTTCTGAGGTACTTCTAATTGTTAAATTATTTAATTGTGACGAATGCATCATAAGTAAATTACGTCTGTTTTGTAAAGCTCAACATGTTCAGGACTTGGGGAGAGCAGAGGTTAGGTAACCATGCAACACGACAATTGAAAGTTTCCATTTGAACACTCATACATAAATGATGATTTATCCAAGTAATCTCATTAAAGTAAATGGAATTACATCTGAGACTGAGGACCTGAAAGAAATGGACTGTTATTACATGAATCTGTGTCAAAGAGCTTAAGTTCAGTGTCTCTTGGAGTGCTTGGTACAGTTCTTAAATAATGTAGGTCATTAAAAAAAAATAAATTAATAGCTTTCATTCAGTTGTAAGCAAAGTTGATTTTAGTCCTAATAGCTACCACTAATCCTGCAAGGGTTTGAGAAAAAATTAGATTTCACAGCTCCTCTGGTCCCCTTAGGAAACTCTGTGCTGACTTCAAAGGAAGTTTAGTCCTGATCCTCTTCCTCCAGGAGGAATGTTGCCTGTGAGAGCAGTGATTTAAGGCTTCCAGGATCTTGAGGGAATGTACACCTGGTTTCTAACCTTTTCTGTGTCTGCTGAGTGCCCTTAACTTAAGAACTGTGTAGTTCTTGAGTGATATAAAACAATTATGTATACAAGTAGAAACTGGAAAATATTTTTTACAGTGTTTTTCTTAAAGCTGGCTTTTTTTGTGACCGATTGAAGAAATCTTCAGCCCTACTTGTCAGTTACAGTTATTTCCTCATGCTGTTCCAATGCTGTAGGTTTTGCTATTGGCATGCCTGTCTGTGAGTTTGACATGGTCAAGGACCCAGAAGTACAGGACTTCAGAAGGAACATCCTTAACGTCTGCAAAGAAGCCGTGGATCTTCGAGACGCCAACGCCCCGCACAGCAGAGCACTGTATGTCTACCCTCCAAACGTAGAGTCCTCAGCTGAGCTCCCCAAGCACATCTACAACAAGCTAGACAAAGGTAAGGGCAATATTTACAGCAGAAACATAATGTATTTGCAGTGTTTGAGATCAAAGAGCACAGCTGTTGACTTAGGCAGATCACTGTTGTATGTGCTGTGTTTAGTACACTCCAGCAATATCTTACACCTTAAGTTATTCAGAATAATTTTCTTGGTGGAGTGTACATTCAAAAGGATATTTAAAATTGCACTGTTCTAATTGAATCTTGAAATATAACTCAGTAAATAGAGGTGACTTTTTTAGTGGGTGGGAACAGCTTGTTGGCTTTGCAGTTTTCTATGGCATTCAGATATCTGGAATTAAATGATGCTGAATCACTGAGTTGCCTTGCAGTCTTCAAATATGAGAGTTACTGCTGTTTTCTGAAAGGCCAAATAGTCAGTAGTATTTAGTTAATAAAAATATTTTTAACCTCAGGACTAAAAGTTTGAATTTACACTAGAGTCAAAAATAAATGTAATGCATCTAGTTCCTTGCAGAAATTATAAACCCTCTCTCAGTTTGGGCAGTGAATCTTGTTTACATCTTCTTTTAATACTGAAAGCAAACCTCTGTGTTGGGGAGGTATGGGAGTTGTTTGGTTTGGGGGTTATTTTGGGTTTGTGCTTTTTGTTTGGAAGTGCTTTGAAAATGATAGGCTTAACATTATGTTGCATTTATTCCAGGGCAAATTATAGTGGTGATCTGGGTAATAGTCTCACCAAACAATGATAAGCAGAAATACACCTTAAAAATCAATCATGACTGTGTGCCTGAGCAAGTTATTGCTGAAGCAATTAGGAAGAAAACTCGAAGTATGTTGCTATCATCTGAACAACTGAAACTTTGTGTCCTGGAGTACCAGGGCAAATATATTTTAAAAGTGTGTGGCTGTGATGAATACTTGCTAGAAAAATGTCCACTGAGCCAGTATAAGGTGAGTAACATAAAGAATTTCTTTTGAACTACACTGAAATAATCCAAATTTGTGAGGTAGAAAAGTGATCAGTATTAGGTCTGCCTTTTTCATTAAATTAATCCAAAACATAGAAAGTGACAGTGTGTGCACCTTTAAAGAAATTGGCTAATCCATGTGCTTCAAAAGGGAGAGGGGGAGAAAAGGTAGTTTAAACTACAATTTGTATCACTTAAGTAATTTTTGTTCTTTGAATGTTTCCGTCTAACATTAGTGCTAAATCAGAGGTAGGTACTTTCATAAATATCCTAGATTTTTGATGGCAAGAGGTGAGCTATATTTGAATGGTGCTGATGTAAGAAAGCAGGAAATTCAATCAGATTGTAAATTATGAAACAACCGCTGCTACTGTAAATCCTGTGCTAAGGGGGTGGTGAAAGAGAAAATTGTTTTCCTGTTACATCTTTATTGTTACTTTAATAAGATAAAAAATGTAGACTTCCAGCACTTCAGAAATCATTGCTGAGCCTTCGTGGTGTCTGTCCTTCACTGCCTAGGTTTGTTAGTGCTGGGTGTGAGACAGAACATGGGACAGAAGAGCATCTGAGCAGCCCTCTCTGGAGCAGACAGCAGCCTTACCCTGTGGATTTCCTGACAGGCTGCTGCTGCTTCCTCTTGGAGGAATGTGTTGTTGTAATGAACTGCTCCCATTCCTTCGGCTAAAATGGTTGACAGCCTGATCTTCAGAGCAGTGGAGGAGAGAAGGAGGGGTGGGGGATCCTGAATAATGGGAAAAGTATCTCTGTACCCTGGGAGCTGGGGAACAAGTGCAGGCATACATGAATAGTTTTGCAGAGTCATCTGAAGATCAAACACCAGACCTATTTGATCTAGCGTGGTTTCTTCAGAAGCATCTGCTCTGCCTTTGCTGTGCCCCAGCAGAGCTGGCTCATTAACTCCAGGGCTGGACCTGTCCTAACACACTGTAGTTTGTGGTGGTGTTGCCAGACTAAATGCTCTCAGCACCCAGACCTGAATGGACAGGTGAAGTGTGTCAGGCTCAGTGCTGAGCATAGGGTGATGAGCACAACTGAACCTGAAATGAGCGTGTGTGCTGCTTACCTTGTGCTCCCTGCCTGGGACTGGCAGTACCATCACCTGTGCTGCACTGCAGGCTGGCACAGCCCTTGCTGTTCCAAAACAGCTCCATTGCATCCAGGAACAGCTCAGATCATCTGCTCTGTGCTGCACTGTGCCGGGGCTGAGGAGCTCTACAAGAAACCCAGCTGGTGTTTTTGTCAGCTCCCTTCTCTCTCTCCAGTTCAGCCTTCCATTGTTGTAGATGTTCACATCTCACAATCTCTTTGAGTTGTGGCTGTGCGACCCTACCCAACAAGGTGTTCAAACTGCTGGGTGCTGTACCTGTAAACTCTGTACAGGGTGTGCATGCAGAACATGATCACCTCTTTCCATACGCTTTGACTTTCGATTTTCCTGAGTATCTTGAGGTGTACATGACCAGAGTGCAGGCTTTGAGCAGACACAGCATTTGGTTGTGATTCCTTGCAGTACATAAGGAGCTGTATCATGCTTGGCCGCATGCCCAACCTGATGCTGATGGCCAAGGAGAGCCTGTACACCCAGCTGCCCCTGGACACCTTCACCATGCCCTCCTACTCCAGGCGGATCTCCACAGCCACGCCCTACATGAATGGGGAAGCCACGACCAAATCCCTCTGGACTATAAACAGTGCCCTCAGAATAAGGATCCTCTGTGCCACCTACGTGAATGTGAACATTAGAGACATAGACAAGGTATGGCATCACACGGAGCATGTCAGCAACTCATAGTTTCCCTCCTGAGTGTTCTGTTCTGTGTTGACATTGGAAAAGAGTTGTTATTTAACATGTTAGAAGATGATACCACTCTTTTACTTAAATTGGAATATTTAATTCTAAAGAACACACCCATGTTTTAGCATCTGGAAACTTCTGTATACTGCTTAAAAAGTGTGAGTCGTGGTAATTACCTAAATATTCTGCCTGGTAGGAGCAGGACTCAGTTTGTGTAGTCCTTCAGCAGAGTATGTAATGGATAGAAAAAGAAAACCCCTGTTGTTGTCTGTCTTCTAAGTAATTATGTTTAAGAATGTATTACAGTAATTGAGAGTGCATTTGATGAGGGGATGCTGTCTTTGTTTATGAAAATAAAGGTGTGGGGTGGTAGGGGACAGAAGGCAGGTGTAGGGTTCAATCCCATTGAAGACACCCTCAACCCTGCCTCTCTTTCCTTGGAAATGCTTTTGCAATACCTTGGCACAGGAAGAATTGAGAATAAATTCTAGGGGATTTTTTAGTGTTCAAGTTTGTTACTGTATTTTTAAGATAGTTTTGCAATTAATGAGGAAAAAGACCAAAACACTTTTTCCAGAATGAAATGCTTACATACAGTACTTCACACCTGACAGAGCATAAATTAATTTGGGTTTGGGAGTGGTGGGGCTCTTTGGTTTTCAGTTCCGTTTTTGTTCTTCGCTTGCTAAAAATGAAAGGACAATGTGTTGTAATCAGGGTGTGTGTTGATTGTGATGAAAAAATTTGTTTATAGTAATATTTCAAGGACTAAGATGGATGTTGTTTTCAGATCTATGTTAGAACAGGTATCTACCATGGAGGGGAACCTTTGTGTGACAATGTGAATACTCAGAGGGTACCTTGTTCTAATCCCAGGTAAGACGAACACCTGTGTGACTGTAGAGAACCTGACTTTCAGGGCATCATAAATGATAGAACTGAAGGAATAAAGGCTCAACTGAGCCATTACTCAGGTAGAGCTCCTTGCTGGGAATCCTTTACCTAAAGTTTTGTAAAAACTTTATATATAAATAACATTAATTCAAACACGAGCATTTTGTCTTGCACTTAATAGCATTATTTCTTTGCTGAACAGATCTGTGCTACATATGCATTTACATTGCTGAAGCACCAATGTAATTAATACATATATAAAATATAATTCATCATTCACACATTAATACTGTGAAATCAGCAGAGCTCTGGTTTTGACTGTGGACCAGCAGCAGGTGTTGCAGTTGCAGGTCCAGGTTTCAGTTTCAGCATGAGGCAGAGGGATGTCCTGGAAGCTGCAGATTGGTTTTGGTGGGGATCCTTCTAAAGGAGAACCACTGAACGTGGAGAGAGGGTCTCACCTGCTGACATGGAAGTGACTGCCAGATCTGGGCTGGTTATTTTCAGATGTTTGACAAACCATCAATATTACCTGGAAAAATAAACCACTTGAACTTACAAGTGCAAAAGGAAGTTTTACATGAGCATATTTAAACACTGGGGACATCTTTTAGCCATCTGTTCTCATGACTTTTACTAATGAAGAGGTGTGAAGTTTCAGTACCTGCTAAGATTAGATGCAGAGTATGTGTGCAGAAGTAATTCTTTGCTTGCATTTTCTGACTTCATGTCTTTAATAATAATTTTTGAAACTCTTATTTTTATCTGTACATTTTCTATGAATATGATTAGGTTTCATAATTAAAGGACTAATAATATACATAGTTGGTGAAAAATAGGCTCTCCTTCTGAGTTGCCCCGAATACAGCTGCACTTGAACTGAAAGTTTAAACTATTTTAGAGAGGAAATCTTGGAAAGGTGGTGAAGGTTATGCCTTGAAATCATGGATATGGTCACACAGATCTGTATTATATGAAATGAACACATAAGAAAAGTGAATTAAAGTTTATCTGCCAATTTCTTTTTTCTTAGAGAAGGGCTTTCACAGTTATTTCTTTGTAAAATTGCTTTCAGTAGCTACAGATACACTGAAAAATTAATGCTGTCCTTGGAAGCTGCTGCCTCTTTCAACTGAGAAAATTCTGTATGACAATCCGCTTAGGGGAAGAAACTGGATTCAGAAGTTCCTCTTCAAAAGCACAGTTCTACCAACTGAGAGCTAAATTCTATTTGGGGAAGTTCATGAAAGCAAAATCAAACTACTTCTGTAAAAGCAATCTGGGCTCTTATTACTATAGTAAATAGAAAAATATTTGAGTTAGGAATATTGCTTTGGATTTCCACGTTCTGTCCCCACCTTTTTATGTTCTGACAGTTCAAGTTTAGTTTGGTTTCGAAAGCTCTTTTTCCCCAGTTGCTTTTTTCCCCTGAGGGGAAGAATGTTTCACAAGCTAAACCTTACATCAGTGGAGCATATATGCAAATCCATTATCTTCAGGTTGCAGGAATTGAACCTAACATGCCTTTTTAAACACTGTTGGGGCTAGAAGGCTGTTGGGGAAGTTTCCATTCCCAAAAGCAGTGGATGTGGCCAAAGGCATCTGTGGTAACCCTTTTTCAGTAGGAAAGTGTGCTCTGTGTGCAAATACAGTTCAGGAATAGAGGAAATGCCTTTTGGTGGAGTGAATGATGATGTCTCCACGCTCTGCTCTAACCTGGTTCAATTGTGCCCTTTGAATCCCTCAGGTGGAACGAGTGGCTGTTGTATGACATGTACATTCCTGATCTCCCTCGGGCTGCTCGGCTCTGCCTCTCCATCTGCTCTGTTAAAGGCCGGAAGGGTGCCAAGGAGGTAAAATTCCTCATGGATTTATCACACTAACGAGCCAAAGCTACATAAATCGAGTTTGGGAAGATATTTGGTAAATGCTGTACTGGCAAGGAGTCTTAGTGCAATGTTTGATTTGAATCTGATTGAAATAGGGGGGTTTCTTATCTTGTGGGGGTTTTTTTGGGGTTGGAAATCAAACAACACAGAAAAAAGCTTATCAGTTCAGCACTGTAAATTGTGTCTGTGCTGCATTGCCAGACATGAAGATCGGTGTTAGTGTTTTGAGGTGGAAGTGCTTTTAAAATTAATTTTCTAAACCCATGTTACTAGTCTATTTATTTCTAAAGAACAGTATTCGTACCTTTAGAGTTGAATTTTCAAGTAAAGAAAATCTGTATTCCTTTAGCATCTGGTGCAAGATCTCAAACAGTCATTTTTAAGAATCAACTTGCCACATTTAATTTTAGCCAGGAGCATCATTACATTCTGGGTTTGAGTGTGTGTCACAGGTAATATACAGGGGGTTTTGTCTATGAGCAGGTTTATGAACCTTACAGAATGATTTGGGTTAGAGGGGATCCTTACAGATCATCCAGTTCCACCCCCCTTCCACTATCCCAGGCTGCTCCAAGCCCCATCCAGCCTGGCCTTGAGCACTTCCAGGGGTGGCGCAGCCACAGCTTCTCTGGGCATCCTGTGCCAGTGCCTGGCTACCCTTATCATGGAAAAACCTCTTTCTTTTGTCCAATCGAAAAATATTGGCCTCAAGTTTAAAACTGCTGCCCCTTGTTCTGTCACTACAGACCTTGGTAAAAAGTCTTTTTGACAAAACACTTTTTCCATCATCTTGGCTTACCCTGGTATGAGGAAGATGGGCGTTTACAATTCTTTTGGTGTCATTTTGTTAAAGCACTGCCATGACAGCCATTCACAGAAAAATATGGTACAGCTTCCACAACCTGCTTTCTGCTGATCTGGGAATGTAACTACTTGATCTGGGGTGAAAGTGTTGTTTCTCCTGACTCGCTCTGCAGTAATCCACAGATGAAACTGAAAAAAATCATATTTTAATCTCTTTAAGGAGCACTGTCCATTGGCTTGGGGAAATATAAACATGTTCGATTACACAGACACTCTTGTATCTGGGAAAATGGCTTTGAATCTTTGGGCAGTACCTCATGGGCTGGAGGATTTGTTGAATCCTATTGGTGTTACTGGATCAAATCCAAATAAGGTATTTGCATGCCAGCTTCCCCTTTAAGAGTACATTTTCAAAATAACGCTGTGTTCTGTTTGCTGTCGTTCAGCAGAAAAGTAATTTGAATTCCCTTTACCTAGGAAACTCCATGCTTAGAGCTGGAATTTGATTGGTTTAGCAACCCTGTGAAATTTCCAGATATGACAGTGATTGAAGAACATGCAAATTGGACAATTTCACGGGAACTGGGATTCAACTACAGCTATGCAGGGCAGGTAAGGCAAACTTCCCCTCAGGATTAGCTATTCAAAATGAAAGTAGTATTTGCTACTTGATTTTACTCAGTGTGTCAGTGACAAAACTTTTTTTTTTACATCCTCATTTATTGTAAAATCAAAAAATCAGTTTTTTGTTGTGTGTTTAGTAAAATGGGCAATATATTCTCTTTTCTTTATATTACCAGTAAAGTGACCTACTGCTTCACTGACCAACCAAAACATTTCAAGGAGAAACTGTCTTACTGTGTTTTTGACATTTTTCTATCCCTAATTCAGGTGTTAACCTACTTAGTTTAACTTTTCAAAAGTTGGAATTCTCCTTCAATGATACCATTTTTCTTTGTTGCAGTTTCATGTTTCTAGGTAGGCTTTTCTGTCTAACCCAAAGGTGCTTAGAACTCTTTCCTGTCTCTTTCATGGGCTAGTTATGACCACAAGAACAGGGAATTTTAGGGAATTGATGGACATTCACATGGGTGTAGTCCTTTATCTCCCTTTTTCCACAAACAGAACTTGTGCATTACAGTTGGCTTTTTGGTGAGGCTTGGAGCTTTCTTCAAAGCACTTGTTTAGATGATCAAAAGAAGTAAAAACAGAAGAGCAGTAAAGCTGCAAATGCTCTGTATTTAAAGCCAAGGCTGTGGAATTAGCTGGTGTGGTTTACATTTTCTTCTGGAGGCTGGTTCAAAGCCTTGAGTTTGCCCAAGAGAGCTCCGTGGTCTGTGTGAAGAAGAGCCTTGTGGTGGAAGTTTCGCTGTGTGGGTGGCAGGGAGCTTCCAGGTTGGGAATCCTGGGGTTATTTACAGCAGCCCTGTCGCAGTGTATCCTGACCAAGGGGTTGGGGGCATTCCTTTTCTCTTGACACTCACGGGAACTCCATCACAGAGTAGCATTTCTGCTGTTTATGCTGTGACTGAGCAGGGCTCTTAATGAATGCTGAGGAAGAGTTATCTTCTTGGTAAATAACACTCCCCAGCCTCTTACCTGGGCTTTTATATGCTCAGTTCATTGTTTTGTTACATCTGGCAGCAATAAAAAATGGTGAGGAGGATAAACTCATTTCACTGACAACGTAGTGATCTTTACAGTTTAATAAAAAAAAATAAAGCTGTGGTAGAATAAGGTCTCAAATTATTGTCTTGCCTTTTTTTTTTTTAGAAAAAGGTCAAAGTGGTTAAATATGGAAAAGCCTATTTACATCAGTGATGACATTGGCAGGGAAACAAACTGTGTATGACTGCCTTGGTCTCACTCTCTCATTGTTCTTGCTGCTTTTCTCTCAGCCCCACCTAGTCTGCCAAAATCCTCTTGTTACTTACCCTCTCTTGAATCATAGCTCATTAAATGCTTGGTCAGTTTGAACATCACTGGTTATCTCTTAGTGTTGTATTTGTCCCCTTTGCCATTGTGGGATATGTTCAGGTCTGAAGCCGAATTTTCTGTATTCAAGTACTGCACATATTTAGAACTGTAATATCAGCTATATTTAGGGAGTTAAAAGGCAATGTGTTTTTATTAATTTAAAAATTGAATACCAGGTTGCTCTGTATTATTTTCCATATCTGAAAGAGTTTAAAATTCCTTGTTTGAAGTGCTCAAAATGAGCAAAGCAGTCACAGAGATAAAATTTTGATATAATGTTTTTGTTATGATAAAAAGAGCATAACTTGTGCCTAATCTCAAAAAGCATTACACTGCATTTGAAATCAGTCAATACATAAGAGATCATTTACAGGTCCATTAACATCTCAAATATGAAAAAATCTATGAATATTAAATCTAATTTACTATCACACAATTTATGGAATTCCAAGTTTTTTGTATTGATCATAGGATAAATGCATTTTCCTTCTGGGTTTGATCTAAACTGTAATCTTTCTGACCCACTATACAGGTGTATTTTTTGTAATTTTCTGACTTTCAGCTGAAACATTCTGAAATTTGAGAAGAGTGCTCTTACTTTTTTTTATAGTAGTAGGTTTCATACAGATGTGAAAATAAGAATTCTCTATAAAAACACTGTTCAACTCCTTGAGAATATTTAGGATGGCTCCATCTTAAACGTTTATTGCAGTTGTATTTTAGACTAAAGTCAGTAATACAAGCTGCTTAAGATTTTCTTTGCAGTGCAGTTGATTCTGTAGATGAAGCCTCATTTCCTATATTGCTTTGTGAAAAACACATTAAGCTAACTAAGGAATGGAAAGTATAGGAACGAAAATTAGCTTGGAACATGAGCTGTGAAAAACCGAGTAGAAGTGGTTTCAATACCTCTGCCATTGTTCTAAACTGTCTTTAATAAATTAAGTCTTCAACAAAATTAATTTCTGCTTGCAGGAGTTCTGTTTTCTGTGCTCTTACACTAATTGTGATTTAATATTTTCCAATCTTCCTGTTACTCAGGCTTTCCTACAGCATTCTACCCCCTATTTACCTATTTTCATCCCCCATGTTCTGCTTTTTCAGCTCTGAATCCTTTTCACTCCTTTCAGCACCTCTCAGCAATCTCAAGCTGGGGTCAGGAATGACCAGTTTCACTTTGTGCTGCATTGTGTCGTTCATCAGATGTCCACTGCTGTATTTCTCCACACTGCTGGTTTATTTGAAATGCACCTCTTCATGTCCCAGTAGTGACTAAAAGCAGTTGTAGAGATCAAAAGCCTTTCATGTCTCTTTCTAAATTTTAAGCTCTCAGTTTTAACAAGCGGATACAACAAGCCAGTATTGCATGACACAGGCTGTAGTGGTTGCTGTGCGGGTGCAATATTCTGTTTCATGTGTGTGGTTTGGCAACAGAAGGAGTTGTGTGGAGGGCTAATGTGCCACTGTCTCTGCAGAGCAACAGAATAGCTCGGGACAGTGAATTGACAGAGAGTGACAAGGAGCAGCTGCGAGCCATTTGTACCCGAGACCCTCTGTCTGAAATCACTGAGCAGGAGAAGGACTTCCTCTGGAGACACAGGTATTGCACATCAAAAACCAAACCAAAGAAAACCCTTCTTGGCATAAGCAAACTTCACCCCATTCATTCCAAATTTGTCATGGGTTTTGCTCCCTTCTCTTCCGTGCTGTGGAGTTGGTGTTTTAGACAAGACTTGTAAAGCATTCTGCATTGTGTGCTTTGGTTATAATCCTGTGGAGAAAAGTAAGTTGTTGATTGAGCTCCCATTTTCCTTATTTCTGCAGTTTTACCTGCATGGATGGATGCTGACAGCACCTTCCTGACAAAGGAAGAAAAAGGTGCAAGGCTGTGGGGACAAAGTTGATAGTTGTCAAAGCCAAAGTGTTGTTTTGTACATGAAACCTTTTCCTCTTTTGCAGACACTATTGCGTGAATACTCCAGAAATTCTACCCAAATTACTTCTGTCTGTCAAGTGGAATTCTAGAGATGAAGTGGCCCAGGTAACATAAAGCACTGAAGAAGTTTTAAGTTTTGAAGAAGCTTTAAAATACACTATTTTAAAGAAAACCTCTGGAAGTTAAAAACATGTTATGTGTGCATGATACACTGATGGAATACTTGGAGTTGCCACTATGAGTGGCAGGCGTCTCTGTCCATAATTCTTGTTCTTTAGCTCAGTCGAGGTCTTAAGATTTCCTCTTGCTGGCATTACTTGAATCCCCCTTACGTTACCAACTTGTCTATTACAGTTAAATGTGAGGTTTTGTTTTCATTCGTTTTAGAGTGGATAAAACAACAGTCAACTGGCAGCTAATATCAAATTATTGATTGAGAAGACCAGCAAGTAAAAAGCTCCTACTCAGATGCAGTTTGTGTCTGACAATTCCTTCTAATGGCTGTGTGCTGCAGCTCCTTCCTAACCCGTGCAAAGGTGTAACGTGCCTGACTTGCTGCCCACAGATGTACTGCCTGGTGAAGGACTGGCCCTCCATCAAGCCCGAGCAAGCGATGGAGCTCCTGGACTGCAATTACCCCGACCCCATGGTGCGAGCTTTCGCAGTTCGGTGTCTGGAGAAGTCCCTGACAGATGACAAACTCTCTCAGTATCTAATCCAACTGGTACAGGTACAGAACATATTTTGGCATGTTTGTTGTCTTGTATATTCTCAATGATCACAGGGGCTTAAAACAAGGCAGAAGTCAAGCTGTTGTGAAAAAGAGGTCATCAAACATGTGTTTGCATTGTGGATTGCTTAGGAGGAGATGAAATGTTAATTTTTCTGTACTGCTGTGGCTTTGCTTGTTGGTACTAAATGCCAGAATTCTGCAGAGATGCAAAACTGTTCTACCAACTGGAACAGGCAGCTATTTCAGCTGTCCTAACATATGGGAAAGGATGAGCAGAAGCATCTTCTCAAAATTTTGAGCAAGTTGAGGCTAAAATATTTGGTAACAGTAAAGCAAGCATCAGATGGTAAGTTCCTGAAATAGAGGCAGCCAGTGCACAGTTGGCATATATTGTTCAAAGCCTAACACATGCAAGTATTAATACCAAGATCAGTCATTCTAGAAAAAATAGTGTAAAACATAGATGGCTTTTTTTTAACTGCTTTTAATCTGTATAATGTTCATAGAAATAATAACTGCAACGGGGTTTTTTTTTATTTTCTCTTTATCCTTAACTAGGTTCTGAAATATGAGCAGTATTTAGATAATCAGCTTGTGAGATTTTTACTCAAGAAGGCACTGACCAATCAAAGGATAGGACACTTCTTCTTTTGGCATTTAAAGTAAGCTTAATGTCCTGTTAAGGGGCGGTGGGATTCCTATTAACTGTGAAATATTAGTTGTTTGATGATTATTCTAAAATCAAGGTAGTCTGAGACTGCTGAAAGCCTCCTATTTTGTTAGCTGCCCAATCCCCCATCAGTTTTTTCCAGAAAATTTTACAAATATATGAGGCCTAAAGAAAGCCACCCAATTCAACAAGGTAAAGCTTTGAAAAAGACTAGTAAAAACCTTAGTTTTACTTCCTTATAAAGGCTTGTTATAGAGCTTGATAGCTCAGTCCGAACATATTGGGCTGTAGCTAGAACTCACCTAAAAATTCTGTTCTAAGCTGGTGTAATCAGACACAGAAATAGAAGCAAAGCATCTTTGTTGTGCTCTCAGTTTTTTACTTGCCTTGGTGTCATTAAGGATAAGGGAGGGGATTGTTTGAGGGGATGTATTTTAGGACTGTATGAAGATGTCACAAGTGCAGCTTCATTTTTGGCACCTGTGAGTGGTCTTGTCTCTAAGCTGTAACTGTTCTTCCTCCCTGGGTAGGTCTGAAATGCACAACAAGACCGTCAGTCAGAGGTTTGGTTTGCTGCTGGAGTCCTACTGTCGAGCGTGTGGAATGTACCTGAAGCATCTGAGCAGGCAGGTGGAGGCCATGGAGAAGCTGATTAACCTCACAGATATCCTCAAGCAGGAAAAAAAGGATGAGACCCAGAAGGTATCAAAAGCTGTCCTCACATCAAACCTTTTGCTGTTGAGTCACAGGAATTACTTAGAACTGTTCTATTTGCTCAACAAGGAAAGTGTTGATGCTGATTTCAGTAGGTGGGACGATGTCCTAGGAGCTGCAGTGTTTTCTGTGCAATGCCATTCTCTAGATGTCAAGGCAATAGAACTAACGTTAAAAGTTTCAATTTGTGTAATATGTAGCTGGGCTAAGTTACTTCCATTAGAACTGTGCAAAACCATGCTTGAAAACCAAAGCTACAATCTGGTACGTTCATTGACATGTCAGTAGTGTTCTCAAGGGCTGAATGTGGTTATTTATCAGGTACAGATGAAGTTTCTCGTTGAACAAATGAGACGGCCAGATTTTATGGATGCCTTGCAAGGTTTTATCTCTCCTCTGAACCCTGCACATCAACTGGGAAACCTTCGGTATTGTATCCGCTTTTGAAGTTTGTCTAGATACTTCAGTAAATGTTTAGTAATGGTAACAATAACAGGGTGGAGGTTGAGTGTTAACTTATTAAATGTTAATGTCTTCAAAGTTCACTGAATAGAATTCTAGCAGAGTAATCCATAAAGAGTGCAGTCATTTCAATCTAATGGTTTAACAACTCAACGAACAATATGACCTTTAGCCGTTTCCTTTAAGGTGCCAGGGACTGCAGTTCTTTTTCCAGTTGTCAGGAGTTCATACTACCAAAGGAATATTTGCAATGTTCCCTTACAGCACAACTCTTCTGTTGGTCTTAGCAAATGGTTAACATAGCACTTACTAATTTGAGTCTGTAAGTAAAAATGGTGGATTTTCAGTTAACTTTGCATCTCCAACTTGATGCTAGTCCAGAGTTTGACCAAAACAGGGAGAACTTAGTAGTATTAGAGAAACATGGTATAAGAATCAAATTATGCCTATTTCATAGAAATCTTATCTCTTTTAGGCTTGAGGAGTGCAGGATAATGTCATCTGCAAAAAGGCCGCTGTGGTTGAACTGGGAAAACCCAGATATTATGTCTGAATTGTTATTTCAGAACAATGAGATAATATTTAAAAATGGAGATGGTAAGGAAAGATGTGTAATTCAAAAGCTATGTACCTGTTTATTTTCCTAACCTATTACTTAGTGGTTTTTATAAGCATATAAAGTACATAAATAAAAAAAATCAGCTGAGCAAAGCCATTTTCTTTTCCAGAAAAATTAAGCATAGATAAATAAGTATTTATCTCAATCAAGTACAAATTTTATATGTTGTAAGATGCTCAGTGTGTCAGGGTGGAACCTGATACTATTTAATATTTGTTCTTTTTACTTGAAAATGTCTTCAAGATGTTACAGATGTGTAAACTGTGACTCCATTGTCCTGGGTTTAGTGTATGTTCGTAAAATCACCACCACAAGTTTATATTCATTTTTAACTATTTAAAACCTGCTTTACTGAGGGAGCAAAATCTACACTAAACTATGCAAACCTCATCACCTTTAGATGTTTTTAGACATAGTTTTGGGGGGAAAAGTAAAGTAAGATCTAACCAAGCGTTCTGGTGTTACGAAATTTGCAATCTTCATGTATTTGACTATTTCAGACTTGCGTCAGGACATGCTGACACTTCAGATAATTCGAATTATGGAAAACATCTGGCAAAATCAGGGTCTTGATCTTCGGTAAGCATTAGAGGTCATTCCCAAGCAATGCTGATCTTAATGGATTTGGCATTGGTTTGTTCCCAGAGATTGCTTCTCTTTTCCCAAGGGTAATAAATGAAATGCTCTAAATGGACATTTCTGTGCATGTTAGGGCAATATTTAATTTTTTCAGTTTACTAAACTGCTGGATTTTATAAACATAAGATCTTATTTGAAGAATACTTAAGTTTCATTCAAGTGGGTCTGAGTGAGCCACGCACCAGGAATGGATATGAGAGCTGAGGCACAGTAGCCACACTGTGGCCAAGGGATTGTGTCTGTAGGTCTGACTTTGAACAAGGTGCCAAACCCTCAGCCCTGCTGAGCAGTGACTCTCTGTAGTTGGTATCTTCAGTCCACACAGCAGATATTGCCCAGTCTGCTGGAGCTTCTCTGCTCCCAGACAGTCTGTGGGTGCAGCAGCTTCTGCAGGGCATTCAGGGTAAACTGTTCTGCTTCTGGAAAACTGACCCTAGACAGGTCACACCTTCGAGTTTGTCTTTGCTGTGGGGTACATTTTTAGGTAGGGACAAAGAAGCTGTTTCTGCACTGTCAAAAAGACCCCAGTTTTCATTTCTTTATCTAGACAAAAGGACCTGCTGGTCTGTGCTGTCTCTCACGGGTCACAGTTTTGTCTCCAGCACTGTAATGAGAGGCAGAATTAAGCCTCTGCCCAAGAAAGGTTTGCAGAGTTACAGTTGCCCATGCCTTAAAGGGTAGCCAGACACAGGAATCTGCAAAAGTACATCCTCTCCCACCTCTTGCCACCATTCTCTATAAAAGAAGAAAAAAACCAATGACCCTCTGTCTTTCAGGATGCTGCCTTATGGCTGTTTGTCGATTGGTGACTGTGTGGGGCTCATCGAGGTCGTGAGGAGCTCTCACACCATCATGCAGATCCAGTGTAAAGGAGGCTTAAAAGGAGCACTGCAGTTCAACAGCCATACGTTGCATCAGTGGCTCAAGGACAAGAACAAAGGAGACATGTGAGATTCCCTGTTGCCTGTTTTTCTTGCCCATGTGCTTCTTGATGGAAACTTCAAGAGAACTAAAGTTCATCAAGTGGGAGATTATGTCCATAATCTGGTTTTGGTTTTGTTTTCTTTTTTACCTGTCCTTGTTTTCCTGGTAGCTCTTTTGCAAAAGAAAAATGTGCACTTGTGTGTTATTAGAATATCAGAGGAAAGTGTCTCCTTTTCTGTTTGAATAGGTATGATGCAGCTATTGACCTGTTTACACGTTCTTGTGCTGGCTACTGTGTTGCCACCTTTATCCTGGGCATTGGTGATCGCCACAACAGTAACATCATGGTCAAAGATGATGGACAAGTAAGAGATGTTTTTCTAAAACCATACCCTCAGGTCATCCTCACTTTGGTATGAGTTTATTTTGAGAAAAAAAAATCTATCGGAACTATAAGTAAATGATCAATTTTACTGTGATTTCATTTAAACAAGGAATTACTAATCTTAAAATACCTTTCTGTCTTTCCAAGCTGTTTCACATTGACTTTGGGCACTTCCTCGATCACAAGAAGAAAAAATTTGGTTACAAAAGAGAACGTGTGCCATTTGTCTTAACGCAAGACTTCTTGATAGTGATTAGTAAAGGAGCCCAAGAATGTACCAAAACGAGGGAGTTTGAAAGGTGAGCCTTCTTTCAAACATTTAACCTCCAGAGTATTTTGTACCTAAAATGCACTTCACTACTGGTGACCTTTAATAATTAGACCTTTTAACTAAAAAGTGGTATTTTAATTGGTTGCAGTGGGTATGTTCTAGTTCTTCAACCGAAGATCAGCCATGCCCCTGTAAATCTGTGGGTAATCTTATCACTTATGTAACCTTTGGTCCATGAAATCTCACTTGAGATTTGCAGGGTCAGCATACGTGTGAATAAAGATGGTAATTTTTCAAACACCTGAAATTTCTTTGACTTCACACTTAAAATCCTCTTGAGATGGCAAAACTGCAGCTACCGAGAATTCTTAAATGTTGGGTGTTGTGTACATCAGAGCCCTGCCGGTCACTCAGCCATACTCCTCTCTCCTGTAGCTGCTCTGATATCAGCTCGTCAGCTGGCCTGTGTAGTTTGTGACAATGGCCAGAACCTGCTGAGAAAGAACTTTAAAATAATAACAGTAAAGAAATAAATCTGTTGCTGTAGTCATTCTTAATATCTCTTTCCAGCAATCCAGTCTTTAAAAGGTTTCAATTTGAATCTTAATTTCATTATGTTGATGGCAAGGGAAGACAGATTTTGAATTACAGTGTCTTTCTGAATGCCGCAGTGAAGCTTTTTTGCATTTTTCCCTTAGCCCTGGGTATTTCTTATCCAGTGTGATACAGCAAATGTCCCTGTTCTCAATGCATTCTTCAGAGTATCCAAGGAGCAACAGCTGCTGCCCTCATAAAACTACAGAAATGCACCTCTGATGATAACCAGGAAAGCACTGATTTTAGCAGTGTATCAGGAAATACCTTTTGAAATCTGAAATGTCAGTAGCAGTGACTAAAATGGCCCTGTGAGCTCACATAAATTTGTGTTGAACAGTTGCATGAATTGCAAATGGGGTTTAACACTAGAAAGCCTGGCTTCAGTTTGGATGTCGTGTTAGTCTGACCGCTACTAATTCTTACACAAATGAAGATAAACTAAGTAGGAAAATGAGTACATCTTCTCAGCAACATTATGGTGTACTTACTAGACTAAGACTGTCCACTTTTTCTGTGAAAATGTTTTGGAGGTGAAGCAGTAATACACATCCAGCAGAGAAACACACTGACCTTTTTGCCCCCGGTCTCTTCCAGGTTCCAGGAGATGTGTTATAAGGCTTACCTGGCAATTAGGCAGCACGCCAACCTCTTCATCAATCTTTTCTCCATGATGCTGGGCTCAGGAATGCCAGAACTGCAGTCCTTTGATGACATTGCATACATTCGAAAGACCCTTGCATTGGACAAAACTGAGCAGGAGGCTCTTGAGTACTTCATGAAGCAGATGAATGATGCTCACCATGGTGGCTGGACAACAAAGATGGACTGGATCTTCCACACAATAAAGCAGCACGCTTTGAACTGAACTGACAGCAAAGAAAACGAGAACTGATACCCCGCTTTGTGGGTACTGCACTGTTAATACCCGTTAGCAGCAAAGACTGGTTGCATAGGAATTGCACAAACCATGAACAACATTAGAATTTATGGCAAGAAAAGAGATGAATTGTTCAGACAAGTGTTGGAAAATAATGTAAAACAGGGTTTCAGATAGCACTAAAATTATACACTTCAAAAATTAAGCTTTAGTACGATGTGTTCAGAGAGACCTCGACAAATTAGAGAGATGGGCAATCACCAAGTGTATGAAGTTTAACAAGGCAAGTGCCGAATTCTGCGCCTGGAACGGGGCAATCCTGATTGTGTGTGTGGACTGGGGAATAAGGGGCTTGACAGCAGCTGTGGAAAGGGACCTGGGGGTCCTGGTTGATGGCACGTTGAACATGAGCCAGCAGTGCCCTGCAACCAGGAGGGACGTCCCTGTCCTGGGGGCATCATGCACAGCATCGTCAGCCAGGCAAGGAGGAGGATTGTCCCACTCTGCTCTGCACTGGGGCAACCTCACCTTGAATATTGTGGGCGGTTTTGGGTGCCACAATATCAAAAAAGCATTAAGCTATTAGAGAGTG
This sequence comes from Pomatostomus ruficeps, assembly GCA_013400735.1. Classification (NCBI taxonomy): domain Eukaryota; kingdom Metazoa; phylum Chordata; class Aves; order Passeriformes; family Timaliidae; genus Pomatostomus; species Pomatostomus ruficeps. Next base: position 110,606 of record VYZT01022957.1, on the reverse strand, counting down.
TCCAAAGGAGGACCACGAGGATGGTGAAGGGTCTGGAGGGGAAGCCAAATGAGGAGCAGCTGAGGTCACTTGGTCCATTCAGCCTGGAGGAGACTGAGGTCAGACCTCATTGGGGTCTGCAGCTTCATTGAACGGAGGGGCAGGTACCAATCTCTTCTCTCTGGTGACCAGTGACAGGACTTGAGGGAATGGCATGGAGCTGAGTTGAGGAAGGTTTAGGTTGGGTATCAGGAAAAGGTTTTTCACCCAAATGGTGGTTGGGCACTGAACAGGTTCCCAGAGAAGTGGTCACAGCCCCAAGCCTGACAGAGTTCAAGGGGTGTTTGGACAAGGCTCTCAGGCACAGGGTGAGATTCCTGGGGTGTCCTGTGCAGGGCCAGGAGTTGGGCTCGGTGATCCTTGTGGGTCCCTTCCAACTCAGTGTATTCTATGATTTGATGATTCATGTTATGCCTTAAGCTCAAAAAGGTAAACTTGGAAGAACGTTTCCTTTTCTCATTTAATAGGATAAATTAGAAGGAAAGTGAAGATAGTGCTAGTGTGAGTCCATCACATATTACCTTAGATCTGGTACAGCAGGTAGAGACTGTGCTGGATTGTGAAGAGTGGAAAGAGAACTCAAGTGATAGCAAATTCTTAAATGCAGCATAGTGGAAAGGGAAGGAGTTTGAAGCTCAAAGATCTAAACACAATAGTGAGAGGACAGTGCCTTTTAAAAGTGCTCAGAGGCATTAACATTTGCGGGGTTTGGGTGACCCTTCGATTTCTGGGTCCGTCATCTGCACAGTTTCTGAAAGCAGCAGGAAGTAGGCCCACTCAGTATGGTGTTTCTTCTGCTCAGTATTTCTAGGGGTGCAATTCATACTTCCACAAAGAAACTCCTATCATCCCCAAAAACTGACTAACCTGGAAATTGAATGGTCAGAATTGGGTTTAGTGCAACAGAGAGCTGTAGCGTTCATCTTAGGTTTGCTTTAATCTAACTTGAACAGAATAGATTTTTTTCATACATGTTTTCCAGAACCTAAAGAAAGGTGAGTTATTAAAATTATTGAAAGATTATTTTTTTATAAAGGCTATTTATATAATAGGAACTATTATTAATATATATTCTTTATTTACATGATTTGTCCAATATTAACTCTCTTAATTTTGCAACCCAGTTCTATCTGTCCAAGACTCCCGTTTTCATTAACGTCACTGAAGGTGACCAGACGTACTCCTAGGACCAAATTCAGCCCTAGTGAAAGAGGACACAAGTACCAGTGAAGTAGTGGGGATATACCCACGAAAGCCAGAGGTGAACTTGGCCTAAGTCTCTAAAAAAATTTGGGAATCACTCTTCACATTACTGACATGATATGCTGGCTATTCCAAGATCGCTCATTTAAACCCTCAAAATTTGGGTCTACCATTTCTCCTCTTTCTTCCTCCTTGGAAGTGGTTGTTGAATCCAATAAGATACATCAGAAATAGCAATTTAGAGTTTCAATATGATCAATAATTAGCAGTTCAGCAGACAGATATGTTGGCTAGCTCAAAGCATGTGGAGTTACCAAACATTTTATAGCTTTGTCTGTTTTGTGCGTGTGTGTAATATATATTTGTAAATCTAGTTGTTGTCCTTTAACACCATTGCAATGTGTGCAATCAATGAAATTGGCACCATGTTTTGAAACTGTTCAGAGTACCGAGGATTTCAGATTGCCCTTATGCACAACTTCAGGTAGGACTGTTTTTCTAATTCCTAAACAGGTTTTTTTAAATTAGTGAAGCCCATGATAGTTCTGCTGGTGATGTTCACCCTAAGATTTTAAACTTGCTTGATTGGCAGCACTTGAATTCCAAAGGTTTGGGGCGTCCGGGGGTTCAGCTTGTTCACTTGCAAACACGCACCGAGGTGCCACTCAGAAAGTGCAATACCACGTGTAATATAAAATATGCTGACAGTTGGTGTTAGATTAGAATATAAGCATTTAAATAAACTGTACTTCATGCAGGCTGTACTGATGAGGTAATGAGTGGTTGGCTTCATTTAGCAAATTGTAATATATTAAAAATGTGCAATCAATTATGTTATGAAAGACTTGGGGGATTGTTAAGCCAAGGCTTTCGTGTTCAAGACACTTTCAAAGTCAGGATCCTGCAGCTGATTACTGCTCACATGGATGCTTGATATTGTGGGGGGAAACCTGGTTTTGTGAAAACTACAGAAGCTCTGAGAACAGTATGGGAAATGTGAAGTTTTATTTCCTTAGTTCTACAAAATATTTTGAAGTAGTCCAATAGACTTCCCATTGCTCTTTTTATTGACTGTTACATATTCCTTTTTGTTCATATGAATATTTTAACTCCTGCTAAGCTTGGTTGTACTTCCTAGAGCAAGGTTACCCTTGTATCTATTACTTTGCAGTCAACACATGCTAATGATTTAGCTCTTAAAATGGGTTAGTTTCAGTTTAAGTTCAGTTCACAAAATCTGAAACCCTGTTGGCTATAATTCTTAACTTAACTGAGTAAAACTGTTGCACAAACATCACATTAGGTGCTATATTATCCGTATTTATCTGGTGTTGAAACAATGCTTTACCTCGTTTATCCAAGAAATGGTCAGCCTTTTCCAGCCTGGATGAAAAGATCAACTCAAATTTATTGGATGTTATGAGCCCAAATTCGTTTGTACTTTTCCCCTTCCTAGCCCATCTGCACATACGAGTATAAATGTCTTTCAGTTCAAGCACAGTGTTCTGCACCCTTTTGGCCCAGACAGAGGTATGAGGAATCAGGCTGTTTCCAAAAGCAATTAAATGTCGTTCGTAAGCTGTGGAAGTTATTATGAGAATCAAATACTAAAAGAAAGCAAACTTCAGAGTGGTACAGGCATAATAGAGTTTGGGGTAATTGTAGCCTTTAAACAAATTTTTTTTTTAAAGTAGGAGAGGCTCATGGGCTTTAAGCAGTTCTTTGCATAACCAGGATGGGCATTTGAAAAACATCCTGCCAGTGTTTCACAAAAAAACAAAAATCCTTTTCTCAGCATCAAAGTGTTGAACCCTAATTGCTGTATCCTGTCACGGCAGTTCCGTGCTGATGTAACTTCACTGAGGATAGTGGAGGCACTGTTTGCTTACCCTGGTGGAAGTGAGAGGATGTCATCTGCTCTCAGTATCAGAATTGAGATCTGCTTACAGACCATGAAAGCACTTGTAACTGAGTCCTAGATTTTTACAGAAATAGCTTGGAATTTGGTTTATTTTTAACTATTCCCACTTCACGGAGATTTGAAAATGCTCCCTTTGTTCTGGGAATTGGCCGCACAAAGCACTCAAGTAGTTTATTCGGGGCTTGGATTGAATCTGGACACCTTGCCCCTGCAGAACTTCTTGTAAGACTGCCAGAGCAAGGAGCCTAGGCCATGTGTTATCACAAAACATTAGGAAATGGTGTTTTAGTGAAAAGAAATTTAAAACCCATGGCTTTTTCAACTGTGAAACTTGAGTTTGATTTAGTGACAGAATGGGCTGCTGCTGATTAGTTTTACTTAGAATTACATTCATTGCTTTCCTAAAGGTAGCAGAAAAAGTACCTGTACTGACTTTATATATGCATACTTCTCTGTCTGAAGGGGTGCATTAGTAGTTTTTTCATGAGTGGGAGAGACTTTCAGTATAAGTTTTAAATTTAAAAAAAAAGGCTTTTAAATAAAACCAAAATGGTAAGTGGTTTGGCATCTTGTGGAAAAGATAGAAGCCTGCAAATTAAGGACAATATAGAAATTATCAGGTTTGTAAGAACTCTGTATGTGATGACCCTGCTGTTGGTGGTTTGGCGAGTTGTTTGTGGGTTTTTATGCCAACTTTCCTTTTCTGTAAAGTATTAAATGCCCTTCAGTGGTCAGTAGCCCCTGTTTGTTAACAATTGAAGGTATTGTCTTTGCTTTGTCATTATACACCTGGCATGTTCAAACGTCTGTTCTTAATAGTAGTTATGAATTCCTCCTGTTTTGCATGTCTGTACAGGTTGCAGACCTGGGCTGGACCCATTCAAAAAAAAATATCAGAAAAGCCACTTGAAATTACTATTTTTGTTGATGTCTTTGACATCTTGAAAATACGTCAAGTTAATGAAAATGGTGTGGTATTACAGAAAGAATTGTAACTTGCTGCTTCTAGGATTTTTTTTAACTTTTTTCTCTTGTTTTGGTTTTACTTGAATGGAAGAACCACACTTGTTTTTTAAAAACAGTATATAGCTGTGGATGTTGTTGCAGATTGTTGAATCCCAATTTAATTTTGCAATACATGTTTCATACAAATAATGAATTTGCATCTTTTATTTTGTGCTGGAAGTTGTCTCAGTTTAGGTAAGGCTCTATCTGTCCAAAATGATGTGTAGCTCACCACCCCTGCCGTTGGTGCTGGTTTGGGGTTTTTCTTTGTTTAGTTTTACCCTTTTTTACATCTGTATTAATCAAGGGAAGCCAACTGGAAACTGGCTATAGAAGTTCTCTGTTTGCATGCACTAACCAAACCTACAGGTGCTCTGCTCTTTGAGAAATTCTAATTTCACTTTGTGCTGATAGAACACTGACTTCATCAGAATTGCTCTGGATTCACAACAGCGTATGAAATCAGAATTAGGCCATATGTATATCAAAGTTCCAGATGATTTATTCCTATGACTCAGTACGAAAGGTTCTCAAAAGGAGAGAAATGTTTACTAGCAGCCCAGTTAAACACTTAATAATTCTACTTTGAAATAGACTTTTTTAACCAAGTAGCCTTTTCAGCTCTCCAAAACTATCCTCAACTTGTCTACAGTTTGTTTTGTTCTTGTGACTTCCAATACTTTTGTTGCCTGCTGGCTTAAATGTTTCCTCTTCCTCCTCTTTTGTAGCACACAGACTTGTAGAACCCACACTCAGGAAAACTCATGGTTCTTCATTTGCCATACAGTGTTCTGGACTTCTGCGCTTCATGGGGTAGGCTCGGAGAAGTCTGAGGTCTTGCTGTGTTTGTGCTCCTGACTCTAAGCCAGAGGTGAATCCCTCTGTCTCTTCTCTTCCCTCTCCAACACCCCTCTGGGACATGCCCCGAGCATAAGAACATCATAAAATATTTGGAAGGGAGGATCATTTGAAGCAATGTTCTGCCTGTACTTTGAAGTCAGTGTCCCCACTGGTTTGTGTAAGTGTGTTTTAAGTGTCCTTACTGTCACTTCTGTGTGTGATGCAATATTCCTGCGGCAGAAGGAAGGCAAAAAATACACTGTTCTGTCTTGATTCTTTTAGAATTTCTGGTGCCTGATCCCCATTAGTTGTTAAACTGCTTCAGGAACCATTCAGTTCAGTGTAACTGCATCAATTTCATTAGGATCCTGTTGCAGTGATAAAATTAATCACAGTGAAATTGTATTAATTGTATTGCTGAAGTTACTGAAAGCCTAATTCAGGCAGAAGCTGTTTCTTTCAAGAATCTTTATGTCTGTTGTAGTTTAGTTAATTCTTGTGAGCCAAAACATGGATATTTATAGTTGGAATCTCATTCTGCCTTGTTTCTTTAACTATTTTTAATCTATTTTCAGGCTTTATTAATAGTGCTCTATATCCTGAATTATCAACTGCCCCAGGCTGTCCAAAGTTGTCTTAGTGTTTCATTTGGGGCTGGGAAAAGAAAAGGAATAGATTAATCTTCTTGTCTTATAGCAGCTGTGCTCCAAATTCTTCATTTCTCTTGTGAAGATAAATGTGTAATTCATTATCTGGGAGTATCATCCTTTCTCTCTGCCCCCTCGCACCTCTTCAAGTTTTAACTGTGAATATCCACTACACTATCAAAATCTACTTCCCTGGTGGAGAAAAGGGTTTAAAATATATATGGCTGCAGTCTGATGTTCTGGATTCTTGGGCTTGAAATTTCGTAAGTACTGTTGTCATTGTAAATGGCAACAGAACTGCAGAATTTTCACAGAATCTTTGAGGTTGCAAAGACCTTTAGAGATCATTTAGCCCAGACACCCTGTTCAGGGCAGGGTCAGCAACAGAACAGGATGCCCAGGACATCGTCCAGCGGGGTTTAGAGAGAGGAATCCACAGTCAATTTTTTTTCCATAAGGTTTATATGAAATATTTTCTACTTCATTGCCTGATGTCCTTTCAGTGGGCAGCACTGAGAAAAGCCTTGCCTGTCTTTATTCCTCCCTATCAAGTATTCATGTACACTGAGCAGATGCCCCCTGGGCTTTCTCTGTGCCCAGGATAACAACCCCAGCTCTCTCAGCCTCCTCTCCTCTCCTGTCCATCGCCTTTATGGCCCTTCCTGGACCCGTTCCAGTACATCCACACCAGGTGTGTGCTGGGAACCCCGGTGCTGCAGGCGTGGCCTCGCCAGTGCTGAGCAGAGGAGCAGGGGGCAGGGGGAGGGCTCACCTCCCTCAGCCTGCCCTTCCCCAGGCAGCCCCCGATCCTGGTGGCATTTTGGGCAAACAGAGCCCAGGAGGTGCCAGCTCTCGATGCTTCTGTGTAACTTCATTGAAGCTGGGAGCAGTTACACGTCTGCAGCAAAGGGAGAGTAAAAACACCCACCAGTGCTTCAAATATCTTCTAAAAATGAGACAATTACCTTTGAAATAACCACTACTGGGGCAGGGGGGGATGTTGCCACGTGTGTGTTACTCTGTGATAAAGGTCTGTGGTAAAGTAGGTAGAAAGCAAGACATTTTTAGTAATAATGGGCCAAAAAGTATTTAAGATGCAGCAAGATGCATGTGTTGTCATACTGAGAATAGTCTTGCAGTACTTTAAATAAAAAATACCACAACCCCTTTTTTAACCCTTCTGCTGTGCTACTCAAGTAACAAAAGTTTGGCCTATGATACTTATTGTAGTTCATGTTCATGGGAAACTGTAAAAAGTCTGCTTTTTATTTATCTTCGCGGTCTGTATCATGCTGTTTATTAAAAAAAACTACTTTTGTTTGGTTTTTATCACACTTTTGAGTGTTAATGTATATACTAACTAAATTAAAATGATATGGTTGGTACGCTTGTGAATTCTGAAGTGAGAATTTAAGGAATATTCAGTCTTGGTGTGTGATTTGGTGTTGCAGCTCTGCCTTCATAAAAGACTAGAAGAAAGGAGATGGAAATTGCATACCTCAGTTAATTTGGGGGGAACAGAAATAGAATTCGCATTATTTATGGGTGAAAAGTTCAAGATGCATGTGGCATTTGTTCTTGTAAATGCTGATCCTCAAAATAAGTAATTTTATTTTAGTTTTAGATGTGGGCTGTAAAAAGCTGTGACAAAAGAGGTGATGTTATTGAAGTGTTTCAGCTGGATGGTTTACAGTCCCTGCTAAATCAATCTGGTTTTGAAAAGTATGCTTCATGCTTTCATTACCAAAATTATATTTTAAAAAGACAAACAAACAAGGTTATATTTTTGTATCCAATAATAATTTTGAAAGAGTGAGAAACATATTTGGGGAAGTTACTCTCTGGCAGTATAAGAGCACGAAGTTGCAAAGGAATTCCTTCTGTGGACATGTTGGCCTACTTTGGACTTCAGTTGCTAACAAACCGGGAGGGATTTGAGTTCTCTTGCTGAGGATTTCACCTTTTTTTTGAGGGATGAGGGAAGTGTCAGGCCCCTTCAACACACTTGTCCCCAATAAGCTCTAAACTTTGTACACTGGTCAGTTCTGTTTCAGGCCACACTGCCCAGCTCTGAGAAGGGCTGTGTTCCAGCAGCTGCTCAGTTTGTGCTGGATCAACTCCGTAATAAAGGATGGACATCTTCATCATTACGTTTATTTTGAATCCCCAGTGGAGTTCTGGTCTGAAAAGAGCAAATCCAAGTATGGCTGGGGGTTTGGAAGCAGCTACTTCAGTAACCTGAACTAACAGGTTAAAGTTGTGTTTATTATGCATAAGGGGAGTCTTACTTTTTCTAGTAACTATTGTGAGTGGCTGCTACTGTGTGTTAATGGCCCAGGACAGTTCAGGAAAAGGGGACCATCAGCTCTTGTTCAAATATAAATTCTAGACTTTACTGCCATTACCAGGGTGTGATTTTTGTGGTAGTTCTAAAAAATCACAGAAAATTTGCAATGTAATGCTGGTGAAACAGAAGAAAGATTTGCAGTGTGGGTTGTTTGCTTTAGCGTGGGAATCTCAGTGAGCCCTCTTGACTTTATGCTCAGCAATCAGTCTGTTTTCCAACCTGCCTTGAAAGACTCAATCTAAAGTCTGAAGCCATGGAAGGAAAGACCAAAGGACCTGATGCTAGACAAGATATCTCAGGTAGCCTCCTACATGTCCTTTAAAACACTAACAAATCTGCCTCCAGTGAAGGTTATCCCCATGAGCTGTACTAACTGCTTTCATTGAATAAAGGGTTTACCCCATGCTTATTTTGGTCAGGACACATCCCCACTAATTGAAATGAGCATCATCTATGTTGCCCATTTAAACAAGAATGTGAATATCACATGGGCTCGTCTGTATTTCCAGCTGGACTCGGTTCTGAGTGATTAAAACCTCACCCAGAGCTCTCTGAACATCCCAAGCATGTGGTGCTTGAGAAAACAAGACTCATTTAGGCTTTTCTGTCTAAAGCATTGATAGCTCTGTTTGATGCGTGTGACTTTGAACTGGATCTGCAGCTTCAAAGGGGATCCTCCTCAGATGTTTTTCTTCCACTTAAAGCCTTGTCTTTTTATCTGACATAAGTGGTGTTGGGCTGCGCTGCTTTGGGTGGAGAAGAAAAAGGTACAGAAGATGCTTTGGTCCTGCTGAGTTTGCCTCACAAGCAGGGCTGAATTCAAAGCAAAGGCTTGGGCTTGGGGTTTGGGTTTTTTGGTTTTTTTTTTTCCTTTCCCTTGGCAAAGTATGGATTTTTAAGTTCTCATCACTGCCCTCCGCTGGGAACTGGGGAAAGTGCTTTTCTGGAACACTTGTATGGAAAACATTTTGGTGAATAGAGGGAGAAGTATGTGGGCATCCACCCATTTGGATGGCTATAGCCAATTTATGAGAGCTTAACACAAGCTGTCCTGGGGAACCTCAGCAACCACGGCTGTAATAAAAAGCAGAGAACAAAGTGAACTGGGATTACCAGGATCTCGTTTGATTGGTGACTCTGCTCAGGAGATGGCAGACATACAACACTTACTCAGTTTCTGAGGGCTCAGCAGTTTGCCAGCAAAAGGATACCTTGAGTTCTGTTTCGCTGCTTGCCACCAAAACTCCTGTGTGGTCACAGGATGAAGCTCTTTCCATCGGGCTCTAAGCAAACCACATTCCCCTAAAGGCATGTTTCCCGCCCCAGGGCAAAGGCTAAAGGTAGGATTTTACAGACAGAGTAAGTCCAGTTTCATCTGCCAGCTAATGAATAAAACCAAGGCCAGAAACAAGGTATAATTTCTTTTTTTACCATTCAGAGGAGGAACACCATTAGGGATATTGTGGATTCTCTGCTAATTCAAAACTTTTTCTTAGAACTAGATAAATCCAGGCTAAGCCAGAGCAAAACAACTCAATGAATGAAACGCTTAGCAAAATTCAATAAGCTGTTTTAAGTCATGGAAATAAGGGACTGTAATGGCCTCCCTCATGTCCTCAAAATTAATAAGTGATTTTTCAAAATAGTAAGATGCTGTTTGAAATGTTGTGCTTTGTGAACCAATACAAGTTGGTGCTTTTTCCTGTGGCATGATAAAAAATGAAGATGGAATAAGCAAAAAGGGGTATGATTATAAATTTGGAAAAGGGAGAGTTGCTTGTTTTAATTTTCAAACTCTTATTTATATATATTTCACAGAATCGTGGAATTGTTAGTTTTGGAAGGGACCTCTGGAGATCATCCAGTCCAAGGCACGGTCACCTGGAGCAGGTAATACAGGAACACGTCCAGGTGGGTTTGGAATGTCTCCAGAGAGGGAGAATCCATGACCTCTCTGGGCAGCTGTCCCAGTGCTCTGCCACCCTCAGTGTGAAGAAGTGTTTCCTCCTGTTGCGGTGAAACTTCTCGTGTTTTAGTTTATGGCCATTGCTCCTCAGCCTGTTGCTGGGAAGCACCGGAAAGAGTCTGGCACCATCTTCTGGCCCCTGCCTTTGAAATATTCATGTGCATTAATGAGATCCCCTCTCAGTCTTCTCTTCTCCACACTAACCACTCCACACCAAGCCCGGCTTCCGCTGTCTCCTCTCAAGAGATGCTTCAGACCCCAAATCACATTTGTGCCTCCACTGAACCCTCCCCAGTATCTCCCTGTCTTTCTTGTATGTATATATTTCTATCTCGTACTGTATATATTTACAAGACACTTTATATTGATTCTCCTATACAGTAACTCTAAGGGACAGCTTTTACATTGACACAAAAGGTAAAGTTGAGCTTTATGAAGTTCTGGCTTTGACATCACCCTCTCATTTGTGTAAAATCTGGCCATCTGTGTGCTGACACTGCTCCGAAGCAGGCTTAGGTGGTGCCGGCTGCCCCGCAGCCCCTGGAGGAGGCCTGTGGGTGAGGCCGTGCGCCGTGCTGCGGTGTCGGTGCGGATGAAATAGAAATTGCAGGGTTTTTCAGGGCCCCTCGGCGTTGCTGTGGCGACGGGCGGGCTGCGGAGGCGCCCTGGGGCGGCAGGGGGCGCTGCGGGCGGCGGCGCTCGCCCCTTTCCCTCCCTTGCCCGCGGAGCGGCCGGGCCGGGCC
>VYZT01022957.1:39504-99822 GCA_013400735.1 Pomatostomus ruficeps | reverse complement strand
CCCCGCGGGGTCGCGGCCTCGCCGCTGCCCGCGGCTCCGCGGCTGCCGCCGGGCGGAGCGGAGCGGAGCCTTTGCCGCGCTCCCGACAGAGGTTCCCCGTGCGGCCTCCGCGCAGGCCGCGCCGCCCGGGCCGATCGGCATCCCGATTCTCGGGGCTTGGATCCCGCTTTCCAGGGCCAGGGAAAGCCGCTGGAATAGAACAGCCCGCCCTGCTGCCCCGCGGTCCGATCCGTGGAGAAAAGGTTGAGCTTTTCAAGCGCCTTACCTGGGGTGAGGCTCGCGGTGTCAATGCACTGTCCATTCTTCCCTTGCAATCACAGAAAACGGTGAGAGTACTGATACTTCTAGGTCATGATATAACGTTAAAATCAAAGACTTTTCCATCCCTTGAAATAAAATTTTAGTTCAGAAAATATTTACTCCCAGGAGAACATAGTGGATTTGATCAAGGCCGTTTTTTTCCTCCCTTAACCTCTGGTGCATGGCAGAAGATCCTGGGCCCGCAAGTGCTCTTCAGTTATGGCAACCCACACCACATTCCTTGTTGGCAGCTTTTCTTCTTCAAGACTGTTTGTCCTATATATAGCTCAGGTATTTTTGTTTCGTTTCCAAATATTTTTCTCCTCTCATGAGCTGCCAAGTGCAGCAAAAGCCAGCTAACCTGAGACAAAAGAAATACACCAGTGCATCCACCTTACTAATTTTGATGCTCTAAACCGAAATTAATATCAAGCTATGTTAGTTTCTAGCTTCAATTTCCATATATTCTTCTTTGCAGTACTTGTATCACTTGTATCTCATTCTGTGTTTTTTCTATTTTGTGCTAAAGTTTTAAGTGGTTTAAAATGCTGTCACTCCATAGGTGTAAATCTTCTTGAGCTGATGCATTTATTACGTTTGGAAGCTGTACAGCCATCAGCTTCTTAGCTGCTCTGCTTCCTGATACTGAAGCATCTAGGATTTTGGTAAGAGAGCATGACTTTGTTAGTATTTTAAACCTTAAAACTTGTTTCTGATGGGCGGAATGACCCTGAGTGCTGGAGTACCTGCTGTTCTGACCTGTCTTTATGGTAAACCTTCTTTTGCTCCAGGGCAGGAATGTGAATCTGGACTTGAACAGTTCTTAACTGTGTCAAAGTGGGCTGGGGGGCAAGAAGAAGGAGTAGTTCTGTATTTGATATGCAGGTTTTCAAAATGCTTGTATTGTTCCATAACGTCCTAAAAGATAAAGTAGATATAAACAAGCCTAATCCTTCAATGTTTTTACTTTACAGTTAATTTAGACTGTTCAAAATGAACGAACATCCTAAAAAGAGGAAAAGGAAGACTCTGCATCCTTCTCGCTACTCAGGTCAGTCTAGAGCTTGAGTTATGCACACTTTAGTAAGTTAATCTTTTTTCTCAGAAGAATAACTTTACAAGAAGGGACCACATGTGCCAGTACATGGAAAAGCAGTGACATGAAGGGTGGGATAAGAAATCTTGGATTGCATGGGCAGCACCCACTCTGCAGGCTCCCTTGCTGGGCCACTTTGACCCAATGCACCTGAACGGTTTGTTCCGTCCTCCTGCACATGAGGGAACTGGCTCAAGCTGCAAATGAAGGTGATTCCCTTCCACAGAGGGGAGGAAGTCTGTTAAAGTTGGGATGGGGGCAGACAGAAGTGTTCAACACTGAATGGACGATGCACTTGTCCCTGTCCTCAGTGGGAGCAGAGACCCGATACTCCTAACATCAGGGCAGCAGCTGGAAGGTGTAAATCACAACAGGAATTCTCCCAAAACAACAAGTAAAAGCGTGAAAAGAATTTTGATGAACACAAAGTACATCTGTAGCTACAACAAGATATCAGTACTTAAACTTTTTTTGTTGGTGTTTTGGTTTAGATTCTTCGGGTGCAAGCAGATACATAGACAACAGTGGAATTTTTTCTGACCACTGCTACAGTGTCTGTTCCATGAGACAGCCAGATACAAACAGAGGTAAGACTACGTTTTGGGGTCTTGTTCTGCAGTTTCTTTAGTGTGTCATGTTCCTATTCGTAGAAGCCAATATAATACCCAACCTATAGCAGGTGATTTCTGAGCGTCCTTGTGATCTGAAGGGCCTCACACTGATGGAAGGTTGTTCAATTGTTACAACTGAAATACAGTTTTCAAAGTAGAAACAATGACAACAAAAAGACCCTTCAATTTTACATTTATAATGGTGATCAAACTACTTCAAATACTCACTGCCTAGGTAACAAAGTTGATGAGTTCAGATGGAAGTTCCCAGCAGTTGCATTGAATTGTACTTGTACCTGGGAAAACAAAATGTCTTTTATAAAACATCCAATAGTGGATGGAAAGTTAACAGTAAATGTGATGGTGGATTTTTAGTCTATTTATTTTTCTTTTCACTTTAATTACTTAACCAACAAGTCTGCAGAAGTCTTTGAAAGTATAATATTTTAAAATGCAGAAATATTGAAGAATATTTTTTTAAGTTGTGTCTTTTAAATGTAACATTTCATTTAAGGATTTTAAGTTTTTTACAATATAATCAGCTGACTATTTTCTGCTGAAATCTTAAAGACAGACTTGCTACTTTTTGAATTCTTTTGTTTTCCTCTGCATGTATGGAAATAATGTCTAAGGTATTTACTGTTTTGGTTTTTTTTAAGGTAGGTTACTATGGGCTTAGTATATAAAGATAAATTTCTGCATAATAAATGCAGAATAAATAAATAAATAGCAAATAAGATCTATGACTAAATCAAGGAATCTGGATGATGCTAGTATGGACAAATGATGACCAGGAAATGCCTCCCCTCCCTCTGCAGGCAGATTCCACAGCCCTGTGCAGAGCCTGGACACAGATGATGATGGGAGCCCGGTGCATGCCGGGAGCTCTCACTGGAGCGGGGCACATTCAAACGTTGGGATGCACTGCACAGACCCTAAAAAGAAGGATAAAGGTAAAGGTCAGTGTGTTTGCAGCTGAGGTTCTGGGAGGTTTGAGAGCACAGCTGCTGCTGGCTTTTCATGGAGCTTCCCTGCTTCCACAGAAGAGGTGAAGGATTTAATTTAATTTAATTTACCAGTTTCTGGTATTGCTTTGTTAGCTGAAAATACAGCATAGTGTGGCAGGGGAAAAATAACTGGGTTTTGCATTTGAAAGCTGCTGCAGCTGACTGAAAAGTTAAAAATGGGCCCAAGTGTTTTGTAGTGGGTTTTTTCCAACCTTCTATTATGCATTTCCTCCTGCAGATAAAGGTACTAACAATGGGATGTGCAGAGACTTATGTGACTCACCTATATTCAGTGACAGCCCCACAGAAGAGGAGAAACCTCTAGATATCCAAACTGTAGAAATTTCTACAACAGAAGTGAATGCTGTAGAAGTTCACGATATAGAAACACAGACTGTGTCACCTGAGAAGCTGGAAGCTGAGGACCTGGAGGAAATCCCTCTGGAGACCTGTAAAATCTTTGAGAAGAACCAGGCTTTGAATATCACAGCTCAACAGAAATGGCCCTTGCTGAGAGCCAACAGCAGCGGCTTGTACAAGTGTGAGCTCTGTGAGTTCAACAGCAAGTACTTCTCTGATCTAAAGCAGCACATGATCCTGAAGCATAAGACATGTACAGACACTCACATCTGTAAAGTTTGCAAAGAAAGCTTCTCCAGCAAAGTGCAGCTCATTGAACACGTGAAACTACATGAGGAGGATCCATACATCTGCAAATACTGCGATTACAAAACGGTGATTTTTGAGAACCTGAGTCAGCACATAGCAGACACTCACTTCAACGACCACCTTTACTGGTGTGAGCAATGCGACGTGCAGTTCTCGTCCAGCAGCGAGCTGTACCTGCACTTCCAGGAGCACAGCTGTGACGAGCAGTACCTGTGTCAGTTCTGTGAGCACGAGACAAACGACCCCGAGGATCTGCACAGCCACGTGGTGAACGAGCACGCGTGCCGGCTCATCGAGCTCAGCGACAGCTACAACAACAAGGAGCGTGGCCAGTACAGCCTCATCAACAAAATCAGTTTTGACAAATGCAAAAACTTCTTTGTGTGCCAGGTGTGCGGATTTAGGAGCAGGCTGCATACAAATGTCAACAGGCACGTAGCTATTGAGCACACCAAAATATTCCCTCATGTTTGTGATGACTGTGGGAAGGGATTTTCAGGTATGTTGGAATATTGCAAGCACCTGAGCTCTCATTTATCTGAAGGGATTTATTTGTGTCAATACTGTGAATATTCAACGGGACAGATTGAAGACCTTAAAACTCATTTGGATTTCAGGCATTCAGCAGATTTGCCTCATAAATGTACTGACTGTCTAATGAGGTTTGGGAATGAAAAAGATCTTTTAAGTCATCTTCAGATACATGAGACGGTGTGATTGCTTTCTTTCCCTGTAATCAATTTGTTAGAATTGGAATTAATTTCCAGTCACTGGAATGTAATATTAAATACAATTTTAACAGCAATTGTACATTTCTAATGTTTTCATCTTTATATCAGCAAAGCATGTATAGCACTTGGTGTTGTGAATTTCCTTGTCTAGGGGTTTCAGTAGGAATAATCACATTTACAGTGTGGTGGATCAGATTTTGGGGGGAGGGACAGTGGGAGTAATTGCATGTTGTGATACCTGTTCTGATCGTCATCCCGCTCTTTCATGTCTAGTGTACAGGACCAGCTCTCTGGAGTTTAAAAAGGCACAAAAACCAAGTAAATACCTAATTCCATGCTTAAATAACCAAGTACCGGTCTCAGTTCCACATCCAGCTCATGTTACCCTCTGTGGCAGCAGGTCTTTGCACTGGTGTTTAGCAATAGCACTGGCCTGCTGAGATAAGGGTGTTTCAAAAATTCCCAGGCATGGACATGTCCAAATTCACATACCAGCCTTCATTTCCCACCTCATGCTCCTGATAAGCTTTTAAAATTGTCCTGTTTTTCTCTTGGACTACCTTTCCAACCTTATTGTCCGCTCTGTGCCATGTTTAAGTCCCATCTGTGGGATTGCCCAACGCATGTACAACACACTCTTCCACGCATGCACTACATGTCTCCCACATGATATTCCCTTTATTTACCTTCAGTTGTTGTCTTTTAGTGCACAGAGGAGACACACATTTGGTTGTGTTTAGACTGGATCATGTTCTGAAGAGTAATTGCAAAAGGAATTTGTAGTGATCCTGCTGAGAACGTACAAAATGGATTTCTTACATAAAATTCTAATTTAGCTCTCACTGAAATTATGTATGTCACGAACCTCTGACTAGAGCAACTTTCTAGTAGCCTATATTATTGTAATAATTCTGTATATTTATAATTAATTAGCTTTCCACCACTAGTAACTTGAGGAATGTTATTTTAACTCTGTAAATTTTAAAGTTTTATATACAGGCTTAAAACACTGGTACATTACAAAATTTTTACTAATCACTCTCAAATAATTTCACACATTTGTTTATATTATATATAGCGCTGTCCTGCCATTTTAATCATGGAAGTGAATTTTTACAGTTCATTCAGTAGCTCTATTTCTGAGTGGATACTTGGGGAGATAAAAACAAGAGTGTGGTTACTTAGATTACGCTAGGTATCAGGGTGAAAATACCCATAAATTACTGGTGGAGTTTACATTTCTTTCTGCATTGATTGTAAATTTGTAATGTAAGATTGTCTAATGCAAGCTTTGTAAAGATATAATTAATGTATCAAACATTTCCTGGTCAGTGAGATTTGGTGTTATCAGCTTCAAGACATGCAACGGTCTTTGGATTTGATTTTTACAGCTAAGGATAAAACTTGGCTGAATGTTATCAATTAATGGAAGTTCTGATTTTCAGAGAAGTATTTCTACAAAGTCTATGAACCAGTTAGTGTTTATTTTGTTGTAGGAGGCAAGGCCATTTCTGTCTCTTTGAAATGCTGATTTACTACTGAATCTTGTGTTTTGCCATTGAAAAGGGCAGCCTGAGGGTGTCCTGTTGTATTTTATTAGTCCCTTGTATAGAGAATGACAGTATCTGTGGTAGAATTGCTGGTTCCCCATTTTGAACACATCTTTCCTGGCTGGCTTAAAATGGTAGCAATAATATAGTTAACAAAACACTAAGATGAATTTTTGTATGAATGGAAAGTTAATTTTGCTCATGTATCTGAAAGGGGGAATGCTGGTTCTCTGAAAACTCTGCTCCTGCTGATGGCACAGAGGTGGAATGGCACAGCTGAGCTCTGGAGAGAACGCTGCTGCAGGAGACAGTGACAATAAGTGGAAAAAAGGCATTTAAAAATCCCCCAAAATAAATAAGGGGGCTCAAGAAGTGTGTATATTTGTGTAGACCAGCATTGTATCCCCAGCAGGAAAGGTGGTGTCCTGTGCCAGCACAGAGCCCTGTGACACAGCAAACTTGCTTGTTGACATGGATAACTTCATGGTTGTCTTTGAGTTGAGTTTTTTCTAATCTCTAAACTGGGAATCAAAACAATACCCCACAGGAATATTGTGAAGCCAAATCATTCCAAACTAAAATGGAGCATCTAAATAGGAACTGTACTCAAGGTCATCTTAGGTTGGATTTTATAAATGAGGGGCTAATGTTAGTATTTTTTTTAATATTGATCAAGTAGTAAATGGAAGTGTACAGGAGTAGCATGCCTCATTTTAAAAGGGAACACAAGTACGCTGCTGGCTCATGATCTGCGTGTTAAAGCAAGAAAGTTACTGTAGGACAAATAGGTAATGAGCCTACCTAGAATCTGGAAGGCTGAAAGGCATGGCTGAACATGCCAAGGTGTTCCCAGCAAAGGGAGGACATTTGGGTTATTTTGGGTGAAGCATGTGAGTGGAAGGTGAGTGCTCCAACCCGAGTGCAGCTGCTCTGGTACCACTACATGTAGACCTGTCACCCTGGAGCCTGAGCAGCTCATCTCGGTCTGGCATGGCAGAAAATGAACTGTAGGAACCAGGACTGTGCCACTATTTATTACTTTTCTCCAAGGCAGTCAGTATCAAATTCTAGTTGTTCGCTGGTACCTGCACGGTTCAGCTGTTTCAGGAACAGCATTCCAAGCACAAGCTATGCAAAATCATGAGATTGGTTTTGGTAGTGTTTTGTACTTGTGAGAAAACTGTATTTGATTCTTTGCTTTTCAGACTTTCGAACCCTTCATTTCGATGTGTGACTCGATTTTAGGGGTATTTTCCAACCTTAACAAATCTGTGTTTCAGACTCCTGGATCATGTTGCTTATTGAGCAAAAGAACTTTTTTTTTTTATGTTAAAGACTTTTGACTTCAAAACAAAGTTTACATCCCACAAATTATTGCAAGATCTTAAAATACAATGGATTAGCAATCCTCAAATAACGTGTTCTCTAGAATGCTGTTGTCACCGATTTTCATTGTGGTTCTAACGCTCCTGTATCAAATGCATGAGGTGTCAGTGCTCTTTGGCTCCTGGAAGCCCCAGCGGGGTCACTTCGGCAGAGTTTGACTAAACCGCGGTGCTGTGGGCTGGCGCCGGGGGATGGTCCCGGGGTGATGATCCCGGTGCTCCCCAGGTGATGGTCCCGGGTGATGGTCCCGCTGTTCCCTGGGTGATGGTCCCGGCTGATGATCTCGGTGCTCCCCGGATGAGGATCCCGGTGCTCCCCGGGCTCTGCCCGGCTCCATTTCGCGACCTGCCCGCGCTCAAGATGGCGGCGGGCGCCCTCAGCCCGCACTGAACATGGCGCTGCCCGGGCGGGCGCGGAGCGGGGTCACGGGCGGAGGAAAGGGAAGTGACGCCCCCCGTCCCGGCGGCGGCGGTGACGGGCACGGCCGGGGCCAGCGGGGCTCCGCGAGGGACAGGGGCCGGGACCGGCAGCTCCGTGAGAGACCGGGGCGAGCGGGAGCGCAGTGAGGGACCGGGGCTATGCCGGGGCTCCGTGAAGGAGCGGGGCTGAGCCGAGGCTCCGTGAGGGAGCACGGCCGAGTGAGGCTCCATGAGGGACCGGGGCCGCCGCGGCCCCTCAGGCTGACCCCGCCGAGCCGGGCGCTGTGAGGGAGCGGGGCCGTCCTAGCGGGCCGGCGGGCAGCGCTGGCCCGCGGGCGCTGGGGAGGCGGGAGCCGCGTTTGGTGCGGGGAAAGTCTCGTGTTTCCGGGACAGATCGCACCAGAGCGGTTCGAACCTGTCCCCGGGTTTCGCCAGCCGCTCTTGGCTGAGAGGAGATCAGAGTAAACAGCGCTAACTGAGCTTACTGCCCTTTGGAGTTTAGAGCTTTGGTTTGGGGTACTGAGCGGTTTTGTTTTGTTTTGTTTTTTTAATGGCTGTGTGAGCAGTGTATGAGTTTTAATTAGCCGGGTGTACCGAGTGTTTGGTCGGTCACTTCAATGCACCTTTCCTTGCAGCTGCAGGATGGCAGAAGCCTCTGTCTCTCCACTGAAGCACTTCGTGCTGGCAAAAAAGACCATCACTGCCATCTTCGACCAGCTGCTGGAATATGTCACTGAGGGAGCAGCGTTTGTGGAAGGTGAGCTTTCCCCTTCAACACGAGGGCCTTGTCCTTTGCTATGAGAATGTTTTACAGCACGTTGGTGTACCTTATGTTATCTGTTACTGTGTTTGTATAAACATGCACCTTCAGAAATCGTCACATTTTTCGTTAGACAGTGGGATTTTTTTCAGCTGTGCTGGAAGGAATGCCTGGCATGGCCACATACCTGAAAAGCTGATTAAGTCGCTTGGATTGGCAGCCTGGCCTCCTTTCCATGAGGGTGAAAGCTTAACCACTCTGGCCTCATAGTTCTGTGGCGGTTGCTTTTGCAGAGAAGGAAAGACAAACAGGTTCTCCCATTTTTCTGCCGAAAGGTGTGTCAGTGATGCAGTGCAACCTCGGAGCTTTTAGCAGCGTGGAATGTGTGTGGCCACTCAGAGTTGGTTGCTCATCACCCCAGTGAACTCTGCGGGCTGTCTTCGCCCAGCTTAGCTGGTGTATCCATGAGAGGTCCTGGCTTTCAGGTGTCCCAAGGAGCTGGGCAAGTGAGCCCAGCAGGCTGTGTTCCCAGGGTTAGTGATCAGCAGTTGGATTGGCGATTGATCTGAAGTGATTTATGCCATGAGTTCGCCAGTGCTTGTGGCAGAGCTGTCAAATGATAAAGGCTGGTCGGTGTCTGTAGTGGGGTTTTGCCTGCTTTGTTTTACCACTGTAATTGAAATTTGCACAGGCCTCTGTTGGCTTGTGAGGTACTGATTACTTACACCTTGTATCACGGAGCACATTCTCTGTAAGTGATTGCTTTTATGTTTTTCATTTCTGTGTGTAGCCACGTACAAGAACCCAGAGCTTGAACACATAGCAACAGAAGATGAACTAGCAAAAATACAAGCATATAAAAATAAGTTGGCAGTCATTGGAGAGGTGCTGTCACGGAGACACATGAAAGTGGCATTTTTTGGCAGGTAATGAATGGAGTTACCAGAACTTAATTTCTCTTCTTTTTTTTACTTGGGAAGGTCTGAGGTTGTCATCTTCTCCAGAATGGCTTTTCTTTTTTTCTTTTTTTTTTTTTTTTTTTTTTTTAAGGGGGGGGTTTTTTTTTTTTTTTTTTTTTTTTTTTTTTTTTTTTTTAAGGTGGTGGTTTTGTTTGTTTACTGTATTTTTTTTTTGTTCTGGACTGTTCCTGCTGAGGACTTTTTTTGCATTTGATCAGAAGTCTGAAGAACTAAACTTGAAGCTGTTCATGTTTCTGTCTATAAGCGGCTGAAGAGAAACAGAGATGGTTGCCTGGTTGGTTGTAGCATCAGTCAGATAGGTCTGTGTGATGATTTTAAGGGATAGCAGTAGCAATGTGGTATGCTAATCCACCTTGCTTCAGAGACATTGATTTTTCTGTGCTTACTTTTAAACATGTGGTTACGTATTTTTGGAGTTTAAATCTTCATGGTTCTAAAAATTCTGTAATAGTATTGGAAAAGACATGTACAACAGTGGTCTTGCCTTCATTTTGCTAAAACTAGTTTAGTTATTTAAAGAAAAGCCGTAAAAGGTTCTGGAATAAAGAAATTAGTTATATCTCAGCCTTGATATTTCAAAAAGTTAGTGTGATGCTGTGATGTGTGGTAGAAGTTGCTTTTGCAAAGGGAAAAAGTTGAGAGCAGGAAAAAGAGAACTCAACTTTCCCTCTGGCGTTTTGAATAAATTTGTGAACTGCTGTACAGTGAGCACTGAACTTTTTCTGGAAGTAGCTCAAAAACGAGTTACAGTCTCTATAATGTCATGCTATTGTGTAATAGTTAAATATTTATGAGTGAGGGGTGGAGGGTTAGTGCCAAGTAGGACACTGCTGAGGACTTCAAGTTCTTGCAGAATGGGGAGTTGGTGAGCAGTTCCTCTGAATGAGCTCTCCCCAAGGCTGGAGCTCTGTACCCCAACCAGCTTGTGCTCTGTGGGGCTGATGCGCTCCAGTGGGGTGCATTCAGTTCAGCACGAAGGTGTGTTTAATGCTGCTGTGCTCTGCTCAAAGTGCTTTTCTTTTCTGTCCCTCTAGAACAAGCAGTGGGAAGAGTTCAGTCATTAATGCAATGCTGTGGGATAAGGTACTTCCCAGTGGGATTGGCCATACAACAAACTGCTTCCTCAGTGTGGAAGGGACTGATGGAGATAAGGCTTATCTTATGACAGAAGGATCAGATGAAAAGAAGAGTGTCAAGGTACATTTCTTGGATGATTTCATGCCAGTTTTCACAGAAACTGATTCTCAAAGGGTCTGTTTTTTAACAAGTTCAAGTCCAACAGAAGTATAAGACTCACTCATTCTGCATTTTTAAGTTCTTTTTTAGGAGGGAAGAACAAACTTGTGAAAGTGCTCTGCGCCGCAATTTTTCTTGGCTGTTCCAGAGAAACAGCTAACGTGTGTCTCATTGCAGCATAGCATATGCTGAGTGCTTTATTTTTATAGGACTAAGTAAGTTCTGTTACTGATTAAGGATTTGGAATGTGCCCCTCGTACAGTGCTCAGCTTATTGAACTGCTTACACTGATACCTTAAACCTCTGAGGCAGATTCATGGTGATGCTCAGTAGTACAGTCCAGCCCTGCAGGGAACATCTGTGGCTCAAAAGAAACTCTTGTCTGAGTTTCAAGGCACAACTTGTTCTTTAGATGCTGGTGAGTTGAAGAGCTTAAAAAAATCGCAGCTATTCACCAGAACAAAGTCTGAACTCTGTTACCCTCTTCAAGATAGATCCTGTCCAAGTTTGCTTGAGAACTGAATTAGACTGGTTTACAGACTCGTTTGAGGCACTTATTCATGTTTGTCTTCCCTTTATGCCCTCTCTAGACAGTCAATCAGCTGGCTCATGCGCTTCACATGGATAAAGATTTGAAGGCTGGCTGTCTCGTCCATGTCTTTTGGCCCAAGTCAAAGTGTGCCCTGCTGAGAGATGATCTGGTTTTAGTGGACAGGTATCTTTTCTGTTTTAGTAAATGTTTTCTTAAGAAAATTATCCATTATAATGTTTAGAAAAGAGATTGGTTTAGATTCAGAATTATTTGAAAGGCTTTTCTGTTTGAAAGGACAGAGTTTGTTCTTTTGTTTATACTGCTTGTCATCACCCTCCTGATGCTGCCCTTGTAGCAGTTGGAACAGACAAGTGTCTTGTGACTGAGCTGAATTGGGGAATAGCTTTTGGCTGAGGATACTCCACCTTTAAAACAAACAGTATGGAAGTGTGAATAGGGCTGTTGCAGCAACAACCTTTTGCCCATTTACTTTCTTGAAACGCTTCAGACTGATCATGTGAAGTATAAACAATGGGGACTTCATTTTTAAAAGCTTCTGATAAGAGTTGCAGTGCCTACATGCCAAAGTAATGGGTGACCTCAGAATGTAGTTGTGACTCTGTCAGCTGTGTGTGCCCTGTGTTAGACTGGCATTTCCATTGTGTTGGTGTTTAAAGAATTCTGGAAGTGGTTGCTTTGTCTGTGCCAAATGCCCTTACTTCTGGCCACTGCTGTGTAACCTGGTAATAGTTTCAAACTTTCAGGTGATCTGTACCTAATTTGTAAATCAATAAATACTGAATTTGAGAGTAATTCACACAGGTGTCAGTGAATTTTTAAGTATGATTTTTTCAACGAAACAACGCTCAGAGTGTATTTTAATAAATTGCAGTGGTTTTTGCTCCATCTCTGTTGTACTTCGAAATCACTGGGAGTTTGTCATTATTTTCTTGGGTGCATGATTTGATCTGCACAGTCTCAGTTGCTAAAGGTAAAAAGGAAAGGGAAAAGAGCATAGATTCTAAGAGAACAGGTACTTGCATAGAGCAAATCATCCTTTTACTGCTCAATTGAGAAAATTTGAACCAGCAATAATTTAAGTGTTGCAAACATGATTTAATTCTCATATTCCACTTTATGGTTTTTTTTTAAACTGACAGCACTATAGTTTTAACTTCATTTTAGTTTCTTATTAAATCTATGCACAGTTTGTATAGCATATTGCTTTAAACTTGGACTTTATTAATGAAAAAAATATTTTATGAACAGCTGTCTCTTCTGATTAAAATTAGGAGTGGAACCATTGCGTGAGGCAGTCTGGGTTTCTCATGGACTGCCTGTCAATTCACCTGGCAGTTAATTATATGTGCATACTTACTAATCAGCAATTACATTTTGGAATGAGTAGGTGGTCTGGTAGTCAAGTCACTCATAAATTCTTCATGGTAATTGGCTTTTGCAGTGTTTACCTTCAGTTTGAGGTAGGCATCAGCCTCAAGTCACAAACCGCTGTAACTTCTTGCAAGGCCCTTAGGCATTTCCACTCTATCAGTTTATAAAAATCAACTGCTTCTTTGCTGTGTAAATAGGAGTTTGTGATTTTTGTTCTCGACAGCCCTGGCACAGATGTCACTACAGAACTGGACAGCTGGATTGACAAATTCTGCTTGGATGCTGATGTGTTTGTCTTGGTTGCCAATTCTGAATCAACTCTCATGAACACGGTATGATGTGCAATGATTTTATGCTACTTCTTCATTTAAATATTCAGCAGTTCCATAACTAGAATAGCTGAGAATTTTACAGAAGGTGAATCACTGCACTTAGATCTTGTGGATAGGATTTGGGGGTGGGAAGCAAGAAATAATGTATATCCCTCACTAGGGAAAGGAGAATGAAATTTAAATTTCTTCCTGGCTTGGCTTTTTTTGCCTTGAGCGTCATAATTGTCCTTTCCAGTTCAGTTGCTTTTTTGATAAATGGCTGATGGAGTGCTTGTCTTGCCTTGCCATTTGTTGGTATTTGTCACCTGAAGACACTTGTATTACCAAAGAAATTGCGGCGTATTGCATATCCAGAAGTCCAGTAAAATACACAAAGTAGGTGGAGGAAGTTGAGTTCCTGTCTTGTTCCTCTCTCAGGAGAGGGTGAATTCCCTTGATACACCTTGTGTTGAGGATGGTGCTGCAGGTTCCCCTCAGTGGGCTGTGTTATCTCTGGAGAAGGGGTTAGCAATAAACACTCAAGTTGCAGGGTTCTGTGCAGCGTGGAAAGGTGAAGATATTTTAATGTCTTTGTTCTGTAAAGCCTTGTTTCAGGACAGAGAAGAGTTCTCTGTACCTTGCAGCCTAACTCTTGTATGACCTTTTGTAAGAGGAGAACATTTAAGGTGGCCAGAGGAGCTGTTGTGATAATCAAAATTCAAGACCAGAAATTTGGTGTAATTCTGTAGTGATCTCTAGTTTTGACTAAGCTAAGTATTGTGCATGCAGACAATAAAAAGATTCTAAGTTATTGGAAATGCGACTGCCAGAATGCAGAGTAATGCTACTGAGAAAATTCTTGATTTTTTTTAAGCCTACTGTAGACAAATAATATGCTCTGGGTGTTCTGAGCATAGTTCTGACCTGAAAGGTCTGAACTTTCTAACTGTTGAGACCATTTTTAAAACAATAAAGAACTGAGTGTGCAAAGAAAGTATTTCTTTGCATTCTAGCAAATTAGAATAATTTGGTAGAAGTCTGAGAAGAACATGAGTTTAAAAATATTGTGTTCCATCTTCTGATCTGAGTCCACAAAGAGTCAAATACAAGAGGTGTGATTTAGAAGAAGAAGATTCTTAAAACATTCAAGGCAAAGAGAATTTGGCACCACTGTGGCCACATTTGCTCTAGTATGTCATATGAGTGACACTTCTTGGCTTTTAGTATGGACAAAATCTATAAGTTGTTTACATTACGTGTATAACACAGTTGTTGGTGTTTTTTAATTAAAGGAAAATGGAACAAAAATTGTTTCAGTGACCTTCTCATTGCTATGAGCATAAGTTACCCTGCAGATAAAGCATATGACAACTGTGTTCTCATCCTCCTTAAGCATTATTTTTGCCTCTCACCACAACAGATTTGAGAATACTTGGCATTATTCTGCCACACTACCAGAGATTTTTGTGAAAACGTGATTCTTCTACTATTCTCTCATAACTTCTCCTCAGACAAAGTTCTGATTTCTGCAGCAGTGATCTAGTTTGCACATGCTTGCTCCCAGCTGATGGAGAATAATGGATCTCCAGTGCTGTGTCCGGGGTGTGTCATGGTGTCCTGCTGCAGTCTGGAAAAGTTTATGGCAGCCCAGAGATCTCCTGTGTTCCAGCTTTGCTGAGTGGGGACTCACTCCATCACGACTTACCCATTATGACTCTGTAAACAGCAATAATGGGTGGTAGGTGCAGGGAAGAGACCTAAATACACTTAATTTTGTTAGATTAAGACATTCATCAGTGACTATTTTTGCTGTGTCTCAACCATACATCCTCATGCAGGAAATGCTACTCCTCTGTAGTTCAAGCTGATGTTGCCTAGCTGAAGAATAGTTAGGTGATGTATTTGCTGGATAAAAAACCAGATTTGGCAGGGTTAGCAGGTGCATTTGGTAGTTCACATAAGGGAGACTTCATTGTTTTAGTCAGGCATCAGTGTTTTTTGAACTGTTTGTTTTGGAAGTTTTCTTCATTTGTATTTGTACCAATGTTTAGAGAAAGCTGCAGTGTCTTTGACTTTTAGCACTGGCATCAGTTTTAATATATTTGATGACTTTTGACCTACCTTAAGCCTGTTATGTGCTGGATATCTGCGGGTTTTGATATTGATGAATGCTTTATAATAAACTTTTAGAAAGCTGGATAAACTTCAGAATCTGTTACAGAAGAATGCATGACTGTGGTTTGGATGTCTGGGGAGTTTTCTGTTTGTGCTTTAATTCTTAGGAGAAACATTTTTTCCATAAAGTGAACGAACGACTTTCCAAGCCAAATATCTTCATCCTCAATAATAGATGGGATGCCTCTGCATCAGAACCAGAATACATGGAAGATGTGAGTGAATTGATGGCTCTTATATGGGTTGACAGTTAATTAGTACGTATTAATATGGAAACAGCAGCTTTGTCTTATTAATAAAAGGCTAAGTTACATGGTCAGAAAATGGAAAAAACTTACTCCTTGTTTCGAGCAAAGAGCAACCTGCAATTCAAATGACAATATATGCAGGCAAGTAATAAAATGGGACACTTCTTTAGAACCTTTTTCCTCCACAGTTAAGCTGGTTTTTAAACTTATTTGTATTACTTTTTATTACTGCAGTGATAATGCAGCCTGAGGGCACAGTTTATACATTTATACCTGCATAGAGTAGCTGGTAAAGTGCAGTGTTAGATGGGAACAGCTTGGATCTTCAGATTTTCCCAGCAGCAGCCAGCTTGCAGTGAGAATTATTTCTCCATGTATGGGGAATGAAGTGTTTACCCCAGTAACTGGCTGAGATCTCTGACGTACATCAATACAGTTGTAGAAGGAAGTATTGCTGCGTCCAGGTCTGTTGAAAGGAGTAAAAGCAGCTGCTGCCTCTGCAGGGTTGGCAGGCACCTGCTGTCAGAGGGGTGGTTCAGCATCTGTTTCTGACTCTGGTGTTGTGATTTGTTGGCAGCTCAGGTTTTGCCTTTTTTTCATGAGCTTTTTGCCTTTCCCTTAGGTGCGCAGGCAGCACATGGAGCGCTGTCTGACTTTCCTGGTCGATGAGCTCAAGGTTATTGATCCTGTAGAAGCAAGGAACCGCATCTTTTTTGTTTCAGCAAAAGAAGTTCTGAGTGCCAGGAGACAAAAGGCCCAAGGAATGCCAGAGGGTGGTGTGTAGGATCTCCTGCTTTTCCTCAAATACAGAAAACCACTATAAAACCTGAGAAATATATTTAGGATGCAGTCCCTGCTTTGAGGTACTGCTGTCCCCCTTATTATCTGTTGTTTCACAGGTGGAGCACTTGCTGAAGGATTTCAAACAAGATTCCAAGAATTTCAACATTTTGAGCAGATATTTGAGGTATTTATGATGGGCTTTTTAGACTGCCTGATTTTTATTGCAAAGGTAGCTTTTTCTTATGCTTAGCTTAATTATACTGAGCATTACCCATCTTAGCAAGTGGAGAGTGTAAGGTGTTTAAACCGTCTGCACCTTTGACTTTCCTGTGGGTGTTTTTCATAGTTTCTCACCTTGAGTAGCAGGTAGTTGTTGGAAAGGTGTATTATTCAGTGAGAGAAGGGACCAAACCTCTTAGCTCATGTTTTGAGATGATCTCAATACCGGTATACTCTATGTAAGAAGAAATTATTGTCTTGAAATGTGTGTATCACTTATAGCCATGTGCTGGTGAATGTTTGCAGTAAGAAATTCAGTTTCATCCCTGTAAATCTAAAAATTTACTTTCATTTCTAAAGCCAGAGTTTTGAATCTATCACCATTATGGACCTCTTAGCTCTGTTATTGTGAGCATTAACACTGTTCCTGCATCCTTTGTGCTGTACAGAATCCACCCTTCCACCTCAGTTTAGCCATATTCATAGTTGGAGTTCACAGTTTCTGCAGAAGCAGGACTGGCTAGACAGTTTAGTGAGTTTTTTTGTGATAGGATCCATTTGACTTGCTGAATGATAACTTTAATTAATTAAGGGCATTTTTGGATATCTTAAGGAGGCCTCTTGGATATCCCTCAGTGGTTTTGTGTATGAGTATTTTAAAAAAAATCAAACTGCCTCTGAGAAGTATTTCTTCTAGCATTACAACAAACCCCTTTAACCTTAGCAAAACTGAATTATGTAATGATGTGTGTCTATCAGAAAGGTTTTAAAATAAATAGCTTGATTTGGTCTTGCAAAAGCAACAAAATGTCAGACTAAATTTAATCCTTGTCCACACTCTTGCGATAGGTGACTGAAGTGTGGAAATGATGGGTTCAAGGTACTGGCAGGGCCTGGCTCCATGAGAGGTGACATTTCTGGTGTCACTAGCTGTAGTCAAACAGGCACGTGTGTTTGCAGTTTTTGTCCTCAGACAGGACAGGCTCAGGAAACTTCGAGCCATCAGGTAAAAAGTGGAAAAGGAGCTTCTAAATCAGTTACAGTTCTTTAATGTGTTTTGCCATCTCCTGTACCCAAAGCTTTTTTGACAAATTCTCTTATAATTACAGTTAAGCACTCAATGCTTGCAATATTTCAATATGAAGATGGATGATGACTTACTAAGTGATGTGGTGCTGTGAGTGCTCAGCACATCTGTAAATCAGATGTCACGGACTCAAGTTGGCCTCCACAATGAGAAGTATCTGTCACAGCATCACAACCATGACAAGTTTCTGTGGCAGAGGCTGGGACAAGGAACAATTCTGTGACAGCTCTGCATGGCCTTAAATGAACCTTTTTTCTTCTTTCACGATGTGTTACATTTGCTGCACATCTGACTCCAACAGTGAGAGTGGATTCTGTAGTGCTTTTCCGTGCTCAGCTGTGTTTCATCCTAAAATCATTATTAATGACTCTGAATAGGAGTGTGATCCCATCATTTAAAGAAATGACAACTGTGCTGAATTAAGATTGCCAAAGCAATTTAAATTTTGAGCACTTGCTGTTGCAGTGTCTTTCACATTAAGGATTTGTGGCAGTTTCCTAAGTTACAGTGGCAGTTCATGTGCTTTTAAAGCAAGGCTGAGACTTAGATGGTTCACCGGGTCTGAAGTCTTCAGACCTAAGACTCAAATTACTGTCGCCTGAGCCGATGAAGTAGCTGACATCAGCATACTGTTGGCATCAGCTCTGCTTGCCAGCTCTAGGCTCTGTATTAATGAAGAATATCATACTGCAGGGAGAAGTTTCTGTGTGAAATCCTAACTGACCCCGTGCCTTGTGCGCTGCCAGACCACACTCAGATGCTGTATGGCCTAAGCACTGTGCGTTTACTGTTTCCTGACAGAGGAGCTGCAAGGCCCAAGGCTCTTGGATTACACTCCAGTGTGTGGAAAGGAAGGGATGAGAGCACAGATGCTTCTGTCTGTCCTCATCAAGCACTGCGGCCTCCCTGCCTGGTCTGTCTGTCTTGCCTTTAGCTCCTTTCCCCTGTGCAGGTGCCCTGCTCAGACTTCCCAAACATCTCTCACTGTCTTGTCCAGCTCACGTCTCTGAGTAATGACACCTCACTTACAGACCTGTCCACATGTGCCATGTTCCCCCTGGCTATATCTGCTGGGTTGCTCCTCCTGGATTCTCTCACCCTGCTTTTGTCTTCACTACAATTGGACAGCTTTTTCCTCTTTTCCATATGGGCTGAGAAGAGGAACTGTTACTTCTTCAGTACTTCCACATTCCTGATTTTAGTATCAGTTTCATGATGGAAAAGCCTGTTTATTCCAGGGCTGATAAAAGCTCAGTATAGCTAGAAACTTTAAAAAAAAATCTAGAAACAGCCCATCAGTGCTAGTTAGTTGTTAGATGAAAAAAATTTAGACTATTTTTAAAAGGCTTGTAAGATTTATGTAGACTGTTGTGTGAGGGCAAAAATCATTCCAAAACTAGATGAAACATTTTTGTCTGCAAAACACAGGGTGGTTGAAGCTGCTAAAGGAAAAACTGGTGCAGGCATTACTAGAAACACTTGTAAGCACTGGAGAAATTAAGATTTTAGAGATTCATGTAGTAGCTTTAAAAAGTGATGCTGCTATGTATGCCAGCTGTATTGCAAAAAAGGAAGAGGGGCAGTCTTAAAGCATTGAATTATTGGATCAGTTCTGAGTTTTTATAGTGGGAAACAACAGAAAGTAGTCAATGTATTTCTGGAAATTTTAGAGTAAGGTACAGAGAATGCCCTGTTAAAGCAGCAAAGAAATGCCTGGACCCTGCACTGTGTGCAGTAGTGTGTAGTGGGTATCCTGCATAAAACCAACCCCACCATGCGTTGGGTTGTGGTGTTTCTCAAGTTTTGCTGGTGTGGGAAGCAGTGGAGGAGGGAGGCAGGGGGGAAGAAGCTCCTGGCTGTAAGCGGGAGCGAGGGCAGGGCTGGAATGAGGCGGCTGCTGCCGAGCCCTTCCCCAGCGCTGCCCGGGGGTGGAGCACGGAACACGCCGGGCCCTTAACGGCTGTGCTGCCGTGCTGGAACTGGGCTGGGATGTAACTGGTTTTGGTTAGACTGTTGAAACACACTTTTATCCATGTTTCAGTAAACACTTACAGACTAACAGCAAAACTGCTGCTGTCCCCCTCTTATCTTTCCCCGTCGTTTAACTAACCTTTGTGTTTCTCCTAGTGCTCTTAACTTGGATTTTCTGATTGTGTTGTGAGTGACTGTCATCCTTTTATCTACCACGTACTAATGTTGGGAAGACTCTTGGCTCTGTGCCTAGTCTAGCTCTTACAATGTGCTGATATTTAAGAAACTCTGGCCTTTCATTGCTGATTTCTAGATCTGCTTCGTCGAGGAACAGGGACTGTTTTACTCATTTTGTTTATTTTGTTTTCATCTATTATTTTTTTAGATAGCTGAAATTTGTAATTTTAGCATATCCTAAGGTCATAGGCAAGTCATCTAAAAGCAATCCAAACCAGTGCCATGAAAGGTGAATCCGGAGATGAAGAACAATTTAAAAATCCCAAATCTTTAAAAAGATTTGGTTTAAGGAAATCAGCTGCTTGCTTTCTTCCCCTCAAACATGAGATCTCTTCAGTCACTGTCCTGTATTTCTGAATTGCTGTTCAATATTGAAGATTGATTAGAAATTGTATCATTAGAGCATTTTCTCCTCATTCATTTAACACTTCAATAGTATGCAAACAAGCTAATATTTTAAGGACTACTTAACTTTTGTTTATCCCATGAGAAAACCCTTATTTCTTATTACTAATTGTATATTTTGTTCCTGGATGGTCAATATTGACATGAGAATGTCAAATTTTATTGACAGAATTGCCTCTTGAAAATAAGACTGTGTAGTGCAACAAAGAAAACTCAAGCCAGGCTATATTGCCAGCATTCATATTTGACATTTGTTATTCCAAATAGATGGTTTTGAAAATTTCCTGAAAAGGTAGATTTATCTTATGTATTAATTTGAGTTTTCTTTTTTCTTTACGTTATTGATTTATTTTAAAAAAGTGAAAACCTATGCACATTACTGTGAATGGACACGAAGGCAGATTTGCTGCTATAGACTCATTTGAGATTTCAGTTTCTGTTGTCTTTTAATTTCTCTGTACTTTTCTTCCTTTTTACTTCCCACTGGTTTAAGTTCATGGTAAAACTGGCAGCATGTGCTTTCTGACAGTGAAATTCCTGATTGTGTTGGCATGGAATTGCAGTAATGTGTTGTGGCTTGGGCCCCTCGCAGGAGTGTATCTCGCAGTCAGCCGTGAAAACCAAGTTTGAGCAGCACACTATCAGAGCTAAACAGATAATAGATACTGTGAAAAACATTATGGACACCATAAACGTGGCAGCAGCAGAGAAAAGGTAGGTGGGTCACAGGGCTGGTTGGCTTTGGTTTGTCCAGATCGTCTGAGGAGCCATTTCTGTGCTGGTGATTTTCGTGGGCCATTATGGACTTTAAAATTCACTTTTTCTGCTTGGTAAGAAACAGACAATTTCCCTGGCGTGTCAATATGTCAGCCTCACCATTGTTCACTTGCCCACTCAGTTGTGTTCTTGATCTGTGACTTCTGTACAGGGCTCTTGGTTTACTTTGTTGTTCTTCATTACTGACTTGCAATCTGTGTGTTTTCAAACGTATTTTCTAGAAATATTTAAAATTTTAAGTTTTTTTTAGTGGTATCCAGCATTTGAGAGATGATGTCTGGGCCTGCTTTACTTTTGTTAACAGTAACATTGAAGAAAAAAAAAATTGGAGGATGTAGAGACTTTAATTTGCAAGTGATTAGAATACTGTAAGGAATGAGATGAGCCCAAGCTAACAGAGGCTTGGCCTCTGGCGCTTTCCAGATTGCATCCTTAAATATCTTTATTCTCTTTGCTTACGTAACCCTTTAGTGCTAATGATAGCAGCTCATCTGCTCTGTCTGGTAGTTTCATGTATCCTTTGAGGTTTGCATATTTGTGCAGTTTTCCCTCATTTTTGTTACCACCTTGTGTCTCTTGTACACAGTGAACTTGCTGTCACGATTAATCCTTCCCATCCATCTCCTTCCTGCCTGTCAATAATGTGTCTCTGTGTTTCAACAGGCTTCACTGTGCTGTCGAACACACTCATCCCCCTGAATATGTCAGCTTTTACAGACTGCCTGTTTACATACTGACTTGTCTCGTGTTGTCAGATCCCATGAAAACATGCTGTGAAATGTTTGAAAATATTCTGATACTCTGCTTCTCTCTGTCAATTGACTGAACCAAAATGTCTGTGGTGACCCCTCTTAGTCTGAATTGCAATTTGTTGTTTCTGCTGGCCCTTCAAGATGAAATTGCTCTAGATTTTCAGGAATTTTTGCTTAAGTGATAGGTCAAGGAATTGTGAAGAGACGTGTTTCTGGCAAGGTTGGTTTCTGCCATGCCCCCTTTGCTTTGCAGGGTCATCAGACCCACATCACTGTTAAGGAGTAGTTGAGTGCTGTTTGTCAGCAGCAGTTTGATAAGATTTACTCCTTTTTTTAATCAGGGTAGACAAGTTATTAAAGGCCTCTGATTCCCCACACCTTTTTTAGTTGCAGTTATGTACAGTGATAACAATTCTGACTTGAAATGCTGGTTTTGAGTTGTGTTTGCTCAGCACAGCCTTCAAATGCTCATGCACATGGAGCTGCCATGTGCAGCCCTCCTGGAGCAGTGCCTGCTTTGTGCAGCCGGTGTCACTTGGGATTCCCTCTGGCTGCTCAGAAACCCTCAGCTGGATGATCCATGCCTGCTTAAGGGCTGGTTTCTTTCCTGGGGCAATACGTGCTGGTGATGGTGATTTCCTTTCTGCTGGGTTAGAGTCCATTCCATGGAAGAGCGAGAAGATCAGAAGGACAGGCTGGACTTCGTTCGAAATCAGCTGAACATTTTGACAGAAGATACCAAGGAAAAAATCAAACGCGTTACTGAGGAAGTCGCAAGTAAAGTAAGTAAAGGCAGTGGGAACAACTTCCCAGATCCAAGTGTTGTCTCCTCTCAGGCAGCTCCTTTTGGAACCCACCCATCTCAGGAAGTATGTTTGAAATGTCTAGAATGTTCCTTTTTCAATACAAAAAAAAAAAGAAAAAAACCTAAAATGGCTATCTTTCCTGTCAGGTGGTTGAATCATTTCTTGGAACAGTTCGTGCAGTGATCTGTTCTCACTCTGGAAAAGGTAGCAGAAACATTTTATGTATTTCCTGTGTTCTTCCAGGTCTCCTCTGCCATGACTGATGAGATTTGCCGGCTTTCAGTTTTAGTTGATGAGTTTTATTCTGATTTTCACCCTTCTCCTCAAGTATTAAAACTCTATAAGACAGTAAGTTTTTTTGAATGGTTTGAAGCCAGGCTCTTTGTCTTTCCCTTGATTTCTACTTCTGTATTTTCATAAATTGCATAGATTTTATGTGACTTCGAGCATCGCAGGATTTTTGCTTGCTGACATGTGCATGTATCTACCCAAAACTGAAAAAGGTTGAAAATCTTTTCTGCATTGTCTCTGGAAAGAAACTAATTTTTGTTTCAACCATGTTTTCAGTAGTAGAATGGTTCCTAATTTCTAGTCTTCACTTCCAGTAAATAAGATCTTGCATAAATAATTTTCACTACTCCTAAAATCAAATAGATCCAAAATTAGAGTGAGCTTGCAAATACCCAATGCTTTCAATAAAAACTGGTTTGGGTTTTTTTAACTTTTGTGAATTCTTTCTCAAACTCAGTGCTTTAAAGGCACATACAGTTGTGTTTGCCTCTTATGCCCAGACTTTGCTGGTAATGATGGCTGCCATAGCTCCCCCCTGCAATCCCAGAATGTTCTGAGCTGGAAGGGACCCCAAGATCACTGAGTCCAACCCTTAACGAATGGCCCAAATGGGGATGGAACCCACAGCCATGGTGTGAGCAGCACCATGCTCCAGCCAGCTGAGCTCATCTCAGCCTGTTCAGCCTGGTTGATCACCTGGGAGCGCCACATTTTCAGGACAATCTGAGCTCTTTCACCTGAACAGAGTGTCCTGAGCAGGCCCC
Organism: Pomatostomus ruficeps; assembly: GCA_013400735.1. Taxonomy (NCBI): domain Eukaryota; kingdom Metazoa; phylum Chordata; class Aves; order Passeriformes; family Timaliidae; genus Pomatostomus; species Pomatostomus ruficeps. Next base: position 76,327 of record VYZT01022957.1, on the reverse strand, counting down.
CATGGGAGTTGGTGGGATGGGTTTGTCCCTGTGCAGAGCAGTGAATTGGCTCCCATCAAATGCCACAGGGAGAGCTTTGCAGGGCAGCAGGTGGTGGTTTGCTGTTCACTGTCACAGGTTATTGGAAGTACAGACTTTTCTGTGTGCCTTTTAATGTTTACAGTCCTATGGAAATCTTTCCTGTGTCACTTCAGTTATGTTTTCAGTCCCAGTGTGCAGTTGGAAAGCTTGGTATTTCCATGGAAACCTGCTTTTCTTCCCACTGTAAATACCAGTGCTTAGTGTGTAACATATTCCTGCTCCATATAATGTAACTGATGAGCTAAACACAAATTGATGAGCTTGCGTGCTTTGTAACACGACAGGAACTGAACAAACACATAGAAGACGGTTTGGGAAAGAACCTGGCTGAGCGCTGCTCCACTGAAGTCAACCAGTCAATGCACCAGTCCCAGCAGGAGATAATTGGTAAGAGGACAGAGGAAGAATGTTAATGTTTTTTGTTTAAAGGAAGATAATTTAAGAAAATTCAGTTTCAAAAGAATTCTTCTTCTGGTTATGCTTTAACATTGATGCTATAAACGAGAAAGGAAAAGCCATCATAGATCAGGGCGGAATGTTTAGCTCAGTCCCCTGTTCCTGATATTAAGCAGTAATAGATGCTGGAGGAGAAGAACAATGAACCAGGGTAAATATAGCAATCCCTCTCCATTTTAGGGACTTTTGAGCTGATGCACTGCATCTGGATTAATGGCTTAAGCAGGTAGTAATGGACCTGTCCTCTGGAAAGTCATCTTTTTAATCCTTTTATAAACCCATTTAAAATTTGGCTTCCACAAGAGATAGACCAAATACACTAATTGCTAGAAAATATTTCTGCACTATAATGCTCTTCCTAGGTCCCTCCATACCCAGGATGCCAAACAGTTCATTTCACAAAGGATTTGTGCACTCCTTTTTTTTTTCCCCTTTATATGTAGTAACTTCATTGCACATCCATCTCTATTGGTCTGTTCCTGGTAATAAAAGATTCAGAGCCAGATCATGAAATTATGTGAACCCTTTTGTCCTCTTATGCAATAATGTTGTCTTTTCTGTATGGCACCACAGAACTAATGGATAAATCAATTTTTTTCTTACTCCATCCTTATCTTTGGACCATTGATAGAGGTCTTTCAGTTAATTTGTGTCTTTTTTCCAGCAGTGCTTTCTCGGTGAGTTGATTTTCATGACTGTTTTCTTGTATCAGAGCAACAAATTCCCTGCTCTGTTTGGGTCAACCCTGCTGAAATGCCACTGATTTTACAAATAAATAAATAATGTACTGGTCAGTTTAGCGTGTCTAAGTTGACAAAGCTGGTCAGCAGTGCAGGGATGCTGCTTGTGAATATGCTCTTCTTCTAATGTTAACTCATCTTTACTATTTGTTCTTATTCCTAGAAAATCTGAAACCATTGTTGCCTTCTACTGCTCAGAATCAGCTCCACTTGCTAGTTCCGTGCAGGAAGTTTGACCTTAGCTATGATCTCAACTGTCACAGCCTGTGTGCAGATTTTCAAGAGGATATCATGTTCCACTTCTCTTTGGGATGGACTTCTCTTGTAAACCGTTTCCTGGGTCCTAAACAAGCTCAGAAAGTACTCCTGGGACTAGCAGATCCAAACCTCCATGTGAGTCCTTCGGAGCCTGGGCTGCCATTGAGTGCCTTGTTTTACCTTGATGAGAATATATTGATTTTCACTCTGTGCCAGTGCTATTTACATGCTTCCTGCTACCTTTCCCTAGACCCGTTGTGTGAAATATTTTTGGTGAGGGTTGTTTTTATTGGATTATATTCAGGGTTAGAAGGGAACTAAAAACCTCTCCTAAACTTTCTGCGGCTGTTACTCAAGTTGGTTTTCCTCTGGATTGACCCATTTGAGTAGCCTGTTCTAATATTTGGTTCCTTAGGTCAGAACCAGCCCGATGCAGACCTTTACTCTCTGTTGGAGGAGCTGTCAAAGCCTCCACTGCTCCTCAGGAGCCTTGCTCAGATTTCTGTGCTGAAGGGTTTCCTTCAAGTAAACCAAAGCCTGAATATATGAAAATAAAACCCATCTGTGTAGTTCCTTAATGCTTTTGACTCAGGCTGCCGTGTTCCCATCTTCTAGATCCCTCGTCCTTTAGCCAGCACCCCGTCTGCCGCCAGCCTTCCCGCCATAACTCCCGAGAACGTGTCCCAGGATGAGTTTATGGTTCCTTTGGTGTTGAGTTTAGCCTCGCTGACGTCCCGGACCTCCATGAGCATCATCGTTGTTGGCGGAGTGGCAAGTAGCACTGGCAGCATTCCCTGCTGGAAGGGGTGGCAGAGGCTGAGCTGCTCTGTCCTGCTTGGGGTGTAACACAGAGCGAGCCATGGATTGACCCTGGGCCAGAAGGGCACGTGCAGTGCCCTGGGTACCCACAGTCAGTTCATAGCGAGAAATCAGTCTGATCACTCTGGGCATATTCTCTGTGCCATAAGTGTGTGTTCAGTCCCTGAATTAAATGCTGATCTGGTGGTTCATCCCTCAGTTTGAATTTAGTTGGAGCTTTGCTTCTTCCTTCATGAAAGAGCAGCAAGGCTTCTGTAACCTGCACACTCTCTGTGCCACTGGGGACCAGCACATGTGAATGTAGCTCTATTGCTCTGCAGTATTACTATGGGAAAAAATTATTTTCTTAAACAAATCCTGTGGAAGGGCTGTGGAGATGATTTTTTTTTAAATGGGTGGAATTAGATTTTATTCTGTAGGGCAACATATTTAAGCTAATGAAGATTTTGTTTTTCAGATTTGGAAAACAGTAGGCTGGAAGCTGATCTCGTTCTCGCTGAGCATGTACGGGCTGCTGTACCTGTACGAGAGGCTGACCTGGACCACTCGGGCCAAGGAGAGAGCCTTCAAGCAGCAGTTCGTGAACTACGCCACCGAGAAGCTGCAGATGATCGTCAGCCTCACCAGCGCCAACTGCAGCCACCAGGTGCAGCAGTAAGTGTCACACGGCCGGCCCCTCACTGGGACAGGCCGTTGTCACCGGCCCTGCACGGTGCAAGAAGGCACCTCTGGTGTCCCTTGGCATTTAGGGGGAGGGGGTTTGAAGAGAGTTTAAAGTGCCCACCTGAAAAGGCCAATACCTGCATCTGTGTGTGGCTGTGTGAGGCGCTCTGAAGATGGTGACTGTCTTTATCCAGCACCTTACAGCAGAGACATGAGAGATGGTTCTAGTGGAGGCTGAGCTGCTCTGCCCTTGGAGTCCCTGGAAGGATGAGCAGAGTTTCTGCCCCAAGGGCTGCTATGGGCAAGTTCCGAGTGGCCAGTCCTGGCTCTTCTGCACTGCAGGAGATGAACTCGATAGCCCTTCTGAGCTACACAGGGGAGGTGTTCTGCACCCTGGGGGCTAGAGGGCGCATTAGAGCAGGCCTTCTGAAATCATAATTTAATCAAAACACAATTTCAAGAAGAGGCTAGGGAAGACAATCAGCCGGACATTCCTTAGCAGAAAGGGAAAGTGTTTTGGAAAGAGAACACAAAAAATACGGAATAGTAAAAAGTTAAGCTTCAGTAGAGGAAAGAGATCCATCCCCGTGTCCAGCAGCTCTGTGAGGACATGGAAGAGCTGGACTCAAACCAATGCTCCAGTAGAGAGAAGAGGGTTCTTCCTCTCCTGCCTGAGAGCTTGGGTGCTGGCCTGGGCTGGTAACTGGGTTTGTTTTCCCTCTGTGTAAGGAGGAGTCTTGGGACAGGTTGGGAGTGAGGGACGTAGGATGGGGTGGGTGCCTCAGGGGACAGGACTGGGGCACTCCTCACCCTGCACAGGGCTCACGTTCCTGCGAGCAGGGTACTGAGCTTGGGGGTATGGGGCTGCTCTGGCACCTCCTGCCACAGCCAGAGCCCCATTTCAGACTTGACTTGTTAATGTTCTATGAAAATGGCCAGGTATGATGTTGGCATAGACTGAGGTGTGTTTGTGTGTTGAAGGTTTCTTTTTCTAATTTAAAAAGTACCCAATTCTCCTGCTTTCTGCTATTCTCTAATCCCGTAACAGCTGGAGGCCTTGGTTGCTGTGTTCTGCACACTGCAATGCTATGAGATCTTATTTTATTTCTTACTATTTTCTTTAGCATAAACTTCTTTAAATGATTATTATAAACGTATTTTTGTTTTAGGGAAATGGCCACTACCTTTGCTCGGCTCTGTCAGCAGGTGGATATTACTGAGAAAAACCTGGAAAAAGAAATAGCTAGGCTTTCCAAAGAAATAGATCAGCTGGAGAACATCCAGAGCAGCTCCAAGCAGCTGAGGTAAGTCTTGGTGTGACTGGCCACAAGCATCTCTTAGCCCTGCTGACTTCAGAGTGATCAGTGCTCGCTGCTCCTCTGGAGTTGAACTAGGTTAGCTCAGGTGCAGAAGGGCATGCAGAGATACCCTGAACAGCTCTGGGTAAGTTAAATAAATGTATGCTGCTGCCTCAGTGAATCAGCTGACCTCCAAAAAGATTATTTCTTAGATCATCTCTATCCTTGTCTCTAGTGTACAGGAGAGAGGCCTATGACCAGCATTTTAGTCTCCTGTAGGTAACTGGAAAGTGGCACCTTCCTAAAGCCCCCTCCCCAGAGCAGAGCAGGAGAGCAGCTGTGCTCAGTCATCCCGTGCAGTGCTGGTGCTGCCAGGAGGAGGTGTTTGCAGAGGAGGATCTCTAGCAGTTGGTGGTTCAGGGACTTGGCAGCAGCTTCAGCCAAAGTTTCCCATTTTCCTGGGCTGAAAGGCTGCCCCAGCTGTGGGCTGCTGCCTCCTGGCCTCAGGCATCCACACCAGTGTCAGGTGAACATCTGTCCCCACACCCCCATTCCAAAAACCTGCATTTCGCTCTTCTTAGTGCTGGGGGTCTCAGCAGAGGAATAGAAATGGAACACTGATGTCGATCCTGCCTTTGGGATGTTCCGGCACTGAAGTAAATCCCTTGCTTTTGTTTGTTTTACAGAAATAAAGCCATTCACCTTGAGAATGAACTAGATCGCTTCACAAAACATTTTCTTCAGAAGAGTAAATAAAATGGCATTGCAAACCTTCCTGCTGCTCCTTTGTAGGGCAAAGTAGAAATTTTACAGGTGACACTTCTGCTCTGTGGAGTCACTTGAAATGATTTATATTTTAATGGTACTCTGGTGACATTGTTGTAAAACTTGGACTCTGATGGTGAACCAAACTGAAGAGCTGTGGTACTCTTGAGTGTTATGCTTGTTTTGCAGATTCTGGGTTAAAAGTTACCTTTAAACACTAAATTTTTTTGGGCACTTGACAATAAAACCCCACATCCTCACTGGTTTTCATGAGTATGTAGCAGTGGCAAGTCTCGCTTCCTGGCATCCAGGACCTTAGGCAGGGAGAGAGCTTAGCCCAGTCTCCTGCTTTCAGCTGCTTAGGAATTGTCCAGGGATGGAAGGTGCTGGTTTTCCATGTGGGTGTGATTTTGTTTAGTGAAGGGAAGTACAGACTCTGGCAGGGGAAAGGACTCCTGCCGTGTTTGGAAAGCAGGTGCCAGGGTGTTGGGCAGTGGCTCCTCTTCTTTAAAGGGCAGCGAAAGATGAGAGTGAACTGCACTAAGGAAATGCAGTGGGCATGAGGCTCCTCTGGCCACCTCACTGAGCCAAGAGGGCACTGGTTAAGTGAAAATGAACTTATTTCTTGCATGGGGTAGAGCAGTGGTGTGGCCCTTTGCCTGTGAGCACAGGGTCAGGTGAGCTTGGGTGGGTCACCGCCTCAGGCTCACAGCCAGGCACAGCAGGGTTTGCTGGGATGCTGCAGGCTGGGTAGGGAAGCTCAGGGCATCAGGAGGGACCTGGAGCTCCTGCTGCTGGATTCAGGGAGCAGGACAGGGTGAAACTCCACCTCTTCCTGGCCAGTCCCTGTGTAGGGGGTTCTGCTGTAGAACAGGTCTCCTCTAGGGCAGACTCCAGGCAGCTCTGCTGGAGTCCTTCACCTTCGCTCACCTCCAGCAAAGCCTCTTTAAAAAGTTCCTGCTGTTGCTATCTGCAGTCATTCAACATCTACTTTTTTCTAACGAGACTTTTTAAAATTATTTTAAAAGAAAAGCCTTTTCAGAGTATTTATATATTTTTATGGTAGTGTTAACATTGACTAAATTAAAGGTTCAGCTCTAAGGTATAGGAAATTGCTATTTTCCAGTAACTAAGGGCTCTCTCATCAGGAAATAAATGTAAGATGTAATGCTAGAGGCATGAAGGGAAGACAACAGTTCCACCAGTGTGTTCGGGTGTTTGTTCTGACTGTGCATGGGGTGTCCGGGGGGTTTGAGGGAAGCAGCTCAGCCTGGGTGTGGGTGAGGGCACAGCTGTGTATCAATGCTCTGTTTGTGGAGCATTTGTATTGACATTGTATCAAGATAAAACTTTCAATGCATGTGTTCTCCGGTTATTTATTAAAAAAAGTACTACCGTGTGCTCTAGTAAGTTCTTTGGCAGCTCTGTCCCAGGTGAAGACGGGCACATCCCTGCCCTGGGTACTGCGGATCCAGGACAGGGCCCAGCTGCTGCCCTAGGGCTGCTCTAACACAACACCGACAGCTGACGCAGGCTGGTTAAAAGCACTTGTTTATTGGTTACAATATCAACTCATGGCAACATCTTTCACTGAGCCACTGTACAAATACAAAGAAAAAGATCCATCGTGGAAAAAAAAAAAGCTATAAACAAAGTTCATAGCAAGTGATTTTTTTGTCACAGGGAAGTCTTTTTACAACAGCACTGTTAAAGAACAAATGGCACAAGTCCCTGGTTTTTTAATAGCTTAAATAAAAGCTTTAAGACTGTTTCTGAATACATACACAATCCAAAGGCAGTGCAGAATCACTTCATAATTGGTAACATTACCGAAGTTTTCCAAAGTAGTCAGCAACAAGTAAAAACAAAACAAAAAAAGCTGATGAGAGATGCTGGGAACTAAAGGCAAAGTAAAATTGAGCATGTTTAGAAGCATTTTGCTTTGGACTCCTTTGGATGTAATATGTACTACAAGTGTTCAGATGCTTTTATTTAAAAAAGAAAAAGAAAAACACAAAGAGAGCACCATTGTGTAAGTAAAACAAAGGCTTGAAATACCTAAGACTATTCCACCGAAGTCCATATTAGTTAAAACCTAAACATACTGTGTGGTATAAGAATGTCAGGCACATGTAATCTGTTATCAGTTATATCAATTAGTAACACTGTTCACACATTTACCATAACAACACTGCATTAACATTCTGCATGTATTTTACATAACCAGCAATTGGATAAAAGGCTCTGGTGCCTCTGAAGTGTAGGAGTGTGACCAGCATGCATGCCAGAGTACTGGATACACAGTGCACCATCAACCCATGCTAAGTACTTGTACAGGAAATGCTATCTCAAAACCAGCCATTCTGCTACACAACCATTGATACCAACTAGTCCGATTAGCCAATACTCTCACCAACATCTTAAAGCACAGCACTAAACCTAGTGGAGGTGACAGTGTCCCCAGAGAGGACACACTACAACTCTTGGAATGTTTTCACAATGTCTTCATTCCACCTTAAAGTAATCAATGTGAACTTCATCGTGGGACGAGCGGTTACACAACTGAAGGAGGGAGTCAGCTACTTCCAACCCCTGCCTCACAGCAGGGACACACTGGAACCTGCTGCTGCTCCCCGCTCAGCTTTGCCAAGGCAAGGTCGGGCCCTGTCCTGCGGCAGGGAAAAGCCTCTTTAATCCATGTTCCCTCTGGAGTGGTACAAATCCTGTCAATACATGGAGCTGTCGGCTCTGCCAGCACTGCTAGGGATCTGCAGCTCAGCACAGCAGAGGACAGCAGTGTTGGGAAGGAAAAGGGCTGCAGAGAGATGGAACCAGGCCACGTTACTGAAGTGCACGAGCAAACATCAGCACGAAGCCGCAGCAGCTTTCTGTGGTTTCCAGAATCTCAACCGCTTTCTCCACCAATAAACAGCCATCCAAGGCTATGTGGGAACACGCCCAGGCTGGGCACTTGCCTGAAGGGAGAACTCTCTATTGCAAAGTTAAATCGCATTAGAAAATGCTGACAAACTACCAGAATAAAATAAATCTTGTTACACCAAGCACATGGTTCTGCTTCCCAAGCCATAACTGATTGCCTTTAGAAGAGAGGCTGGGCAAGAGTTACTCTGCCACTGTTTGGCACAATGCTCTTGGTTACTCCAGTTCTGTAATGACACAACTTATTTGAGGTTCAGCTAAGGATGTAGTTTGGCTACAGACTTTTAAAGCCAGTGAAGATGTGCTGCAAGACCTGCTGCAAGCGAGTTTGCTGTCACAGTGCAGTCAGAAGCCACATATGCTGCACACCTGGGCCCACCTCAACTGCAGGCACACACCAGTTTCTCTGAAATTCAAACCTGGGGTAAAACCTTTTAAGTAAAACCTATCAAGGGTCATTTTATCACCTTCCTTCTTTTAGGAGGAGTTTGAGCTTTTACCATAAAAGCCACCTCCACTTTAGCTGGGGCATCAAGCTCAAGAGGTCCCTGCCAGCCGTGTGGAGAAGGAATGCCACAGCCTGAGTCATTCGTGGCATCACAGAGTACCTGTGGTACGGGACTGCAGGCTTGAGAAACAACCCAGGGCCAGGGCAGTCATGGCACAGCAAAGGTCACCGGGGCAGGATCCGTCACATCTTCCTCGGAGCGCCGGGCGCCGTTCCCCCGCCGTGCTCAGACCGCTCCCAGCTCTCGTGTGCTGGCACCGGAGCCCCGCAGGCCTGGCGTGACCGAGGAGCAGAGGCAGGCAGAGCTCTCTGATGCTGCTGGACACCTCAGCAAGCAGTGGGCATTCCTCAGTATTGATTTTAAATGCAGCTGAATCCAAGAGACAACAGCCATCCAACAATGACAGTGAAGTTATTTGCAGTAATACCTGTACTAGAGCCATTACCACTGTTACAGGCTACCTGAACTGGTAAGAAAAGTTATATACAGCTGTAAAATTGGTTTTGGAGTTTCACAAGTAGAAACCAGTTTTAATATCATAATGTAAAAATGGCATCTGTCTTGGCAAAGGTGTTGACTAGGAAATTGGTTCAAAACACACTTCTATGGAAAAAAATTGTTTTAGAAAAAGAATATTTTCTTAAAATTCCTTAGTAACAAATTTCCAGAATGATTCACTCAAGGCAGCTGTGAGTTAAAAAAAAAAAATCAAGTGCACCACTGAAAAATAAACTGAGTCTGCAAGATCCCAAAGAGCTGCTCACTTAAGAGAGTTACAAGAATTCCATAATAGTTCTGTTAATGCAGAGAGATCACAAAGCAAAACACTGAGGAATTCCTGTGAGACACAATACAGTGGGATTTTGGTCCTACACCACAGGCTGCTGTTAGGAAATGTTCCTTCTCCAGTATAAGAAACGCCTTTTTCTTATTTTAAAAGTGAATTTACCATGATTGACTGGTATATTTATTGGCACCTTCACCATTATAGACATGGCAAGTTTACAGGCACAGTCTGGAAGTACTGAAATTTAGGATTAAAAAATGTCAGAAACTTGACAAAAGTCATCTCAGCCAGAAATCCCATTTCGATATACTACAGGATTCTGGGCCCTTCTCTTTGCTACCTGACCCAGAGACACCCAGACTCCCCATCAGTTCCAATGAGTGATGACTAACATAGTCTCCCAACCTGATGATTTAATATTCATGTGATCTTTAAAATAAGTCACTTAAGAGAAGCCAATAGACTTAATCCCCCAATCCAAAACAGCCACAGACGTTCAGATCCCCAAGGGAACATCCACTGTGAGTGCAGACATGCTGCCAGGCACCAAAAAGTTAAGCAACCTCCCCAGGCAGTTTCAAATGAGCATCAGTCACTTGACTTTCCTGTCTCTGCACTCAAGTGTACTTGGTCAGATTTCTAAGCAACTGACATCCAAATCAGACTCAAATCAGGAAAGGAGCAGAACTGGCTGTTTACAGTGCTGGAGCTGCAGAACAGCTGGCATCTAGAAACCCCATGGCACAGCCCTCAGTGAGCAGAGCAGAACAAGCCCATCCTTAAGGTTATCCTGGCAAGTTGTAGGGGTCACACAGGTGCAGTTAAGTTACACAATTCCTTTGGTAACTCACACAGAACTGACAACAAGCACTTTTGGCCATGGTGTGCTTTGGCAACCCCTGAATTTGGAGGGGAATTACAAGCAATTAACTGCACAGTTAAATCCTCTTTAGGAATTTAAGCAAAGTCCTCCCAAATTTCTCAGTTGGTGTGGAATGAGCAAGCTCTGCAGAGAGCTCAGGGCTCCGAGCAGCAGCCGAGTCACTGAGTGCAGATCAGCTGGGCCTGTGAGGGGCCAAACCCACCCGCTCGGCCAGAGCTGACCACAGGGACAGCACTCGGCCACTTGGCTTCTGGACCCACAGACTGCGTGGAATAACTGATGCAAAAACCTGCAGGGAGGCAGCTAAAACTTCCGGATTTATTTTATTTTCCAATTATTTCTGCTGTTGTTGCAAGTCTACCTGGCGTTAACTCCTTGGTGTTTGGAGGTCATGACTGCCAATGGATGAACCAGGAACCACTGGCTGGAAGGAAGAACCCCCCTGATCAAAAATAGGCAAGCAAGTCAAGAAGAGAGTGAATAAGGCGGTGGGTATTAACTGGGAGTCTCCAGGGCCTTTAAAAAAAATTCAAATGCCTTCCATTATAAAAAACACATACATACCATTGGCTTCACTTTATCTACAGTAAATTCACAAAAACATTTAGAACAGCAATCTAGTTCACCCACTACAAAACTCAGAAGTGACATCTCGGGTTAAAAGCAAAGCTATAAATGTAGTTCCTTAAAAAACGCAAACATATTTCTTTACATACAGACAAATGTTACATGATTGGCTGCTATAATGTGTATATTCTGTTATGTACAAAAAAAAGTACAGGATTAGCAGACTGAGCACAAGCAAAAACCCCTCAAGGACAATCTAACCAAACCACCAAAAACAAAAAGACTGGCTCTTAGTTTGTCGGTCACCATGATTATGTGTGCTGGCCCCTTTTAAAAAGTCAGTGATTTCTTCCCCCCTCCCCTATTTCTTCACTTGATTTTTTTTCTAGTTTACAGAAAGCCTTTTTGTGTAATAATCAGTGAATAGAAAAACTTCACCTGCAAATACAAGGTAGAAATGTTATTTCACAGCTATAGGCTGCAGCATTGATCTCTCCAGATCTCAAATGGAGAATGTACATGTTTGGCTCCCAGTTAATTCCAGATTCTGAGAAAACTGTCCCAAGACCCTGTAGCTACAGCCATGCCGTCATCAGTAACACCTAAACAGCTGACACGGTTGTCATGGCCAGCCAGGACACCTGGAAAAGAAGAAGCAATGGAAGTTTAGTGTCTGCAGGATGTCAAGGACTTCAGTTGTTACTCTGCTCTCCCAGGTAAGTATTTATTATATTTACTAAAAAAGATGCAATGCAAGATCTTAATTCTCCTTTTTGTCTTTACCCTGACAAACCATATGGACCATAACAGCCTTATCAAGAAACCCAACAATAAGGTACATTAAAAAAATCTACACACAATATTGCCTCCACGTTTCTCCCTGCCCTTACGACTTCTCCTTCCTGTCCCAAAGATCTCCTCCTCCTTAACCAGCTCTCTACCAGTTTTCCCCCATTTTACAATTTCAGCCATCAAGCACTTCCAAAATACAATGTGGTATCTCCTGACAAAGCCCTGGATATATTAACTACCTTGAGTTTCCCAAGTTTTGCAAACCCTAGGGATTACAAATCCCTCATATACTGTGACAAACAGAAGATCAGCACTATCCTGCCTCTTTCCTGCTTTGGTTCTGTTTTCCCTCTACCTCTTCTTGCCCTTGTCTGCTCCCCCAAGGTTCCCCATCCAGGTCTAGTAGAAGTAAGGAAAAGGAGCTATTTTCAGTCTGAAGAGCACAACTGAACCAGGCCCCAGCATTTAAGTTACTGTAAGAAGTGGGAAAGAAATAGCTGTGCTATAAACATGCTGTGTCCTGACAAAAGTGACTAATTCAAGGACCAGAAGTTTCCACTTCCCCTCTCTCCCAACAGCAGGGAATGCAAAGCAAAACGACTCCTGTAGCAACATCTGAATTACTGCCTCTCGTGGGTGCAAAAGTCAATGCAAATGGGTAATTTTGCATTACTTGATTCCATGCACTTCAGTGAAATACATTTTCTGTAGATGCAATTTTGGAGGGCATTCCTCAGCCTCACGAGCTAGGCGCTCCCAGCACACAGATCTGCAAAGCCCAAGAACAGGCCTGTTCTCCTGACTCACTGACTGCTCACACCCCAGAGACAGAACTGAAATGCAGTGCAGCTTCTGGAAGACACAACCAGTGCAACAAAAGGATGCCATTCCAGGAGAAAAGAGTGTTAAAAGGAATCAAGCAGATTGCACACCAGCAGCAGCAGCAGCGCTGGCAGTGCCCTGGCTCTGCGTTCTGCACGGATTTTGGCCGTGCAGGGCTGCCGAGGCCCTGGAGTGCTGCCGGCAGCCATGTCCTCACCTGCCCTCTCCCCTTTGAGGGTGTCCCACACGTTGCAGTTGAAGTCGTCATAACCGGCGAGCAGGAGGCGCCCGCTCTTGGAGAAGGCTACGGAGGTGATCCCGCAGATGATGTTGTCGTGGGAATACATCATCAGCTCCTGGTCGGCGCGCAGGTCGAACAGGCGGCACGTGGCGTCGTCGGAGCCCGTGGCAAACGCGTGTCCGTTGGGGAAGAACTGCGGGGTTCAATCGAGAGACAAGAGTCTGACACCAGGAAAACACTGGTCATGTGTTAGTTTAGGAACATCGCAGGATTATTTTACCAGGGTGACCAAAGGCAGAATGTTTTATTTTAAAGAAATATCCATGTCAAAAAATGCACGTACACAGCTATGCAAGGGAACACCTCTGGAACAGTACCGGGGACACCTGAGTGACTGGAATTGTACCCAGGCAGTTCCTGTGTGTGCTGTAACACGAGTCACAGGGGATGCCACTGACTCCTACAAAACAGAGCGAACCCAGTTCTGCACATCCTGGCTGAAACGGAACACAATGTTCTATCCTGAGCTGGTCAGCCAGGGTGGCTCAGCCAAGGCAGAAGACTGCAAACAAGCAATTCAATTTCCTAAAAACATCTACTCCAAACCCCAGTTATTCTCTCAACAGCAATATTGATTGAAATGGGATTGGAGAGAGCCCAGCACATCTCAGGGTCCACGTCTAAGTATAGGAACTGCATTTTTTTACTGGTCATGTGTTTGGTATTTTCTCAACCTTAACAATTTTTCATGTTTATCAAAAACAGATGCAGCTTCGACTTAGATTTCTTTCTCTATTTACCAGAGCTTGGATCTTGCAGATCAGAACATAGTGTTGCTATGACAGAGAGGAAATACAATCCAGTTTCTAAATATTACCAAATTATTCCAGGGAATATTAAACATCAATAGTGATTTTAGTTTTGCCTTCCAGAATGTTTCACTGGAAGCTCTTTTTGTTCAACAAAAAAAACTTTAAGATGAGGATGCTTGGCTGTGTTGCACTCTCTCAGTACATTGCATTTACCTACAATTTTCAGTTTTTAACACGTTGCCACACTTCAAAAAGTTTCCCTAGTCCATTCTTTACTTCTTAAAAAAAGTGATGTCTCAGTTACTGAACAAAAACACAGGTGAAACTATTTCAGGAACAGCTCAGTGCATCACAGGTAATGGCAATAATAATTCAGTTACAAAGGAGATTGTAAGTTATTACACAACCTTCTCTGTTACATACGAGTTAACATTCGCTACCCCAACTAATTGATTTTAAATCAAGGCAGCTCAGTAGAGTCTAAGCTGAATTCATGCAAATGTAGCCTTTATCCTCCCCCTTTCCTCCCACGAGGAGAGGCGGATCACTTACACAGACCGCGTTGATGTCTGACACGTGCCCCGTGAACGACTGCCTGCACATTCCATCGCGGATGTCCCACAGCTTCGAGGAGGCATCGCAGGCGCCCGAAACAAAAGTCCTCATGTCTGGACTTAGAGAGAGGCTCATCACGTCTCCAGTGTGCCCAGTGAACGTGGTGGTCTGCTGGCCAGTTTCAATATCCCACAAAGCACTGCAGATAAAGTGACAGCATTAACACAGTGTCTGTCGTTATTTCAGGGTTCAAGTTCTAAATACAAATTAGGGCACTGGAGAGAAAAAAAAGAAGAAAGAGGGAGTGGGGGAAGGCCAACAGAGCTCAAAAACTCACCAAGTGGTGTCTCCTGAGCTAGTGACAATTTGGTTGTCATCTAGGAAGCGACAACAGGACAAGTATCCTAAAAACAAAACAGTTAGGTAAGGTTTTGAGCCAGGAGTAATGACTGAAGGTTAAGATGCAAGAACAGCATGCAGGTTCTCCCACAGCCAGTCCAAAACCACCACAGGCATTGCCCAGCTCAAAGCAGGACCGTTTCCGCCGGTGCAGTATCACACCAGGGGAAGCAAGAGCACGGCTGACCTGTGTGCCCCGGCAGCTCCCGGCTCACTCGGACGTTGCCCTCCCTGGTTTTCAGGTTGTAGATGGAGCAGATGTTGTCCAAGCCTCCACAGGCCACGTAGTTGCCGGAGGGAGCGTAGGCACAGGTCATGACCCAGGAGGACCTCAGGGGGATGGCATGCATCTGCAGAGACACAGCTCGTCACCAGCGAAGTCAGGTGTGGGTCAGAACACACCAACACCACGGGCACAGGGCACCCCAAGCCTCAGTATTTGGGTTTCCAGTGCATTACACACAGCTCACTGCATTTCACACACCCACACATCCTGCAGTGACAGACACCAGTGCTATCTGCAGGGCAGGTGTACAGAACTTCAGCGCATTATTTCAGTACTGAACTTCAGTGCATTATTTCATAGCAAAGCTATCGTAAACTTAAACATTTGCAGTATCTGTTTATTCCTGTTAGCTTTCTCTGTCCAGCTCTTTTACATCTTTGAACTACAGGTTGTGGGACAGGATGGTTGTCCCCATGGAGACTGGACAGTTTACAGAAGCACAGCTCCACTCCACACTACCTAAGTTTTTCCCTAACAGCTGGTTTTCTTCCTTCTCTGCCCTCAAACCCAAAGCACTCTTGTCAATTCTGAGGTTGTGTATTTCTACAATTCAAATTAGTTTCAGAAGCAACACCACACAGGCAGAGAGCTACAGCTACTGCACCAGCAAAGAGTGAAAATGTTACATATTACAATGTAATTAACTATTGCTTCAGAGACACAACCCACAACACGCCACTAGTGCTCACCTAGCCATGAAAGGAACAAAAAGAAATTATGTCTGAATGAGAAAAACTGCTTTTGATTTTTGACTTGCAACCATGGTAAAAAACAGACACAAGCCTGCTCAAACACACAACTTGTACACGAATTATTGATAAAGATTATAAATAACTACCTTATTTGTTGTATAACTATCCCAAATAATTAGTTTTCCATCTTGAGAAGCACTGACTAGTAACCTAAATATGAACATAAAATATGTTAATATAAAACAAACAGAAAAATCTCAAAATAGACATACGTCATGCATGATTACCAAGTGATTCAGAAGTTTCTTAATTTCTTTATTACCCATTGAAAAAGCATTATAATGCTTTTTCATTTTTATTGGAGGAGTGCATTTGTTGCAGAAAGGCTGCAGAGATCTAGATGTCCATGTTACCGGACTGAGGAATCACATGGGGACTCTTGATTAGAAATGAACACAAGCAAACAACTTGCTGAAAACACATTTTATGAACTCTCTCCACAACTGCTTTCATTATTCATATAACTACACAGTTACACAAAAGGAGATAAGGAATTTAGGTGAAAATAAATCTTGAGAGCAGATTCTAGATTAATTCCTCTCTGGAGGACACAATACAGAACAGACCACCAGTGTTTACACCTCACCATCAGTTGCTCTAGAAGTCCAAGTTACTTTTCCCACTATGTACAAAAGGATCTTTTTTTCAATGAAACAAAAAATTGTCTGTAAAGCTTTTAAATCCCTACCATAAAAGTTACACAATTATTCAACATCTTGGAAAGTACAATATCCAACATTCCAAAAAATATGCCTCATCACATACTCTCTTTTCCTTAAACAGACTCAAAACCTTAAGTTAAAATTGAAAGGAGGAGAAGGCAAAATATCTGTGGCAAGAAGAAGCAAAGCACCTCTTCTCTCAGCCCCCACCAGAGGTGGTCTGTGATCCCCTGCAGGGGCACCAACACCACTCCAGAGGCTCCCAGGACCTGACATTAACCCTGAAGGTGCCAGTCCCACTCCACCCTCGGCTGGCAGGCTCACAGCTCCCCGTACAAACCTCGAGTCAGACCCCCAGTGCATGGCGTAGATTTTGGCTAAGTGACCTCGGAGCGTGCGCCGGGTCCGCATCTGGATCCGACCCACCGAGTCCAGACTTGTTGTGATCTAAAAATAAACAAAACAACCCCTTGAGATACTGGGGACTATTTTTAATGTACAAGATAACAAAAATACATTTGAACTTTGATAGAGTATTATCTATCTTGGCACACAACAAAAAACGTAAAAAAATAGGACACTGGTGTACACCCAGCAACACGGACACAAACAGATTTTACAGAGCACAGACAAAACACACTTCACAATGGCTACAAGGAAACTTCAGGAAGCTTTCTTAAAATACTACTACATTATACTAAGACTATTTCAGATTATAAAATCTGAAAGTTTTCTATTTAAACCAATGAAAGAAAATGCTCCAGTATTTACTGCACTGTTACTTTTTAAAGCATGGCAGAACTTTAAATGCAAAATAATTCTGTTCCCAAAAAACTGCTAAAAGATGTTTATTTAAGTCTTTCTAAATATATTTAACACAATAAACATACTCTACTTAAAAGGTGAACTGGAAGCAGGATCCATTAAGATGGTGGGGGGGGTTGACCGGTTGGGGTTTTCGCTGTTTTGTTTATTTGGGTTCTTTTGGTGGGATTTTGTTTTGTTTTAAATAACTGTATAAATACACAGTAAATTTCCAAAGGCTTCTTTCACTTTATTTTTTCAGTTACTGAGCAGGAACATGCTACAGTCACAAATGGATATTTTTATTTCTTTATCTCTCAAGTAACAGCCTACACAAGGAACAGGAACATACCTGAGCGAGGGTTGTGTCACTACATGCTTTCCTGGCATCCTGAAACAAAAGGATGGGACAAGCTGAATTGGAAAGGCAACACCGAGCATCAACAGAGAGTATCTAAAGGAAAATAACTCTTGAGCTAAATTTCGACACACTCAAAGCCACACACCACCAACAACTGACATGCCAATACTCCTTCTGTCACCCTAATTTGTTTTATTGGTCAAGGAATCTAAAAAGCAATGGAACACAACGAGGGGTAGTGGAGGAAGAGGGACTTAAGAAGGGCCATGCCCCAGCAGCCTTTGAATCTCCCTTTCTACAGACTATGGGATTCAAAGGCATTTGGAGCCATCCTGAAGTCCCCGTGCCTACCCTTTTCCCTGTATTCCTTCCCTGGGGTTGCTGTGCTTGCTCAGGGTGTGCTGAGCACAAGGGAAGAACTGATCCACCTGGAAAA
Organism: Pomatostomus ruficeps; assembly: GCA_013400735.1. NCBI lineage: Eukaryota > Metazoa > Chordata > Aves > Passeriformes > Timaliidae > Pomatostomus > Pomatostomus ruficeps. The sequence continues at coordinate 58,639 of VYZT01022957.1, read as the reverse complement.
GCAACCACATATTACACAGGGTTAGCAAGCTCTGTGCCACATGAGGTCCTTGCACAAATTCACCCCCTTGCTGGTTGGGAGAGGCAGGGTGAAAATCAGCAGGCAGGATCTGGGGAGCAGGACAGACAGCAGGATCACCAAAGCTCAAAGTGATGATGTACTTGACACAATTTGAAGGCAAAAAAATGGCCCAGCAACACCCTCACTCATTTCATGGAATGGGTGGTGCTCAGATCTCCACAGACACTCCATGGTTTTTTCCTTATCTCAGACTCTGTGGACACAGGACTTATTTTCTGCATATGATTCAACCCAACCTAGGACACAGACTTGACTTTCAATTGCATAACCAGAGTCTCAGATTAAAACTCTGACACAGGTGAGCTCCACTGAGTCTCACCTGCAGCACTCTGATTGTGCAAGATCTGGTTTTAGTCACAGCTGTGACTGCACCGCTCTCCTGCAGCTCAGGCCCCATCCCCAGAACACAGGAACAAGCACATGGTCAGCACCTCCTTCTGAGAAAATGGTTTAAACTGGCTAAGAGTTAGACAGGAACTGTGCAGCACAAACTGAAGTTAAAACTACCAACAGCTGTACTGCAGGAGCTGCCACAGAACCCGCTCACGTCCTGGCAATTTCTCCAGCTTGTGCAGCCACTGAGGCAGCCACCCAAAAACGATGGTGCCTCTTCACCAGCACTTTGTGTGTCCCTCCAAAGTTCAGTCTGTGCAGGAAAGGCAAGGCCCCCTTTGAGAGCAGGAAGTGAAACATTGGCTTGCACGTTCTGGAACTGCCTCAACACGTTCAGGCTGGGATCTTCAATTCTTTTCAAGCTCTGGCTTGAGAGTTACTTGACATTGCAACTTTAACATTTCTTAAGTGCATGTTTATTTTGACCACCCTTTATAGCTCTCCTCCCAAAAAGCAAGCCTGAGAGTGGATTAAGTCATCTCAACTTATTTTTATAATGTCTGAACTGTAGAAATATTTATAAAATGTTGACGTCTGGAATCAGGAGGGGTTTAAAATACCAGAGCAGCAAATCCCTTAGCACTCAGGACTTATTTCATCCACAGCAAGAAACACACTGAATTTTAAACTACTTGTTTGATTTTCCTGAAATACTTGAAGATGTTCAACATCAAATGAATTCTGAATGCAATCTGAATGAAACAAAGCATTTTTTCTCTGTAAGAAAGAGCTATTAGTAACTTCTATATTTGAGGCTGTCTAATGCTTGCCATACAATTGGTAAAATTGCAGGAAAAGGAGAGTTTCAACAGGCTATTTTAATTCTTACATTGAAACTGTATTTCTACATATGCATCATCATAACAGATTCATTAGTGTCAAAACATAAAAAAGCTCCAGTATGTAACTGCAGATTTTTCTCAGTTCATGCAGTAGACAATGCAAAATTTGTGAGAAAAATCTATCCACTTGATCGGTGTGTAGCTCCCGCACTTTCCTAGCACACACTTCAGCTTGCAGTTTTTTCCCCAAACTACATGTATTTTTTCAAATATAGTGTGTTATGAGTCCAAAATGCCTGGTTTGAATGACACTGCACCAAGTAAGCTACACTTCTAAAAATCATTATCCTCAATTTCAGTTCTCACACTGAGGACACACAGACCATATGAGAACTTCATTACAGACAGAACTAGGAATTAACTTTAACCATCAAGGCATCTGGCTGATATCTGACAATTCACTGTCCAGTGTTCCACCTTCCTGCACTGAAAGTTCCTGCAGTCTCAGTTTGTACCTTGTGCACAGACCAGAGCTCCGGCTGCAGTAACTGCATGGGGAGACACAGGTACCCACATCACCCAGATACCGCAAAAATAAAATTAAGTGTCATGAAACACTTCTAAAATATTGCAGACTAAAGTCCACTGGGGAATCACCAGCTCTGCATTGCAGTTTCTACACCTTAGGATCCTGTTAGGTACAATCTTATCTGGACCTCACTTCTAGGCACAAAGCTGATTTTTTGTGATTATGTTGTTAGAGGAAATACCAGACAAAACCCAAGAGCTCTCAACAACTAAGACAGCAAAATGCTAGCTATACATAAAACATCAAATGCTGTTAGTGATCTCATCTCTTTTTAGGAGTGCATCAAAAATAATTCCTGAAAATTACCAGCCCAGTAGATATTCTTGACACTTAAAAACCCCTGTTTTTCAGGTCATGTATCTATAACTCTCACCCATCCCAAATAAACAGAAATTCCGCAATGATTTAGTAAGCAAGGTAAGTAGTTATTGATGCAAACATGAAATTGAATTATTTGGTCAGAAAGTTTCATGGACATTAAGTCATCAGGAGCATTCTTAATTGCCTATTAATCTGAAGTTAGAATTAAGCACAAGGTATCCAAGCCTGCACTCAGACCCCAAGAAGCAATCTCCAGTTACCACTGCTGAGCCAGGGGACTCTAAAGGCAAGATAACCATGGTTACTCAGCTACATCTGACAGATCCAGTTACAAGTCTGGGTGGTAGAGTTACAGAGGAAATGTTAAATCGACCTAAAGCCACAAAATGGAGTCATTAACAAAGGGCCAATCAGATTTTTATGCTCCAAAATTTAAAACAGAAGCAAACATTCCTGCAGCACAGTGCAGGCCTCTAGCCTGCCTGGTAGCTCTTTCTTCACATAATTTTCCATGAAACCAGACTCACTGATTTCCAAGACTGGACAAAGACTTAACTGGCTCCCCTCATAACATAATGATAAAGTCTTTACACAGCACGCAGAGGAAGAACTGAAAAATCATGTACCCTTTTTAGCAGTACAATTCTGTAATAAAGCTTAAATTGGAAAATAAAAAGAAGTATTTTAGGCTAAAAATTATTTGTATTCTCTGCAGAGCTGATGGAAGGGGCACCCAGTGCCACAGCACTGAGTGACCCCACCTCGTCTTTCCACAGTGTATGGAGACCAGGACACAGAGCTGTCCCTGGCTGGCACTGAATGAGCAGCGCCTGCCCCAGCACAAGTCCTGACACATGAAGTGTGTTCAGCACATGGCTGACACCACCAAGCAGCCTCACACTTCTCAGGAGACACCACGGAACAACTGCTGCCAGCAGATGCCATGCTAAAAAAAGCCTCTGTGCATGCAACATGTTCCAAGAAACCTGTCCTCTTCACTGATAGGAATGTTTGCAAATAGGGCATTCCCATATAAATCAGATTTATGAATGCTTCATGCTTTGAAAATCTTGATGAAAAATAAACAGACTTTGAAGATCCTGATTATGCTTTACTGAAAACTGCATCACTGAAATATAAAGGCACGTTGCAAAAGATTCCTGGAAAACTGACTTTGGGCATGACAGCTCATACTTGGTTTATCTTCAGTGAGTAAATACAACAAAAAAATAGCATGGATGGGGGCATCAGTATTTAATAAAAATAAACTCAACAGGAAGCCAAGAAACGGTGCTTGTAGAAATGACATCCACCCTGGAAGGCTCTCTCACACTCCCTGCTTCGACCTCAGGCTTCTCAGGGGTCACTTCGAGCCCAGGAACAAGCTTTTCTAAGATCCTTAGGCCAAATTTGTCATGCCTAGGTTCTGGAAGTTTGCTGTTCCCTTCCGTTTTTAAAAACCCAGAACATAAAACTTGCAGAAACACATACACCCCAGCATCAAAACTCAGCAAACTTCAACAGGAAATAAAACATTTTGTTCACAAAATATTACAAATTTACGTCATTATACCAATGGCTTTTCTGATTTTTAATCAAATATCTGAAACTATTTTAAGTTCTCCACAAATTAAACAGGAAAAACGGATAGATCTTTACAGTTTATTCCCTTAATGGAGGAACTTTATCATGGAAAATAGGCAATTCACAATTCTTACTCTGATTTGGTTTCGCAGCTGCTCTGCCTCCTGCCGTAACTGCTCCAGCTCACTCATCTTCAGCCTCTATTTCTCACACTCCACTAGTGAAGAAAACCTGCCATAAGAGGGAAGAAAGAGATACTGAAAGTTATTTTTCTCCTCTTTAAAAAACAGAGCAAAAAACCTAAGGACCTGTGTATATCTGGTTTTTTATTCTGCTTTTAGAAAAGCTTTCAAATAGACATTCCCTTCAGTACACTGTGTTAATGAATTTGGCAAGAGCTAAGTGATTTCAATTCCTGAATTACCATGAAAAGCAGAATTAAGTGAAGTCTATTTTGAATATAAAAGTAACTGTCAACAGAACCACCCACTGTACTTTATGAACCTGTTTTGTAGCAGCTCCCTGTTCCCCCCGCCCAGAAATCCCTGTCAGTCTGTGCCCTGGGATGGCAACCCAGAGCAGAGGCCACAGGTCCCCCCAGAATTTACCCCTGGCTCAACAGGGCTATGACACAGGCACCTTGCACAGCACATCCAGGGCAGTCCAGCTTTAATTAAAGATTAAATTTTTGAATCCTAGACTACAGCTGAAATAGCAGATTTTCTCTACTTTTTTCTCGTATTTTTCTCAGGCAAGGCACAACGATCTTTTCATTTCAAACGCACCCACAGAGTGAGAAGCGATAGCAAAGACCAAACCATCCCTGATCCCAAAGCATCCTTGTGCTGATACAGCCCTCAGCTTCCTAAAGCAGTTGTCATCTGAACAAGGACTCAGAGCAAATGTAATAAAAACATCCATTAACAGTAAGACCACACGCAGGCACACTTTCGAGTTAACAATTTTTTTTTTTCAAATCAGATTTTTCATTTGATTTTTTTCAGTGTGTTGAACAGTTTCCTCAGATCAATTTTCAATTTTTTTATCTCCCAGCACAGCAGTGCAGCCAAACACCATCAGAGACCTCTTAAGTCTATTCACACACATGGAGACTTCAATATCCTTGCAGTGAAAGCAACATCAGCAAGTAAATTGCTCCCAAACAAGCCAGGCACTTATTTGTAATTTTTTCATGACACAAAAAGCACACCAGAAAGGTGATGATGGTGGTCCCATGACATTATATAAAAAGCCAAAACACTTCTAGCTTATAGAAGAAGACAGACAAGTCAGACTACTACTCACAAAATGAAAATTGAGGAAGGAAGGAAAAGAAGCAGGAAGAAGAACCTATTCAAAACGTTAGTCTATGCTTCCTATTTAGTCCACTGAAAAATGGCCAAAAAACAGAGGAAAAAAGGTCACAGTGTGTCTGGTAAGTTGTAGACCTCTAGGGAAACCCCTTTATTTGGTCTGGCTACTGGTCCTCTGCAGTTCAGTAGTGATGTGCTCTAGAAGACCGACTCTGGAAAGCTTTTTTCCATCTATGAAACACCACACTCATAGATTAAAAGAGTGAGAAGTTTGGGTTCAAAGCAATTTGTAATAAAATAATCATCCTTGGACTAACAGTTTATACAAGTGTCTGAGAGCTACAAAGTTCACTGCTGCTCAAGGAGAAAAGTATCTTCACTAATTACCCATCTACTTCCCTTCAATCTCAGCCTCCCTGCTTCCCACAGGTATCACCTCAAATCCATTTCAGAACAACTCACAAATACACATAAGTTGGATCATCTCCAAATCAAAACACATCCTCATCAGTAAGAGGATGGTGGCTTAGGTCTAACTAGTATTTCCAGCTATGTGTAAGCAAACTGTGAGGCTCACAGCTTTCCCTTCCTTGACCTGCACTCTGTTCAACTACAAAGATGCTGTAATTCCTGTGGGAATTCTCTAGGAGACTGCTCCATTTCCTACCATGTCCCTTGTTCAGAAGCCCAGACTATCTAACACTGCTTAATGCACAGCAGGCATAACATAGAAGTCATCAACAGTCATGTCCAATTTTAAAAACTAAGCATTAACAACATGATTTTAGCACATGCATTAATCACATACCTTTATAGGCTATCGAGTTTTATTACAACCTTAATGCCTTTAATGGGGATATCTCCATGAAATATAGCCTCGCTTTCAGTTCTGGCAGTGGCAAATTAATCTTTTCAGTATGATATTCCTTTTTCATTCCAGAACCTACTCAAACAACACAGACAAAACAATGGTCTCAAAGGTCTGAAGCCAACCAGCCTGCCAATGTTTAGTAGTCTTGTGTGCTATTTTTAACAGGAGATAAAGATTCCTAGCAGGGAAGTTGATGTATCTCTAATTTTCTGAGAAGGGAAGTCAGTTTCTGCCCTGTGATGTGCCACACACTTCAGTGCTCTGTGTACAGTCACTTCAAATTCGGACAGAGAATTACTGATCATAAAGAAAGTGACATTATTCACAACTGGAAGCACGCTTGGCCAGTCACAAGCACCCAAAGTTAGAGCATTTTTCTATTCATAGGTAAAGCTGTGAGCAGATTTGAGAATGAGTGGTAGCATTGCACTGGCATTCAAAGACCATCAATGACCATTCTACACATCAAGTTAATCTTAATTAATGTCATTCATATCAGCACTGTTCACCACTAATGCCATTTCTGCACCAAGCTGCTCCAGCAGCTACACAGCTGTAAAACTTCACAGTTTCAAATCATGTTACACTTCTCCAAGTTCCTACATCATGGACAAACTCCAGAAGCCTTCTCGGTCACCCAAATGTCTTTAGTTTAAAAATAATTCTGACGCGAATAAAAGGACAATGATCCTTCATATTTTTGAAAGAAATTTCTTTTAGCAGTGGAAAAGCCCCAGCAGCACCAGCCTGTTCTAAATCTGCAAAGCCTTAAGCATTACTGCTCAGGAGAAATGTGTCAGTGGTCCAAGGTCAAGCTGTACCTCAGTGAGCAGAACAGCCTTCAAGCCAGCACACATCTCCACAAAATCCAGGTTCACTTTAGAACTGGATCACTCCAGCTTCAAGCACTGAAGTTCCTTTCCAGTACACAGCATTGGAACAGCAAACTCTGAGATATTAAGCTGTGTATAAACACCAAGACACTACAGTAAACAAATTAAGTGCAGTTCAACTATTAAACTGAAGTGTATCCAACAGTGTTGCACTGCCTGGCAGCAGCTCCCAATGCAAAGGAGCTGAGTGCTCAGATCATCACCCACCATTAAGTATTCAGTAGAACTGGGAGAAAGATGCTTCCACTTGGGATTTTTACTTTTTTTTTTCAAGCACTATTTTCATGTGCCCACAGGAAGCTACAGAAATTGAGTGGGTAGGGAGGAAGCTCTCACGGATGCATTTCCAGATTCACACTAACTCTGCAAGCAGCATCTCTGAACTCCTGTTAGACTCCTGTGGGAACGTCTTACTGATGTCACCAGACTCACAACAGCAACACAGGAAGATAAGCACATGCTTGGAAGCTTGGAGCCTGTGGATGCATCTGTGTCTGTTTTAATATAGCAATTCTGGGGCTACAGCAGTATGGTTAAAGAGAGGTAGTTATGTGCATTACCCAGACTAGATTCACTTGCTGTAATATTGTTTCTAAGCCTATCAGTGAGGTGACCAGTGAAGCACAGAAGAACAGAACTGAGATGCTTGGCAGCACTGGCAAAGCAGAGGCTGCATCCCACAAACCTGTCCTCAGTGCAGAGAAGAAAGACATCACCACAACCTTGAAGTGTGCTACCAGGCATCAGGTAAACAACTTGGGTTTTATCAGATTAAATGCTGGAACTGCTTCAGCAGGGCTTACAAGGATTGCCAAGAGCGTTGCAGGTTTTTCCTCATACAAATTACTGAAAACCTCAGTGGATTCAACACCAACCTGTACTGGGTTACACAGCACACATGATGCCTGTTCACTCTCCCCTCCAAGATCAAAATACGACAGCCAGGAAGCAGCACAGCTTCACAGCTTGGAAAAATCTTTATTCCAAACATGAATTTCCCCAGGAGCCCAGCTGCACCATGCTCAATCATGTACACAGCAAAGCCATCAGCTCTTGCACCTGTATGGGCAGAAAGAGCGAGTGAGGATTCCTCCTGCCATCTCGGGAGACTGGGGGAAATGTGATGTCTACTTCCCTGACTTATTCATAATTTTAATAAATGTTGAATCAGAGGAAAAATATTCTGAGTTTACTCAGATGCAGAATACTACTGGTATCTGCTATTCAGCATTCAGAGGTAGCACCTCTGATGAAGGAGGTCAGATGCTTCTCTTCAAATGCAACTCATGATGTGCACGATGTACTATGAACAGTGTCACCTGCTGTGGCCTTGAGGGGAAGAGCAACAGGACAGGCAAGAACTTTTTAGTACCTTTGGTAGCCGAGGGTGTGCCACTGCAGGACACCCAGACCAGTGGGAAATGGGGTCAAGGACACGAGATGTTTCCATCAGAATCAACAGCCCAGGGAGCTCATTGTGAGCATTAACTCTGTAGCTAGGGAGGCACATCCTGGTCCACAGTCATCTGCAGGCTGAACTGCACCTCAGTGCAATTTCTCCTCAGTGGACTTGTACAAGCAAATTTACTGATACCAAAATAAAGTGCCTCCCAAGGCAAAATAATTAACTAAGTCAGATTCCACAGTACATCTAGTGCCAAGAAAGCCACTGGCAGGCTTGAGTGCTCCACAGATAAATTACTCCTTGCACTACTCCTGATTCAGTAGCAGCATCATTTGCTAAGAGTTTAATTCTTCATTATACAGGCAGGCAGTGACAAATTACCCCAGGGTCTGGTCTCCAAAGTACTCTCTCTGCAACCTGTGGACTCAAAACTTTGTGGCTGGAAAACCACCCTTTTCTCTGGAACAGTTACTAGAAGTGTAAACACACCCCTCCCCACAACAAAGCATTGCTATTTTCGTGCCACATATATAGAGATTAAAGGGACTGCAGAAAGAACAGTCTATTTGTCTGGATTCTTAAGAGCTATCAACCAGAGTTATTCAGGTTTGAATTTCATCTTGTATCAAAAAATCAGTCCTTCAGAACTGAAGTGCTTACCTACAAGTATCAACCTCAGGTTTTCAACTCCTATGCAGCAAGATCTCAAAGTGATCAGATAGCAGGAGAAAGGAGGTTCCACATGGCTTTTGTGTGATCATCCCTGCTAGTGATCACACAGCTGGCTACACATAAGGAATGCTAACTATGACACTTTACTAAATGTAGGGAAAAGACACCAAGAAATACTCCAGCTCTCTCCAGGGAGATGCACTGGTAACTCACAGACACCCAGCCTGTGGACAATGGGTTCTGGCTCTGAAGCTGAGCCCCACCAGCACACACAGACCAACACTTTATATATTCATAATGTGCCGGGAAAGATTTTGATAAAACATTTCTTCATTTAGTGACACTAAACAAGACTTTGGCAGTTTTGTCCAGTCATTTATGTCTCCCCAAAGCCATGAACAGAGAAGAATAGAGAGAGGTTTTATTTCTCACAGCCTGAAGAGAATGGATTTGACATATTCAAAATCTACAAACGCGGATGTGGCAGACAAAGCCTTACATCAAGTGAAATCTCTGCCTGCACGACAGTCATTTAAAGTAAGTGCATTAATGCTGTGCTGCAGTTACATACCTTCATATACAGAAACTATCTCAGGTGGAATTTTACATAAAGTATTTTCTATGGTAGAGCTGTTTGAGAACCACACTTACACTCAGCTCTCCACTGAGGAAAATGAAACATTTAATGGCTTTTTCTACTATACCCTGGCCCTATGCTGCCTCTCCTTTGTTTCTCAGAGACCCTTCCAGCTATCCATTCTCCCAAGCCTTCTTTGTTCTGACTTGTAGCTGTGCTGCATCAATAAACAAAGACAACAAAGCAAGGAGCTTTTATATTGGTCAACTAATATTTGAAGCCCAGCAGAATAATGCCGGGATAAGTTGAAATAACAGTATGTAAGGGCTGTAATTGCCCCATTGTGTACCTGGCTCTTTCCCTCTCAAACCTCTTCAGTGCATCGCCCTCCTTTCTATATACTTTTGAGGAGTGCACTAACTGCAGAACAGCTTACACACATCAGTTAAGAGAATAATGGTTACTCCCTCAAAAAATGGTTACCATTTAGAAAATGAGCATGTAAATCCTAACTGAATCTTTTCCTTAAGATTTTTAAATGTTCACTTTGTCAGAAGGAATTAACTGCCACTCTGATTTCCGATCCCCAGGCAGATGCAAAGGAGCGTTCTCCCATGCTCAGGGCTCTGGTCTCCCCAAGAAGAAAACAGGAAGCAGCCTGGGTGTGACCTCGTTCGCTGAGGTCAGTGCTATTGTTGCACTTCTGCACATTTTGGAAGTGTTTTAAAGTGATATGTCTCCATTATAGCTTTGGTACAAAAACAGGAAATAATCAACCAACGCCTCTCGAGAGGAAGGGTATGAGCAGAACTTACTTAAACACCCATTCCCCTAAGAGATACCATCCCCAATTTTAAGGGACCGATTAATGTGTGTGCTCAAAATGGCATGGACAGTTGGAAAGGAGAGGTCACAAGAGCAAGCACTGAATGAGTGGGATTCAGGTCTCGCCTCCTGGTGTGCCCGCATGCCCTGAGCAGTTACATCAGGGACACAACCCCACCCACCAACTGGGTGGCACAAGCAGTTTCAGGGCAACAACACTGCTCCTTCCTCCCTTCGCCAAAACACCTCAGACCTACTCATCACAGAGAAGAGAAATATGTGCCATTTTATACACACGAACACACTCAGCCAGGATTTTAATACAACTTTGAAATAAAGCCTGCCACATCAAACCACTTCTATTTACCACAATAACTACTTGGAGTTATGAACAGAATATAAACCTGTATTCACCTCCAGACTTGAGCACTGTAAACATCACCCCTGAGTGTTTTTCAGCCGCAGAGGGGAGCAGAGGAAGCAGCTGTAGCACGTCCTGTGGTGCTGCCGCATCTCAAAGCCATCGCTCTGCTCACAGAGAGCGAACCCACACGGGCCGGGCTCGAACGGGGTCAACTTCAAGGTCCCCTTCCAACCCAAACCACTCTGTGATCCCACAGGGACCAGCCCCAACACACCAGGGCACAGCCCACATGGGGTTTGGTGACTGGTTTGATTACGGTTTCCATGGAGGACAAACAGACCAACAAACACGGACCTTGTTGACAGCAGTCACAAAACACACAAAGGAAATTAGCTCAGAAATTAAAGTGAAGTGATTCTTAAGTTAACTAGTAAAAAAAGCATTGCTGGCTTTAGACTGTTACCCTTCATGTGGCTGACAGTTCATGAGGCTGGTGTCTTAAGCTCAGAGATATGAGAGTTTATTTCTCAAACCCAGCTAAAGCCTAAGCCAAGCACATTCATAAAACACATACAGAAAGGCCTTACTCTTTTTAGCCCACACACACTGGATTCTAGAAAAAAAAGCCTCAAGAAATTCAGTGTTAAGGATAAGGCTGAGAAAAGCACAGGAAGGAAGGAATTTTTTTAAGTCATGAATATTTCACAGTCCAACAGTGATTTTTCCAAAATTAACATTCTTGCATCTTATATTCATTATGTTCGTTTCCAGGTCAAAATGTTTTCGTACATAAGCACAGATTTATTTTTATCACACTCCCTGCAAACAGAACTTCATATGAAATTCAAATTATCCTGCTTTTAGTGACTATAATAATGATTCCCCAGTAAAAACTTGGTTCACTGACCTCAGGACACTACATCACTGAACAAACTATTATTGGTTTTGAAATTCAAAACATGCAAGAAATGCCAAGAAAGATCTTAATGAAGCAGAAAGATATAACCCTAAGTAAGAGGACAGAGATGGTTCCAGTCCAGTTTCTTCCTTGGGGACAGACAGGTGGACACGCACATGGAGTGAGCTGAGGATTTTTGTCTCTTATAATACCCAGCCATACTCAGAAGCTATTCTAACATTTTACGAGGAAAAGTGTACTGCAGTGTGACAATTCAAAGTCATTTTGAAAGATCCTCATTTACATTTAAATCCACCTCTAAGCAAGTTTGACTTTGGATTTTTTTACGGGGCTAATGCGCTGGTATTTACTGAAGTGGCATCATGTAGGGCCAAGCAGTGCTATGCATATAAAATCTGGTCTGGCACCTACGGGCACAAAAGATTACTGAAGCAGCCTCCTGTTATCTGAGAGCGAGCAGACTGCACAGCGTGCATAAAAAGCACCAATAGCACAGAAAATTTGAGGTTTTAAGTCAGCAGAGAAGATACACATTAGGAGAAACTATAGTGTCTACAGGAGAAGTGCCTCCATTCAGCTCAGACGACTGTTCACTCGCCTGCAATAATTTCTGGCTGTCAGTTTTTGTAAGTGGAGCATTCTCACACTCTGGAGGAGCAGAAAGCCCAGCAGTACCAGTTACACACACACACTGCATCCTTTCACACGCACCATGAGCTCGGGAGAAGCCACGCACCCGATGCATGCACGGCCCCAGCGCCCTGCCCTTGTCCCCACGCAGCGCCAGGCGCGCTCCCCTGGCACTGGCGGCACAGCGAGGCTTTATGTGCCCAGCATCCCCATGCAGCTGAGCCCCTACAGCTGCACTCTTTCACAGGAAAACAAGGCAACAGAAACATTTGCGCCTTTTTTAATACCAATTATCCAAAGGTCAGATAAAACTATTGCTCTCAGGTCTAATTTTAATTCTCTTTTGGTTCACAATAAACTTCTGGTCAATTACTTGCGATTTGAAGCCACGAAAATTAAGTTCTCTTCCAGACCAGAGTTCAGGCTACTTTAGTAGGCTTTTCTAAATCGTTTTTTTTTTTTTTTTTTTTTGAGATTCATATTTATATGAGAAGCATGTACTTTAAAAAAAATCTATCAAAAACCTCACACTAAGAATGATCAGAAATCCAGTGCTAGAAAGTCAAACCCCTATGTACTGTTTTTTCAGCCCTACTATGCAAGTATGGAATTAAGAGTACATGGGGTGTGTAGCTACTTCTGGTACCACTTGTGATGAGACTGATATACCTGTCTATACTCCTTGGAATTGCTTTTGATGTTTCTCAAGCAGTAATGCCTGTTTTCAGACAGTCGCTTATTAAAGAAGATAAAACATCCAATATTTAAGAAGGAAGTTCTGTTAAGGAAATCAGTAGCACTGTGTTCCTAACTATCTCCATACTTGCAGGGTTCTCAAAATAAAGGCTGTCTTTGTAGAATTTTTAACTGGTCAAAAGTCAGAAATTACCTATCTGCCTGGAAAGAAAATGGCCCTAGATTGTTTCCAACAGAAGAGGATAAAAGAGAAACAAACTGCTGCTGCAAAGACATACAAGACCTGTAGCAGTCTTCCACAAAGTATCACTTCTTTATTTTTTACATGAAAACTTTTTTATGAGCACATGATGCTCACTAGGTTATAAACAGCAGAATTCCCCTAAGGTTATAGACAGGATTAATCAGTCAGGCACCACGGCCAGGAGAGAGCCCATGGCTCTACAACCTGCTTTGCCCAAGGGTCTTGCCAATCCCCTGAAATTCTGTTCCTGTAAACGCTCCCTGCGTGTCTCAGTCACAGCGAGCCAGGACAGCAGCTCGGTTGAGTCCCTGCCTCTGTTCCAGCCCTCAGCACAGAGCAGACACTGCTCCTGCAAGTCTGCTGGGTTTATGTGTGAAATGGGCATTCCACCATTTGAGTTCTTCTCAGCAATGGTGACCGACAGATTGGTAAAAATGGCTAAAGACTCCTTAGCTCCTGCCTCCAGAAAAGCAGTGATGCCTGACTCAATGAAAAGGCAAACGCAGCCCCAGCTCTGAAACTCTGCAGCAAGTGAACTGGTTGCTAAGGTTGTTGGCCTTTCAGCTCTCATCCTGTCACAGTTACCAAAGCTCTGCAGTTCAAGGCCATGAGGTTTCTGTAGACTGAGAACAGAGAACTCCTTGAGGTTCTGAAGCGGCACCACCAGGAAAAGTCAACTTTCTTCACTCCATCCCTTTTCCAAATGCATGTTTGGCTTTTGATGCCCATCTATCTTAATTTGTAAGAAAGTCTAACAGATGAGCAGAAAAAAAAGTCTTAATGCCTTCCTATCTCCAGCTACCTGACCTTCCAAATGAGCTGCTTTTTCCTGAAGTGTGGGCAACTGCAGTGAAGCACTCACATCATTAAATACTCATTTACAGGACATTTACTTTGGACTAGTATTTTGTTTTTATGCCGCTGTATAAAAATAAATAAATAATCCAGCTCTCTCTTTTGGGATGCTTTCAAGACAAAAGATGAGTTTCCCCTTTTCTGGTGCATATCTTAGAAATGAAGGTTGTGTTTGTAGCACCAAAAGCCACAGTTTTAATTCTGAGTCGCGTCATTCTCCATACTTTGAATTAGTTTTGTGTTTAGATATCTTGTATCAAAACTAATTGAAAAAGCAATGGGGAAGTTTCTTGTCCAATGAGTGTCTGTCAGTGAGGTTAAAACAGGCATTCAATGTCCTATAAAAAGCTGTAACACTTCCCTCTGGACTACTACTCTTCTCCCCAGAGATTGTCAGGAGCACCCAGCCCCCTGCTCAATGGAAGGAAAGTGGTACTAACACCATGATTAATTTCCTGAAATTCTAGGGCAGCTGGACTTCATGCTGTCATGGAAACTTTGCTGTGCTGTTTTTTTAACTCTGCCTGTCCTGCCTAATGGTGAGATTACAACAAAACTTGATCAGATCTTCCCATCAGTGCTGTGCACAAGCAAAGGAAAGGGCTCCAGTTTCCCTTCTCAATAGCAACACAAGATAAATATATGGTCCTAAACCTGATTGCTTTTTTTTTTTTGGCGGGGGGGGGGGGGGGGAGGGGGCAGGAGAAGCTTTCATAGAATTTAACTACCTAAAACCTAGTGTGCTCCAATTAACTAATTTTTAGTACCATGACATTACATTCCACTGTCAAAATATTTAAGTCAAATCATCAAAACTGATCAGAATCACTAGGTACACACTAAATTTAGTGTGTGAAACCAGACTTTGACAAGCATAACATCTAAACATGGAATCTGAATGCTTATTTCAGCTCAGTAACAACTAAGCTCAGCTCAAATCAAGAATCTGAAAGAAGAAAAATGTCTTCCTTTTCCAAACTAGGAATAAAACTGGTTTATATGAACAATCACTTAAAGGAATCAATTACAAAACAAAGGGTCACCAGAAAAATACTCAGATGACATATTTCTTTTAAACAGACCAATGTTAAATATCATGTTTCAATGAGAGACTGTAAAGAGCATCTTTCATTTTAATGCAGGGCTTCAAATGCATACAAATACCACAGAAATTGCATTTCAATATATAAACATAAAATTACACAAGTGCAATTTATGTTAGAAATAATTACTACATTCAAATAGATACATGTAGGGCAGGAAAAACTTCTACAAAAAATAATCCAACAAGAATTAAATCATCAAATTATCCTGAAACTGTTTGGATGCTCTGTGCTAGACTAGATACTGACCACCTGAATTAATACCTGCATGATGAAAACAAACCAGGCAGGTCCAAGAGTTCCCACTGTAGATTGTGAGGAGGTGATTTGTTCTTGTAGAGCTGCCAAGACAGTCACTGAAAGCAGCTCCAAGACCAATCTCATTTAAGAAGCACATTCAATCTTGGGATTGATTTGATGATTTCATTTTGTTCTCCTCCCCACCACCCCATCTGAAAATTAAAACCTTATAAAATAATTTTAATCTTAACATTACTCAGCTTTTTTAATGTTTCAAAACAGTGGGATCCACAATGACTCAAACATTTGGCTTACACTGAAAATCCATATGATTAATATTTTTCTGAGATCTAACATAAGAAGGGGGGGAAAATAGTTCCTGCAAATTGTCAAACCTGTTTTGCCCCAAACAACTAATTTTATGTAATAGGTGGGACTTGAGAGTGCCTTTTGCTCTACAATACAATCAGGCACTTCTATCTTCCCCTTCTCTCCAATTTGTGCCCCTGCAGAAGGCAATAGACTGCAAGAGTTACAGTAACTGAATTTGGCTTAGTGCAGGTCAGCATTTCACAAACTTTTGGAAGCTGACACATCTCAAAGGAAAGGAAACCATCCTCAATGAACTGCATAACTACTTGCCAGCCGACGTCCATCTATACCTGTGTTGATTCTGGTTTACAATGGCTCGGGCCAGCTCTCAGTGTGGCACTGCCCGCGGTTCCTGCAGCGAGGCACAGAGATCAGCACATCGGGTGTCACTGGGGGCAGCCACGCTCACATCCACCCAGCATTCACAAGCTCCCCTCCTGCCCTTCTGTCTCAGGCTCTCTGCAAAGGCAGTTCTGTTGTTCGAACACTGCTCAAGACACGAACCCAAGCCTGAACAGTGCCATCCTTTAATTAAAGCTGCAGCTCTGTACAGCCTCCTGTTAGCCAGAAAGTTCCATGGAGCTGCTCTGGTGTCAGGTACCAAGCCACAGCCCCCAGAGAACAGCACACATTCCGTGATTTTCAGGAGCATCCGCTCTAGTTGTGTTTTGGATCTTTCACGTAAATTCTATTACAAAACTCTGGGTTGCAAAACACAGAAGTTTCATACAAGAATGAAACAATAACAACTAAATTTAATTACACTCTTCAGAAGATGAAGTAAGTGACAGGTCTGCATCCAATTAGAGAATAGAAAAATTTTGATGGAACTTAAAAAATATTTTCTTGATTCACAATACTATGCATACTTTCTAAACAGTCAGTTCCAGGCACTTGGGAGCTGCATTAATCTGGGCATTGATATTTCCAGACAGTATTAAGTACAAAACACAATCACTACATTATCACTGTCCAGAAGTATTTACATTCTGGGAGCATGCCCTGCACGTCAAGCTCAGAGATTCTGAATTTCTTGCTAGTTCAGTAAGACATTTCAAAGTGACTTCTGAGATATGAAAAAAAAAAAATTACTGCCTTCAGTAACACAATTCATAAATTAAAGACTCTGGCAGAAAAGAGAGTAACTGAGGAAGATCACATCTCTACATACTGTGGGGATTTTTTAATTTGTATTTCTTATTCACCTTCAGAATCTTCTATTCATAAATTTTTTGACAGTTTTTAAAAGTTCCATAATGTTCCAAGAGAGAAATATGCAGTTCTGTGTTCAAAAATATTTTTGCAAGGTTTCCTAGTGAGGTTTCTGAGTCCCACATTTTTCTTTAGAAACTGGAAAATTAAAATACTTGGGACAAATTAAACACTAGATGTATTAGTCCTCAACTAAGCAACATGAAGGAAGAGTTGAAACTTTCATTATCCAACATAAATATAACACATGACATTTGTAGCAAACAATTTTTTACTTAAGATTTAAATGACCTGAGCAGTTCATCAAGACCAACTTTCTCAGCTGAAATGGCTGAAGTAGAGATAGAGCCGCAGCTATTTGCTGTAGCACTTTAACAATATAGACGAGAAAAAGACATATCTGTAACCTGAAACTCAATGTTTTCATGATTAACAGATCAAAGGTATTAGTACGTACTATTACAGCAGCCTTAGTTCTCAGCCTATGAAATCTGTATAACCCATCTACACAGCCCACTGTAAAAACTGCTCATTTTAAAGAAATAATAATTCAAAACATACTTTGCCATAGTACATAGTGAGACCTATCCATATATTTATGATCTCCCTCATTTCCCTAGCCCCTTTCTTCCCAGATAACATCAGTTTGTTCTTTGGAAGCACAAATTAACTTCACCACAGCTATCGTGCTTAAGAATCGCAAACAAACTCTGCAAAAACCCACCGAAGATTCCCACCCCATTAAGAGATGCGCAGGACTATAAGTGCTTGTCGTGTGGTTTGTTTCATCTTAATTTGTTGATATTATTCCTGTTAGCACGGCTTCAGCCTTCCCCCAGCTGCAAGCAGTAATTACAGCTCCAGTAGCTGACACTCCATTGTCAGGTTAGTGACCATCTTTTACATCACTTCCCTTATTTCTAACAGGAGTCAGGAAGCGGCTTCAGGTTTTCCTCTGAACACTCCCATGACTTTGCAGACTCATGTCCCCGATATTCCCACTGCTCCCCACAGGAACAGTTTGCATCTCTCCCAGACCTTTCACGGCAGGTTTTAGAGGCTGGTACCCATCTCCTTTCTCTGCACCATTTTGCCATTCTTTACCCTTCCTTTCCCAGTACTCTCCACCCAGCAGAGAGCAACTACTCTGTTTCTTCAGAAACTGATTATACCTAATTCAATTAAGCACTTTTTTCCTCAGCTCATACTTAGCTTTGAGACTTACCCTGCTTCTATTTCAGAACTGAAAAACGTCCTGGAAAATCATGTACTTTCCAAGCTACAATAACCAGTCTAATAAAAGACAACATTCTCAACTGTGTAATTAACAGGAGGGAACGGATCAGAGGCTTATTTTGCATTAGTTCACATAATATTACACCATAAACTAAACTTGTCTACCACATCTACAGCTGGTAGCAATTTGGACGCTTTTCACAATTTCCAACAGAAATCAAACTAAAAATCAAAGAAGATGATAATCTCAGCAACAAGTGCAAAAATTAAAAAGAAGATTTTTTAAAATGTAAAATAAATCTGAATGGGGAAACCAGCCATACCTACAAAGCATGACACGAAAAGCACCTAATGACTTTGCACTTTTCCTAAAGACGGGGAGCACCTTCCGATTCACCTCCGCCACAACAGTCACGCAAGGCATGCAAGTCACAGCCCCTCGCCACAAAACCGATTTAGGGATTGCTGAAACCCGAACGAGGGCTGGGCTGCTCCAGTCAGGTACAGAACCGAGAGAGGGAGCATGCCTGTTCCACGAGCCCGGGAGTGCCTGTTGCTGCCCGCCGAACAGACCTGCACAGCCCCGGGGCCGGTCCAGCCGATGCTGCTGCGGCGGCCGGAGCTCTGCACGCCCCGTGCCCGGCCAGCACTGCCCTCCCCGGGATGTCCCTGAGACGCCCAGCAGCTCCTTCCGCGGCCAGAGGGACCCCGCGAAGCCCCGCACCCCCGGCTGTGTCACCGCCGGACCCGAGGGTCGCTGCCCCCGCCCCGCCCGCTCCTCGCCGCCCAGCCCGGGGCACCGAGCGTCTCTCACCCTCTCTCCCTCCCGCACCCCCCGTCTCTGGCACCACCTCGGGGGACCCTTCGCAGCCCTGCCCCAGCCCCTCCCTTCCCCGCGGAGCCCGGGCGCTGTGCCCGCGCTCCGGGGCGGGCGGGACGGGACCGGGGGATGCCGCCC
>VYZT01022957.1:206-38856 GCA_013400735.1 Pomatostomus ruficeps | reverse complement strand
ACGGGCAATGGGGGTGACAACGTGAGGGACCCGACCCGGGCGGGGGATACGGGCAATGGGGGTGACAACGTGAGGGACCCGACCCGGGCGGGGGACACGGGGAGTGGGGGTGACAACGTGAGGGACCCGACCCGGGCGGGGGACACGGGGAGTGGGGGTGACAACGTGAGGGACCCGACCCGGGCGGGGGACACGGGCAATGGGGGTGACAGCGTGAGGGACCCGACCCGGGCGGGAGACACAGGCAATGGGAGTGACAATGTGCGGGACCCGACCCGGGCGGGGGTCACGGGCAATGGGGGTGCCAATGTGCGGGGACCGGACCTGGGCGGGGGACACAGGCAATGGGGGTGACAACGTGAGGGACCCGACCCGGGCGGGGGACATGGGGGAGTGGGGGTGACAACGTGAGGGACCCGACCCAGGCGGGGGACACGGGGAATGGGGGCCCTGAGGGTGACAGCGTAAGGGACCGGACCCGGGGCGGGGGACCCGGGGAATAGGGACTCTGTGGGTGATAACGTGAGAGACCGGACCCGGGCGGGGGACACGGGGAGTGGGGGTGACAACGTGAGGGACCCGACCCGGGCGGGGGACACGGGGAGTGGGGGTGACAACGTGAGGGACCCGACCCGGGCGGGGGACACGGGCAATGGGGGTGACAGCGTGAGGGACCCGACCCGGGCGGGGGACACGGGGAATAGGGACTCTGTGGGTGATAACGTGAGAGACCGGACCCGGGCGGGGGACACGGGGAATGGGGGTGCCAATGTGAGGGACCGGACCCGGGCAGGGGACACGGCGGGTGGGGACCCTGTGGGTGACAACGTGAGAGAAGGGACACGGGGAATGGGGGCCCTGGGGAATGCGGGCCCTGTGGGTGACCAGCCTCTGTGGGGGTGGGACCCTGGGGCATGAGGTCCCAAAGGATGTGGAGAGCCAGAGATTTCACCTTTGGGTAGCACCCCTGGGGATGGGGACATGGGGGTGGGGACGCTTGGGGGGCATCAGTGACACGGACATGGGGGCCCAGGGAGCCAGACATATGGGGACCAAGGGAGAGAGTGGGGTTAGGGATGTGGGATGTAGGAATAAGGCAGCCCTGCTCAGCCCTCCCGCACCAACCATAGGACACTTGCATCATCCATCTTTTCAGCACGGGTCTGCCACGCCCTCAGCAACACAAACTGTCAAATTTTTGTAAAATGTTTTACATGAGTACCAAAACTGTGAGTGAAGCAATCTTTGAGCTATTAGCGTGTTACTGATGACTGGCTCAGTATTAATGACAGCACGTGCTTGAACATACAGTCCATACTGTAATGAAACAGCTCATTGCTTACCTTATTTAGCTCTTAAAAAACATGCACGTCCCCTCACTGACTGAAGCCTATGATTTTAATAGCTCTGTCCTGGTTGCAAAGCCTGTGTTGTGCTTCCCCGCGCTGCAATACATCTGTCTTCCGTTTATCCAAAGGACAGATGCCAATCAGCAATGTGTTTACTTTGCATTTAATGAGTGATCCCACAGCAAAAATCAACAAGGAATGGGTTTGATTTTGTTGGATCATACTTGAGGAAAACACACTTGTCTCTGAGTCACTGTATCACCATACAAGTAACTTAAATTTTTATAAAGGGGAGAAGTTGGCACAAGGATAGTTCTCCCTTAAAATATGCTTGTTCCTTTACATTTTTCCTAATACAATCTTCAGAACCCTGAATAGTTATTACTGACAAGATACCATTCCAGAATGAGCACACCATTTCTCATCTTCTGTTTTCAAACAACTCTGGAAAATAACAGGCACCAAGGAAAGCCCTAGAAAAGTTCCAGTGGTATTTGGGTAGTTACATGTTATTGAATTATCACGTTTTGTCCTTCCAGTGCTAATTAAAACATTTAAAATTACATAATTTGTCCTTATGACTCATTTGGGAGACAGGGAAGATTCTTCAGTTGCAGGCAGTGAAAATGAAGCACACAGGACAGGGTTCTCCACAGGGGAACTCATCCCGCAGGGGTGGCACTGCTGTGGCTGTGGTGGGCCAAGACAAACAGGAATATCTTGTCTTGGACCAACCAATACAAATAACAAGCTGCCTCTCCTTATAAAACTCATCTCACCCACTGTGTAGTCAGTTTAGTCATTTATTAGATGAAGTTACAAATTCCTAATGAAATAGAAATCCCCAGTTCTCCCGCTGGGAGTGTTTTACCACCAGCTTTTATCCAGTTCTGCTTCGGATCACTGGTTTCCCATGCCAAGCCCCACTCTGCAAAATCAGAGCTACCTCAAATGGAGCCATTCTTACGCCAGTTCTGCAATATGCTTTGTATTATTTTAGAATTTATATAAGGAATCAATTTGTTCTGCAGTGAAAGAGAAATCTTGGGACACAGCGCCAGATTAGTTTTCAAAATCAATATCCAGATCAGTTCCTCTAACATGTTCCCTTTGAATTATCAGCTACTACAGCCAACGCAGCAACTTTGGTTTCTGATAGATTAAATGCTACAGGAGGCCTCCAGTGCTTGGATTCCTGCCCAGTGAGTGAAACACCTCCAGAGGGAAGGCAGAGGAAGGGAACCTGTGTGGAGATTGTGCTGATTCATCTGTAACTGAAAACCTCAGCCAGGACAGCTCCAGCAGAACCCTAAACAGCCTTTTGATGGAAATTTGTGAAACTCTGTTAGAACAGAGAATGGGTGTGAGGAAACAATGAGATGTTTTCTAAAAAACTTCCCAGTCTTGGCAGGGCTGAGGCCAAAAGGCACAAGGATGGACAGGGACATGTATAATCTAAAGGACTAAAAATACCACCAGAGTCTCTGCATGTCTTTTCTTGGTTCCAGAGACATGCAGGGCTCACTGTCAGCCTGGTACTTTACAGGGGTACCAGAAAGCCCCCACATTTCATTAGCCCATTATCTATCTGCTTCCCAAAACACTTCAGAGTACATGTGAAGGAGTCATGTTTGCTCAGGAGACAAGCCAAAGGAAATGAAAACCCAACCCATAGCTAAGAGACGTAGATCTAGAGGGAATCCCCTGCACTGGTGTGACTGAATCACACAACCCTTTTGACTGACTTCAGGAAAACAAAAGAAAAAATAAATTGCTCATTCAGACTTCAGAATTAATTTATCAAAGGAGCAATCCACTTCCTCGACACCTCTGCAGTGGCAAGGCTGGTTTTCTCTCAGGGTTGTTTGTGTCACTGGTTAAATCAGGCCACCCCACAGTTGCACTGTGGCCTTTTGCTTTGTCCTCATTCTTTGTTAATGTCTAACAGCAGTTCTGCTGCTGCAGTCTGCAGCTCCTCAGGTGAGATGTGCTGATCTACATCTCTTCTCCCTCACTTTGCATCTTTCTTTTCAGATCTAAGAACTAAAATGGCACTTAACCCCTTACTAATAAGTGAGCAATCTCACTTCATTTTATTCAAGCCTCATGGAGAGCATGAGACTTAAAAGTCCACTTAATTTACTGATTTAATTACTCTGTTAAGCAGGATTACACATATTATCTTTATATTCTGTATACATGATGGAAAACATATCCCACTCCAAATATCCCTTCCTCAGTTCATTCTGAAATATGACAGCAAAGGTTTTACTGCTTTACCTTCAACCTCCTGGTTTTACTCTCACTGGAGTCTAACATTCAGTCCTTCCTTCCAGACCCCCTTGCTTGCTCAGGGCACAGCTGGAGTGTGACAGATCCCCTTCTGTTCACGTTGTGTCCATGTCTCTCTAGAATTCCCAGAAGGAATGTGTGAGGCACCTGCAGTGGCTGCTCACCACCAGCTCTGGTCCATGGGTCGCTGTTTAACAGGGCAGGTGGAGGGGAACGTCCTTGCTGTGTTTTATGAGGGTCCCTGTGCCACCAAGAAACAGGGAACTTCAGTTTCCAGGGCTGCCAATCCAGCAGTTCCTTTTATATCCTCATGCTAATTCTCTAATTTTTAATTCAAATAAAAAATTAAGGAAAAACAATATAAACACAAACAAAAATGACAGTGGATGTCAGTGTATTTACTTTTTGAGGTCCAGTAAAACAACTGATCGAGCTGCACAGTTGGATCATTGTGCAGCTACAGGTGACTCATCCTTTCAAGAGAACTGAACAATCACTGAACAGTATTTAAATAGAAGAAAGGGGAGTGGGCATATATGGATAGATGCTTTACGTGCAGCCTATATATATGCATGTGTTTCTGAATATATTAATATTTCTTTCAGATAAAAAATGATGAAGGAGACACATGGAACTGCTGAAAGTGCTCATTGTAAACGAACAGCGGCAGAAATCAAAGGGGCTGAGAAAGGCATTTGATCTGCAGTGTTCCCTTCTAAGATCCGTTTGACACTGGGATCAGCCGTGGGTTTCACGTGCTCGCTGTCATTTGCAGGGTATTTCACTGATGTAATTTGCAGGGTATTTTACCAGTGTCTGAGATGACTCGGTGAGGCAAAGCTTTTCTCAATCACTGTGCTTCTGCATGTTCTCTGCTGCTGCAGCCCAGCCCACCAGCAAGGATGGCACGTGAGGGCTGAGAAAACTCCACAGCGTGTTTTAGAATTCCTCTGATTCCTTCTGGAGGGGGAGAGGAGTAAGCAGCAGAGGCAGGGGAATCTTATTCAAAACCTACACAGGAAAATGCCAGGCTCGGGGGAAGAAGCCTCACATCAGCTGTAACTCTGGCAGCATCTTTGCTTCCCTGGCCAGGGAGAAGGCTCCTTTCTCCCGGGGTGGGGCACTGTGATAGACACTTCCATGAAGTGCTGCCCGCTCAAATGTCACGATGTTGGCTTTCTGCCCCATTTTCAGCTGCAGAGAACAGCAGATGGGAGGGGCAGAAACAACGAAGATCCCTTTCTAACTCTCAGTTTGAAAAATCTCCCTTTTCAGCCAAGTAACTCTTCTCCCACCTATTCTGAGCATGGCGTTTTCTACATCCTCCTTTGGAAACTATATTTACTTTACCATATACCAAACCTGATCCTAACGCCCCAGAATTTTACAGTGTGTGCAGGAGCAAACAAGGACTAAGGTGCTGCACAGAGAACAGCAAAGGATCACTTTTTGTGAGATTTCAGTTACTCCCTCAACAAATGAAGAGCATAATTTACATTAAAGTTGTGTGCCAGGTATAACGTGGAATGAGTCGAGACAAAAGAGAAAATGAATAGTCATGAAAGGAGCTTAACAAAACATTCAGTAACTGCCATGGGTAGTAGGAGTGTGGAATTATAAAGAAAGGAGGATTGAAGAAGTATTATTTTGTTCAGTCTGTTCAGAAATTGTTTGGCCTTTTCATGGAACAAGACAGGAAGCCAACTGAATAAGCATGATCAGGTCCATTAATTACCTTCAGAAATTCTTACAAATATAAGCCACTTTCTAATCACAACAAAAGCAAACCGCTTTTCACATTTTTAATGAAAAATTCTTGCATTCCACTGCTACCCAATCTCAGGAAATCACAGGTGTAATATTTTTTAATATGTGTATCCACATAGTGCCACCCACAAACCCATTCACATCCAAAGCCCTGCTGCACAGAATCTCAACACTGTCCCCTCGAGCACAGTTCATGGCAGCTTCCTGCAGGCTGCAGAACACCAGGCTCCCAGGTGCCACACTGGCAAATGCTGCAGTGAAGAGCAGTAAAATGAACCAAGAATTTAACTCTGTGAGTTACAGTAAAGACAGCAAATTCACTTTTGGGATCTAAGCTAAGCCTCGTGTGCAGTGCAGCAAGAAATACTCACTGCAGTCAAGGGCTGCATTCAAAATAATTACAGATGTATTTCATCTTCCCCTGGACTTTGAGGCTGAGCTTACACCAAGCTCTCAGCAGTGGTATTCAAGCTTGTAGTTTTGAAGTTTTGCCATTTAACTTACAAAACTTTAGGTTTTATGGTCATGAATGAGGAAATCTGATACAAGAGGCTGGGTTTCCAGGTGAGCAAGGAGACAGAGGCCATCTTTAGGAAGCTTTTCAGCATATTGCTGCTGCTGGCTCTTTACCTCCATCAGCATCGACAGTGTTGATCTCACCCCAGCCATTCCTGAGGGAAAAGGGAGTCAGCTGTGAATCAATGATACTGAAAATGGCACCATGGAGGAACAAGGTAGAGGAATGACACTGTCTCTGGTGTTATCTGCAACACTTTTATAGGACTGTAAGTAATATGAAGTAATGTAACAACTGTGCCCTTAACAAACTGCTGTGCCCTGCTGGTGAACGCTTTATCCAAATTAAAATGGGGAGGGAGGGAATAGAGAGAACATTAAAGCTTAAGGAGAGAGCAATCCATACCCTCTGCAGTGCCAGAGCAGATCTGTACTGTAGCTGTGTCTCAGTAGTTAGTGGAATTTGCTGCTTGCATATCACACCTGTTCAATGGGCTGGAGAACCCAGAACGTGTGGGATTTTTTGCGGGTTGAAGGCTAAGATGTCTATGGTGGTTGGATGTGTGCATCGATGATGATGACTCATCATTTAGAACTAATTCAGGGAAGGAGAAGGAAGAACAGAGCCTTACTGGGTTTAACTAACAGACATTTTAAGGAGCACATGGAATAAAATACCTGGTTTTGCGTGTGTTTTCCTTCAGTAAATAGCACTAAGTAGTTGCACAGTTCTTTTTTGTCAAAGATTTTGAACTGTTCTTCAACTATGAGTCTTTTTCTCTGGGAAAGTAAGGCACAGAGTGGTGTAAACAGCTTGCCAAACAACCAGTGGCAGAGCCAAAATCAGAATTCAGATTGCCTGCCCACCTGTTTCCTTCTCTCCTCTCCTGTCTCCTTCTCTTCTCTTCCTTGCTGCTGAGCAAGTTACCCAACATGAGAGCTTTTCAGATGGAAGAGCAAGCGAGCAAACAAAGGAGTAAAATTAAATATACGCAGAGTGCAAATGATCAATATGAGAGTCTAAATAAGCAAACTGCAAAAAAGAAATAGTAAAAACATTAGAGATTACAACAGAGAAGAAATTTCCATTTTAATGCATGAAAGCTAATGATGTGCTAATGATTTTCCTCATATACAGAGAGCTTTGGTCCAAAACTCTGAATGAAACCATTCATGCTCTTCTGTGTCTTCTACCAGAAGATATCCGTGCTCCCAACCCAAAGATGCTCCTGACTCCTGTTCCCGTTGCCAGCCTGTTTTCACTGCGTGTCATTCCAGCGCCGGGGAAAGCATCAGGCTGACAGCTCCGCAGGCTGGAGCTCCTCTGCAGGGCAGGGAAGGATGCGAGGCAGGAGGCAGCTGCTCCCCCAGAGCCTCGGCTCTGCCCTGCCCCAAACCAGCCCTGGCTTGCGAGAGTCACTCGGGGACAAGGGCAGAGCTGCCTTTTGTGACGCTCCTTCTGCTGGAACCGGAGCGAGGCGCAGCTCACGGCATCCATCAGGCTGTGCTGACACGGGAACAGCTCCTGGCCACTCCTGGCCTGGGCTGGGCTGGGCTGGGCAGCAGGCCATGAACAAAAAGCCTCTCTGAGCCGTTCCCAGCTCCTCTGAGCCATTCAAGCCCCTGTAACACAGCGAAGGAGGCACTTTTAAAAATGAAGCTGCTCACAAGTGACAGGGAAGCTGCCGCCCCCGCACACACCTTGTTCACTCACTGCTCTGAACTGGCATTCCTTCAAGAGCTGCGAAGGGCCCAGAGCTGCTGATTCAAAGACCCTTGGAATAGGAACTCAAGACTGGAAGGTTTTTGTTCCTTCCTGGCTTGTTGCTTCTTTCCTTGGCCTGCTCTGCCTGCCCATGCTGAATGTCAATCAGCAGAGCAGCAGCACCTTGCAAAGAAGCCCCAAGTATCTTGGCAAATACATTAACAAGCCAGTGGAAAAACCCAAGGTTTCCACTACTCCAAAGAAGAAAAGGCTGGAGTGGAGTGGTGGAGTTGAATGTTGGACAGGGACAAAGGGTCAGGAATCGATAAAGCTGTCCATTCTACAGCACAGAGGTGTCTTTTCCAGAAAAGATTTCTAAATGATCCTCATAGCACATCCACAGCTAATTTTTCAGAGACATTTGCATCAAATACCCCTGGAAAAATTCCCATAAGGAAACTGCCAGAATGAATTGCTAATTGCACATGCAGAGAATCTTACGTCAAAGTGGCTGTGATCAACCCAAAGTACTTCTCAAAAAAGGCAGTTGCATTTTTATTCAAGTCCCTGCCACCTTATAATTGACAGCTATTTGATGTTCTTGGAATGAGTAACAGCTCCGTTTATTACGGATTTCTTACAATCCCGCAGTTAGGACCAGCCTAAGTGAGCAAACAGAGAAAACTGATTTGAATTCAACGAATTCAAGTCTCCCTCTTTGATGGTCTGATGAAACTGGATCATCTTGATCTTTTGTTACTACTGAATAGCTGGGAATAGGTTTCTTTTGCAACCTGTCACTTTGACAGCTCCATTTAGAAGAGGAGCTGTTTTCCTGATGATTTCCATGTGAAGCTCTACGTGACTGAGCATTTCATCTTTTCATTTTAGCAAGCAAATGTTGTGTATTTACTATGTTTAACAACGTTTTCAAGGTCAGTATAACAGGATATTCCCTACAATTGTATAAATTATTAATATAATATTTTGAATCTTAGAAAAAAATACAATGGTTTTAAGATGGCTGGTTAAATTCCACAGCTCCATTGATTAAAATCCTAAACAATTTCATTCATTTCATGAAATTCATTGCAGTTTCAAGCACTTGTAGCAGGGAAGAAAATTTACCCAATTTTTTTGCAATGCTAAAACAGAAAGAACAAATGAGCACTCAGTAGTGCTAACATGAACCCTATTGTCTACATTGAGATGTAACAAAAAGATATTTAATCTTTTACAGCTAAATGGTGTTCAACAGTGCCTATTACCCAGGCAGGGGAGGCTTCTCAGAGCAGGTATGAGAAGAGGTTTAGCTGTTCTTTGGATTTCTTCAAGTTTCCTGCAAGATCCCACCGCAACAGGGAAGTGGGGTGTTGAGCAATAGACCTGGCACAGTAACCTCATTGATCCCTCAGTTATTTCTGCTAAAAGAAAGACAAATAAATACAGTAAGAGGAATTGGAGAAGTCAGGACATGCTGGTTCGTGTGTGCACTGCAGAAATGAGTAGCTGAGGCAGAAACGGGATAATGTCCCTGCATGATTATCTTCAGACTACCCTGATTAGGGACAAATAGTAGAGAGCTGGAGATCTATACAAATGTCATTAGACCGAGGGCTGTAATGTGATTTAGTGATGTGGCTGCAGTGATGGCTGGGTCCCTTGGCACAGTGAAACAGATGGTGTTTCAGCACTGGTGGTTCACCACCATGCTCAAAAGCAAGAGTCCTGTAGAAATGTGTCTGTGCGAGGAGGGAAGCACGGGGTTGGTGCTTTTTTGCATCACTGTGCATCAAACTGGGGACTTAAACTGGCCTGGGGAGAGTCAGGGCTGGAGACAAAACATCCTTCACAACCCTGCACCAGTGCAACGGGGTTTGATAATTCCAGCACACAAAGTAAAGAACAATTCCTTTTCCCACTGTTCCCCTGCCTTTTTTTCTTTCATTCCTGTTCACTTTGCTTCATCTTGGACTCCCACAGGCCAGGCTGTCACAAGATTCTCCAAGTGGCACCTGCCAGGGAAGCTCTGCAGCAGCTTCTGCTGCAGTTTTGTTTCAGGGGCTCGCCAGCCCCAGTCCCACTGGCTGGGTTCCAGCTGGCCCTGCCCATGCTCAGATTGCTTTTTCTGGTCATCTATTGGGCAGTTTTCTTCCCATAAAAGGGCAATTTTTGACTCTTCTCTCAAGGGAAGTAGCAAGAAATAAACTTTCTTTGAGATAACGAGAGAATGATATTTGCAATCCCATAAAATTTCGGGGTTGTTTTTATAATCTTAATTATATCCTAGTTAATTTAACCTGGTGGTCTCTGTGATTTAGCAGCATCATCTACTTCAAGGCATCATACCAGGAGAACCAGAAAAAGTCTGTAGGAAATTGCCCCACTCCTTTACTACCTTTCAACCTATTAAGAATGACCAAGCCCTTCTCTAATGATTGGTACTGGATATACCCAGTGCAGCAGCCTCAATACATTCATAAGCAAATGGCTTTTGGCATTAAATGATAAAGTTTTAGGATTAACTAAATCTTAGTGTATTTATTTCCAAACAGCTTCCATCCATAAAAAACGAAACAAAAACAAAAAACCCCAAAGCACACAACACAAAAAGACAGTGAGCATATAGGACAGAAGGAAGTTACTATTTGAAATCTTAGTTGTCAAACTCATATTGGTAATTAGGTTCTCTAAAGACTAATTGCATCTGATCTCTTTTTTAGCATCTTATGCTATGTCTGCCATCAATCTACAAAGCACATGAATACGGTCTTCTGGTTTACAGCCCTGACTTAATTCCGTTTGTAAACACTGGGAAACAAATGCAGCAATGTCGTGCAACTGATGAGCAAGGCCCTGAAACACAGCTCACAAAACCATATTCCATCTCCCTTCCATCCATCTTCTGGAGGACATAATGCAGTTACTGTTCATATTCCCTCATGGTCATATTGTTCATACCAGTGGGAGGACGCTGCCTCCTGACATATGACTGGGCAAAACATCAGTGTGCACTGAACACACCCCCTGCCACCGTGTTCAGGCACTCTGTGTCCAGGCAGAGACGGATGGAATGCAAATACTCTAAGATGGGAAAGGGGGGAGATGGTTCATAGGCTTTGGCACTTCCTTGGAGCCTTGACAAGTTAAATAGTGAATGATGCCACTGCCTGAACCCCTTGACAAAGCAGGGAACCAAGTCCTCAGCACTGAGGGATCTTCTAACACAGCTATTTCTGTGAACATTCTGTTTTCCTACCGTATTTGTAAATTTGCAGGGGAACGAGGGAGATTGTGCACAGAAGACAGTGCTGCGCTTTCTGTTTATTCTGGACACAGAATAATACCCAGAGCTTCCTCTGAAAGCCTGCAGAGGACATGGGCTAAAAGAAAGCCTCTGAGAGGAAGTGCTGAAAAGTAAATAGGCAGCGCAGGCAAGGCTGCTGAGACACTGCAGAAGTCAGGCAGTGCATCAGAGTTTTGGTCTGTACCCTGAACGTGAGCCTGGGAGACAGAAATTGCCATATAATTCTTTCTGCGACATATAATTACATTCTTAACCTCTTTGTCTCTTTTCCCTTTTTTGATAAAGGGGAAATAATTCATTTCCAGGAATATAAGTGGCTTTAATTCACTTGGATCAAGCCTCTTTCTTTTTCTTTTTTCTTTTTTTTTTTTTTCTGATTCAGTGCCTGACTCAGAACCATCATTCTTACTGCTTCTGTCAGACTATCCTACATTTCCCAGTGGTTTTTACTACTGCAGTTTGGAAGCACTCTTTGTTCTTATAGTCCCAGTGCCTACTAAGGCTTTTCTTTTCATGTTCTTTGACGTTTATTCCCTAGGAGCCGGATCCTTGTGTCCTTACACGTGAGCCAAATCTCCCAATGAATTTGCAAACATGCAGGATCAGCAACTTAAACAGTTTATTTGTTCTTCAGGGTTTTCTGTGTTCACAGGAAAAAGGACGCCTATAGGCAAACACAGCATCAGTAGGTTTCATCTGCACAAAAGGGAAGCTGAGAGAGGAAGGAAGGCACAGCAGTGCGGAGTTAACG
Organism: Pomatostomus ruficeps; assembly: GCA_013400735.1. NCBI lineage: Eukaryota > Metazoa > Chordata > Aves > Passeriformes > Timaliidae > Pomatostomus > Pomatostomus ruficeps. The sequence continues at coordinate 27,169 of VYZT01022957.1, read as the reverse complement.
ATTAAAAAACAAAAAACAGCCTTCTCAGGTTTTTTTTTCTGAGAGGATGGTGGTGACAGACGCAGTTATAGGACACTGAACTTAACATGTTTCTTGAAATACATCAAAAGACTCTTTCGCTGGGTTTGGCTCCGTGTCAGCAGTAATACCTGATTCCAGTGTGTTGTCAGAATAACATAAATCTTTGGCTATATTTTTGAGACACCTTTCAGCTTGGATATCTATACTACATTTGCATTTATGAACCTGGAATTTCTAATGGTCTGCCACCTCAGGCTGAGAACTGCCTGCTCCCATTTACTTCAGCTTTGGTGTTTGCATCAGAGAATTCCGGCCGGGCACGTTAGGAAACGTAATGTATTCAGTGTATGTCCTACATATAGGTTGAGATCAGCATCAACAACCAGATCCGATCTGCAGCATTAATTCAAACAAACAGCACTGCTGACAACATGATTGCTGTGGATCAGGACTCCATCCCACAAACTTGTATTAGAGAACCTTCAAATTTCACTTTAATACAGGTGTCCCTTCTCTGATGTCAGAAATTTTAGGGCAAGTAGTCTTGGCGATGAGCCAAGATTTGACACGATTTAACTCTCTAATTTTGTGAAAATCTGTGGTGAGATAGGACCATTAATATTTTCTTCTGCAGTAGAATGAAAGACTTTTCTTGCTCTCTGTCTGCCGTTCACGTGCAGTACAGAGCAATTGCTATGGATCAGTGGATTTTCCAGCCAGAGAGATTATTCTGATCTCAGCCTGGCATTTTACAGCAACAGTCAACTGTATTCCCTGAAAAGTTTGTGCATCAACTTGCCAATGTTAATTTGGATTACATGTCTGTGCTATTACGTGGACAACCCCTCAGTTTACTGTGCATGTGGAACATCACGTTTCTTCAGAAATGCCAGTGACCCACACTAATGGACACATGTGCCTCATTTCCAGTCTGACTCTATCTGGACTCAGCTTCCTGCTATTGGATCTAAGTATATTCCAGGAATATATTTTGTGGAATTGTTCATCATTTCAATGGGATATAGTCTGGGACACGTAAAACTGATTAATATGTACTTCCGCTGGTGTTTTACAAAGACTTTTACCCTAATTCTGTTGATTATTTAGGTCCACCATTCCTGCATTTTCTATAAAAATCTGGTGGATCCATTCACAGACATTTACACAGTTTTGTTTCCTACACTGCTTCGATTTCAGCTGAGATCATTTCCATACATGGCAGGTCCATTTGCACACGAAAAAGCAAAGGACAGGGGTCTGACTGCTCAGCCAAAGTCAGAGGCCACGAGGCTCAGGTACTTCCACCTCTTGCTGAAAGTGTTTTGTACAGCTCTGTATTTAACCTCGGAAACAGAACATACCAGAGAGTGCCACCACCTATAGAAGTTTATGCTACGTCAGCACTACTTTGCCAGCATTACAACAGAAAATCACATTTTGCAGAGTCTATTTTACTCTACTGACATTATAATCCTGTCAAGGCCATCAGGGAAAGCATCAAGGGGACCTAAAGTCTGCCACGAGATCTCAGCTATTTGTGCTCATGCGTGTGCCTTTATCCCTGATGGCATCCCCCAAACCAGAGAGAATAATCTTTTCATGAAATAATTCAGATAAATCCATGCTAGAACAATGCAATGCTCTGGAACACCGAAACAGCTTGTGAATGTAAAAATCATTCACCAGTATAAAACCAGGGCGTTACTGCATTGTCTGCAAGAGATAGCGACATTCAGCCCTCGGGGGATGCAGCAAGGAAAAATGAATGCAGCAGGAAATCTTTCTAAACAAGAAGTTGGCCACATGCTAAAAGCCAGATGCACTTTATGTCATAAAGCCTCCCTGTATTTCTATTTCTTATTATAATTCTCTTTAAAGATGCTGGTCTATGGCACTCCTCAGGCAGGCCTGCTAGGCCGAGGGCCTGAAGGAGAGCCACACAAAGAACACACACACAGACGCAGCAGGAGAGAGAGCAGGAAGAGAGAGGGCAGAGCCCTCCGACTTTATTTATATGTTTTCACACATCACCGTGGATTGGAGGTAGAAATCACTACCTCCTATAATCTACTTGGTCAAAGTATTTGTCAATCATATTTCTCCATCCGGTATACCGGAATTCGTAAACACAGATACAATTTAAGAAAACATAGATAATAGAGAAAAAACAAGTCATGGCCATGAGAGAAAAAGTCTAACAAGAAAACACTGAACACTGCAAAGCCAAGGCAACACTGGTCCTTCGGGTAAGAGTCACCTAAGCATAGTCATCTTCCTAAAAAAAAATAAAACTCACAAACCCTTGAAATGAGGAAAAATTCTTCAATTTTTTTTATAATATTGTATTTTATCCCTCTGGCCACTAACATTGAATATAGAATCTCTTACATCTTATTTTTCTTTTCTTTTTTTGGTGCCTGTTTCGCAGACTGAAGAAAATTACTTAGATCAGTTTGCATTCAAAACACCACACTTGCACCTAAAAGAATAGGATATTACACTATTAAAAATACGATTCAGTATAATGGGAAAATTTTCTGACTGACAGCATAGCACCTTTTGAATCATAAATTCTCATTTTTAAAGGACAAAAGGGATTATCACAATCACTGTCTGAATTCCTGCATAATAGAGACAATGCAATTTTAGACAATAATTCCTATGTCAGTCCTGCCTTCTGATCTGCAAGAAAAACTTCTACTTTACATGTCACACCCTGCAAGCAGAACACCCAGGGATTCTTCATCTTTATCCATAACAATTATCAAACAGATTTACAAAAAACTGATAAGCAATAGGGAAGAATCAAATCCCAGTTCTAAACAAATTTGAACACAGATGAATCAGCACACAGAAATAATGATACGATGGGAATATCTTTTAGAGACATCATCTTTTACAGGATAAGCACAGGGTAAAACCAAACTATTTTATACTTCACAAAGTTCCTGTAATTTGATCTTGTAAAATGGTTAAATACTGTGATGGATCTGTTGCTTCATTAGCACACCCTGACATCCTGCAGCAGCACATCCATCAAGCTCCCCATTCCCTCTGGGGAAGGCTCCTGCCAGGGGCTGGCAGAGATGTGAGTCAGGCTCTGTAGGATCAGCAGACTTGTGGGGTTTGCTGTGCACGGGCTGTAAATCAGGGAGTCTGGGGCCAGGGTGCCAAATTCAGAGGAAGAACAGGTTGTTCTCCCTGCTAAGGGGACCAGGGACAGTTACAAGTGATTTCTGATGGTTTTGAATCACCGTGAAGCTGCTGTGGGCGAGTAGGAGGGGGTGAGACAGACAAAGATTATGCTTTGGCCAAGGGAGCTTCAGGCCAATTTGTAACTTGTAATGAGAATCTCTGGTGTTTGTCTGGTACAGTCACAGCTTTGTATTTCTACCCCTGCCTGCCTTTACACAGTAAGTTAAGAAGTGTAAAGAATATTATAAGTAGCTCAGATTAGAAGACGTCCTAAGAGCACTGCTAAACCCAGGTGAATATTTCTGTCCATGGCCTAATTAGTATAAAAAAAGCCAAGATTAGATTTTTCAACGGTTGTGAAACACCCAGTCCCGTGTTAATCTTAACTTCATTTTATATAGCTTCTGTATTTATATGTGGGTTCTTTAATTAGATCAACTTTAATTTGGAACAGTTTAATATCTGAGACACCTTATTAATACCACAGAAACATTAAACAGAAGTTCTGCATTACAAAACTGGAAATAAGTTAAAGCCTGAAAATGTGGCCTCTAGTCTTCAAGCCTGTCTTAACTCATAAATCTCTAATCAAGGCCTAAAGGTTGTAATATTTATGCCAAATAGCCCCAAAACACAGGATGAGCAGGATACGTTCCTGAACTTGGAGACTGAAGGCACTATCTATGCCCACATATAGTTTTACCGTACATTAGTTCTTAACCTTGAACACTTCATTTTGCAAAATTAGTACGGCTTTGTGTTTTACCTTTTAACAGAACTGTGATTACACTGGCAGTAATGCTGGCATGGTTCTCGTGCTGTGAATCCCATAGTTACATTAAGGACTGCAAAACACAGATCACTCAGATCAGATAACCTAAACAGTGGGAAATAAACACAAAAGGCTCACTTACCATGACAGTTCTGGAATTGCACCAGGGATGAACTTGTCCCTGTGGGCTCTGCCAGCTCCCGAACCCTAAAGCATCACCCGCACCAGGGTGATGCCCGACGTTGTTGCTCTTGCATTTAAACAAGAAGTCCCTCAGCTGAGCTCAAGCTCTTTCCCTTCCCATTCACCGGTGGTTTAAGCAGACATTTGATTTTTCTGTTCCGTGTTTGCCTGTAACTATTCCTAGCAGCTAATAACTGCCACCCTCGGAAGCGTGATGTCAGCACACTCATGGAGCTCTCCCGAGCCAAACCCAGATCTCAGCATGGCGAGCCGGCTCCTTCGGCAGGACTGAGGGGCTCGCACACCACAGCCCAGCTCACACAGACCAAACAGGGGGAAGTTCATCTCAATCAAAGAAATCTCTTTCCCTTGTAAGTAATCTGCAGTCGATTTGAAAAATGGTATTTGTTTTTTGAGGCTGCCGAGTACTTTTGCAGTACCAATAAAAACACAGCCTTACTGGCCGTCCTCTTGTCAGGGTCACATGCAAAAGTTTTGTGGACTTTTGGAATTAACACCAGTCCACTACCCACCTCACAAAAGCAAGCTACTGAACAGGCAATGAGTGGCAGCTTTGTTAGTGACCTCAGCAGAGAGGCTACAGTCATCAGGGACACCGAACCTTTCCACTCCCCAGTATTTGCTCCCAGTGTATTCAATGATTCATCGCCCTAGAAACCTTCATTTGGTTGGGTACAGGAGGCATTTCTAATTTCCCTTCAAAAGATGAAGCTCCATTCCCTTGCTCATCCTGCAGCTCTTGACACCTCTCACAGTTTAAGTTAATTTTTCTGAAAATAGCTACACACAACTGTAGAAATACTCTAGAGAAGTTAACACTCCTTGTAAGAGGGTATCAATATTGCCTTCAAATTGTTAAAAAACTCTCAGCTTCCAGGACTGCATTATCTTTTCTACCCCAGTTATACTCCAATGTTTTATCACATTCATCCTTCCAAGTTCACCCAGGTTTGTTTCCACCTCTGCTATTTCCAGTTCACAAAGCCCCATGTTACAGATGAGGTTATTATTGAATCTAGAGTATCTGGTTTATACAGTGTGAGACTTACTTGTATGACATCACCAGCAAGCTGGTAAAAAGTTAGCCTAATCCTTTGGAACATCAACCCAGTCTTCCTCAACATTGGCAATGCCTCCCACCATTGTCTTACCTAGGAATTTCACCTCAGCACACTGGTAAATACATTAAATAGAACAGGTCCCAAGACTAACCCCAGAGAAACACCACCAGCAACATTTCTCCAGCCTTGCCACTTTCTTTGGGATAGAACTTTAGCCAGCTCACAGTTCTTGTGTTCACCACCTTCACTTCCAAATTCAAGAACAACCCTCTGTGGGATATCAGTCACTGGAATCTGAATGGAGGAAGCTCACCCAGGATTATGCTTTCCCAGGTGCAAGAGCACACATTTGTCTTTGCTGAACTTCACATGGAAGGAACAGTGGTTTCAGCTGCGGGGCGAGTGCCCACCACTGTGTGAGACCCAGAGCAGCCTCTTGGCTGGGGCTCTGTGGGCAGTGCCCGGCTCTGCAAAGTGCTCCTCGATCCCTGTCTGCAGTGTCCCCGGTCACTCGTGCTCCCAAGAGAGCTGCAATCTCCCAGGGCTGCTCACCAGAGCTGCCAGAGCTCTCTGCTCTTCCCTGGGCTTCCCCGGCTCTGGGATTCCCCCCTCACACCCTGACCCAGTGCTCAGCCAAGGAGGTACCCCCGCCACAGCTGCCTCCAGGAGTGAGTGTTTACACCGTCAGCCGGATTTCAAACACTGCACACACTTCCTGGTGACATTATCATGGCATTCGATCGCCACTTAATAGCAGGAGGAAGTTTCTTCTCACTGCTTTATTTAGGGATGGTGAATGCTGATGCAAGATCTGGTGATGAATGTCAGCCAATGTCAGCTTTCTTGTGCCATGAAACATATTATGGTCATTGTTCCCCTGCTTCATTTGGTCTAAAAATAGCCTCCTATTACTATTGTGTTACACCAGATCAGGCTTCTTCATGGACATACATCCAGGAAAAAAGTGGGTGCTTATATTTTTAATTTCTGGTTGCAGCACTAAGTAAATCATACAGTGAGTATCAGGATCAAATCATAGCATCTGTCTGTTAGGATTTGTTGGTATAGAGCTGTCACCCACACGGCTTCTTGTCTGGTATTAAACAAGACAAGTGCAACAGAGAAACATGAGAAGTGTTAATAGTGCTGCAAGTCAGCTGCAAAGAACTTCTGAGCTAGGGCCTGGATGCAAAATTTTCAGCAATTAAATTAAAAACTGTATTTTTGATCATACATTTTTAAAATAAGTTCTTTTTTGAATTAAAAAAAAATCTGTTTTAATGAAAAGCCAAATTTTACATATCTTCCTTTCCAAGTAAATACTCCTTTCTTATTAAATCAGATACGGCACAAGAACTATTGCTCTTGGTTTGGTTATGAACCTTGCTCTGCTTTTCAGAGATCTTATTGAACTAAACAACACCAGTTATGATTTTGCCACGGACTTTTATGAAAGTTAACCCTGATTAAAGAAATAACCTCCCATCTCTAGGCAGGAACACAGAGTCTGTGACTTGGTTAAAAATGCAATGCACAGACCTAGGATCAACTCTGTCCTTCAGACAAACGATTCAGCCTCCACACACGAGAGCTGTGTGTCACATATAGAACAGAAAGAGAAGCCTGAGGGCAAAAGTGAAGTTTCCCAAGGAAAGAACATTATCAATCTTGGGTGCAGAGTTGCCTTTGCAGTGGCTCTGCAAGGGCTGTGTTTAACACCAGCCCAGGGGCTCAGTGCAGGCGCTTTACCCAAAGCTCCCACAAAAGCACTGAGGGGTGTCTGGCTCCTCCAGAGGTGCTTCAGAGCAGAGGCCGTACTTGTGGACTCTGGATTACTTTCTGAAATAACTTTCTCTGTGTTTAGCCTCTCGATAGTCCAGGAAAAATTGCCTTCCTCATTTAGGCACCTGTGTCAGGCATGCAGGATTAGGCAATAGGATCTGCCTTACACATCGCTTTCCCTGTGCCTCTGCACCCCGTTGCTGCCACTGTCACAACTTCGGCTGAAGCTAAAGCAGCAGATTTTATCAGAGCAGTAACTGGTTCAACCACACTCTTCCTGCTCTGACACTCCTGGTTGTTTGCATGCCTAAACAGCATCTCAGTCTTTGATGCCCCCTCGGGAGCATGCGCTCTCAAATTTGACTATTTTTAGTTCCTCATCTGTGACCATCTCCTCCAAGATGAAAGAGCAGGGGATGACGATGCCTATGTATGTTTGTGAACGGCTTTCATCCTGATCTGTGGAAATCCTTATACAGGAACAGCACACTGCTTCTTTACAGACACACAGTGACTGTTAGTCTCCTGTACTTCACCTGAATATCAATTTATTTGCTTCTTGCAATTTGTCATACTTTGATAAAATCATTTCCCATTTCTGAGAAGACAGCACACTGATGAATAAAAACTCCAGACTACTGCTTGTCGTCCCTGCTGTGATTTGTGGGCATAGAACACATTGATACATTTTCCTGTAACAAGTGACAAAGAAGAGATGGCTTAAACTTTCTGAAGACAAAAGTTATAATAAAATTCTTACGAAAGAGTCAGTACATTATGCATGTGATTGGCCTTCATGATAAAACACATTGAGATCTGTAGATGAAAACTACTAAACAAAAACTAATTATTATCATTTAGGTTGGAAAAGACCTCTAAGATGAGTCCAACCTTTAACTTACCACTGCCAAGTCCACCAGTAAACCATGTCCCCAGGTGCCACAGCTCCACATCCTTTAAATACTTCCAGGGGCAGTGACGCATCCACTGCCCTGGGCAGCTGTGCCAGACCTTGACAACCCTTTCCATGAAGAAATTCTTCCTAATATCCAGTTTAAACCTCCCCTGGTGCCACTCGAGGCCATTTCCTCTTTTATTATCACTTATTATTTGGGAGAAGAGACCAACACCCACCTGGCTACAACCTCCTTTCCTGTCACTGGGAACTGTAGTGCTGCTCTGTGACAAATCCAAGCTTTACCTGAAACTCAAGGCTCAAAATCCAGCCTTACCAAAGCCTCCTCATCTGTGTGTTACCACATTTCTCCAAAGAAATTTGCTATTTAAGAGTGTGACTGCCTGAAAACAGAATTACTATTTGCTCTCACACCAGTTTTCCTCTGTGCTACAAACTGAATGACAACAAAGCAGATACAAATTGACTGTTTTACTTTCAAGCTAATTAGATTTTATAAAGCCATTCAGAAATTTATTTTGAGTATACCCTGTGTTTCTGTAAGATCAAAAATATTGCCTTCACGTCTGTAAGATTTCAGCTTTTTCTTCACAACCCCCCTGCTCCTTTTGGATGGTTTTTGGTCTTTTTTTAAACCTCTTTAACAGGCAAACTGAATCCTACCTCTTGACAGCATACCAACACACCTAAAACAAGAAAATGTATGTGCTGAATGCTTCTTTTGCTGCAAGCTTCAAATCAAGTCTTTGATGAGAAAAACACATTCTCTTTTGAAAGCTGAAACACTTCAGCAAACTCTGCTGCAATATATCTGCTTTGCTGCAAAGAAAAGCCTCTTTAAGAAAGGGCTGTGAATTCACTTTCCCAATCCAAACTGTGCGTCACAGTCTGAATTTCCTGGTTTGATAGCACTGCTAAAATGCCTCCCAGAGACTAAATCCAGCCTTATTTCAGGTTTGTGTGGCCAGTAGAGAATTAAGGAAACGCCCCAGTAGAGTCTAATGGCTCCAACAGCTTCTGTGCTAACTCCATATTCCCTCCATAAAGAATATAGCCAGGGAAAGGAGCATTCCTCAGAAACAAATGTTTCAGAGGAAAATGGAAGAATCCCCATCCAAAGTGGGCAATTCAGAAGTAGTCTAGCCTCTACATGATATTTCCTTTTAGCCTCCACTGAACATTAATGATTATAATTCTAAATTTCCAGCTTGTTTTATGATGTTCTTTCTACATTACATCACACTACCTGGTGTATAAAAACAATGGAATGAAAGCCTCTAATTTTAGCTGTCATAAGTTAGAGAATAAATGGCAGCAGAAGCTTTCACATATAATTGCAGGATTTTAGGTGACTACAGAAAAAGTTCTCTTTTCTGTACGTGCACAAATGCTCAACCCTTCAAGCAAAATTTCAGGAACTGCACGAAGTTGTGTGTGCTTAGGAGTTAATGGTGACAGTGTCACTATGCTCAGAAATAGAGCCAACTTTCCCATGTCACATTCAGCTTATTAATAACCCCATTATTTCTATCGCAATGGCACATGTCTCTCCACTCCTTGTTATTGTTATGCAACTGGAAGAGCTTTCAGAATCGCTTCGGGCTGAGCTTGAGCAGGTAAACTACAAAATCCAGCTTGAATCGAGCTTCATGCTGAAACGCTACTGCAATTCACCAGCTGAATGCTGAGTGACACAGAGTATGCAATTATGCAAGAAGAGTGTTTGCAACAAGCCATCTTGGAAGTACTTCCATTTGTGAGAGGATTTTTTCATATTCTGAATCTGAATACATTAAAAAGCCTGTAATCACTTAATAGAGTCAAATCTGCAATTCTTAATTCTGAATATCTTCTATAACGAAATGAGCTTCTCAATTCTTGTGATTAACTTGCAAACAAAGCCAAATACAAGAAGCTGGCTCAGAAAAATCAATGCAGGAAACCGCTGCCAGATTTCTCATAAATATTTCTGCCTTAGAAACCACTGGAATTTACACTCTCTTTATCACACATTGTATAGGACTATATGCAATTACAGCACTTCCTACACAAAATAATACAGATCTGTGTAAGATCTTGCATAAATTGATATGAAAATTCTATGCAACTTCCTGGCGAATTGCCAAACTGGCCCTTGTGCTTAGAAAACTGCATTGATCTCATCTGATCTGTGTTTACACGTGTATGCCAATATTGCCACAAAGCTGCTTTGTTTAGATGTGCATTTTCGTGACCTTGAAGCTCAGGATAATGTATTTCTTATTCTATTCAGCATCTTCACACAAGGGTATCTACAATCATTATAAAAAAATCTCCAGTCGGAGAAGTGGGGAAAAAAAAAGGGACTTCGACTGCTCAGTTTCTAAATTAAGCTACATCTGAAGTTAAAAATAGCCCTTCCGACTGAAGATGCTATGCTGCCTGAATTTAAATAGCCTGCTTCTTTCCCTGACAGATAACATTTATTGTGTTCTCTGTTGCAAAAAAAATGCCTTCTATAAGGAGGCTACCTTTATTTTTATGTCCAATTTCACTTCACTTACCATGACAGATTTAAATAAAGTCAGACACACCTGAAAAGTGTGTCAATTTTGCCATAGATACATTTTTCCAATTTCACTAAAATAGACCTAAAACTATGCATGTTATATACATGTGACTTTTCCTAGCTCTTTCAGATTTTCTGGGAAGATCCATAGCAAGAATATATTGTCGGAAATGCAATCAGATTTCTACGATACGTGTCCTAAAACTGCTTGTGCCATCTTTTGTTTTCATTTACTTACATATATATACACATACAGATATATTTTTAGATGTTTCATTGCTGTTTCTGGATAAAAAGAAGTATGAAATGCAATTACACACAGGATATATGAGATGGTTTACTCACCACTTTTCCCCAAAGCATCGAATGAAAAGGAGGAGAGGCTGGATCCCTCTTCTCTCCAGGCCTAACACAGAGCCAGCAGAAGGATTGCTATCCCATCCATATTCCTGCTGCAGTCAGAGGCTGAGAGGTCAGAATTGGCTTTGCAGGGTCTGCTTGTGCTACTCACACAGGAACTCCAACACTGGCTTTATAGCACATGTAGATTAGAAAGGTAAAAATTCTTCCAAGCCACCCTGAGCGTTCTCACCAGTTTGAGTTAGTTCTTTCTGACAGAATTTCTGGTGCTCCAATCTGCATAGTTTTAAATTCCAGTCACTGTATCCATGCTCACCCCTGGGAAACTGCTAATTTTCCTCAGTATTCATTCTAAATTTACTGTGCCTTAATTTCGACATTTTATGAGATTAAAGTTAATCAAATTCACTTTTACATTTTAGGCAAGAAAATAAGAAAAGGTGCACTTCTAATGTGCAAAGTGAAACTTGAATCTTGCTGTATTGAGACAACTCTGCTTTCCCCCTCTTTGTTAAATTGCAGATTTTTATATGAGCATTCCCAAAGGAATAGCACAGAGAGACTGAGGAATAAGTAAATGAAAGATGAGATGGATATAAATACTCCTCTTACCCCCGAGCAAGACCTTCACATTGCAGTCAATTTGTGGACTAAAAGCCTGAAAGATCCCAAAAAGCTTTATAAGCATCAATAATATTTGCAATGATGTAAGCCAGAGGCTGTGATGTAAATTCTGCAGTCCCTAATTGAATAAAACACCCATTGAAGTCAATAGGAATTGCAGTCAATTAAGCTGTAAATATTTCAGGTCCTGAGCTTTTTACATAATGTTACTACATGGAATTTATGAGTACTTTTATTTGTCCAGGGCAATGTTTGCTCAGAAGCCTCTGTGAAAGCAGACAGGGCTGGGGGTCAGGGGTGTAGTGCCAGTCCCCAGCTCCCACCACGCTCTGGCAGGATGCCTGCTCACTTTTCCAGGTGAAAATACGAGGCTGCTTTGACGTGAAGGCCTCGAGCAGCAAGGGTTGATGGAGGGGGGCTGAATTTGACTCAAATTTTAGATAAAATTGTAAGTTCAATTAAATCCTCATGAAATTTGCTGTGCATATCCAGAGCCCATCCAAGGAATGTAATTTCCCTGAACGAGTGAACCCAAGCTGCAGTCACAGCTGTCAGTCCCTCACCAGTGAATGGGTGGGTGTGTGCAGAGTCCTGTCAGGCACAGAACGGTTCAGAGTGTCCCTCACTGTCACCCCCTCGCTCTGCTTTATCCCCAGCTGTGAGAAATGGGAGCCACGTGTGCTGCCCTGAGGAAGAGCACGGGGAGGAGGCTCTGTGTGCAGCCCTGGCACTGCGGATGCTTTAGGATCTCTCCTGCTGCTGGGAAGACAGGGCTGTGGCTGCCAGAAACCATTCGCACTGCGCTGTGTCAGGAGCTCCACAAAAGCACACAATAATGCATGTAATGAGCCTCCAGAATCACATTTGGGAGGCCTGGAGAATGTTTCTCTTTCCCGATGTGAATTACTGAGTCATCCTGTTCATGTGAGACAGACTGAGTTCTCTTCCCAAAGAGCTCCTTTGCATCACTGTTGCCACCAGATAACAGATGTTGCTCTCCAGGAAAGTTTTTAATACAAGCTCTTATGATCATGGGGATTATTTCAACTTGACCTTGTAACTACAACAGAAAACCGGGATGAACTGGGGGGTCTCAGAGGGCGGTGTGCTGCTGTACTTTGCATATCTAAGTGACTAGGCCTTGAACAACATGGCTACCCAAAACACCACACAAAGAAGAACAGAAACATCTGTAGTCTTACAAGGTAAATACTACTAATTCCCAGCTTACATGGGGGAAGAAACAAGCCCTGAACTGTTTAATGGACTTCTCTGATATCACACAGAAAATATGTAACAATTCAGCAATAACTGATGTCATGGTCAAAAGCATCTCTCTTTGAAACTTAGAGCCTATGGATGTGCAATGAAACTCGAGTTAAATACTTTGAAAATAGGACTAGAAGTATAAATTGGAAGCTTTTAGTGAAGTGCTTTAAAATGTCCATCTTCTGTCAACTACTTCTGTTTTAAACCACAAGACATTTTCTCTCTAATTACTTGCTCAAAGTAAACCTTACCACACACTTTGAAAGAGACACTGGAAATGCTGTAATACATTCCAATTTTCAGCCTAACTATGCATATTGCTGGTCAAGCAACAGTAACTTTCCTTCTGCTTGCCTTTGTTGTGTTCCTGAACTGCAGTTTTGGATGACAAAGCACATTTTCACCACTCTTTTTACAAAAATGCCAGTAACTCACAGTTTAAAATCAGACATTTACATTGCAACAATTCCAGTGCCTTATGGGGCCACTTAACTAAGTTCATGCAATTAAATTATTCTCTAATTCTCTGAATACACACGTACCATGATTTCACATCAGAGACTTGGAGTTACATCACCAGATCCCAGAAGTACCAGAGCTATGCTCATTCACATCAGTGGACAGTCAGGCCCAGGTAATGAAATAACAGCCTGGATTCCAAACAGTGGCAACAAGATTCAAAACCATAAGGCTTTGGTTTGATAAAAATAATTAGTAAAATCTTCACGTGATGGTCTCATTAATCGCTACAGTCACAAATTAAAAGTCACAGTATTCCTGTGAGATATAGATCCAGAGAGACAGTGTTCATTAAAAAAACCTACAAACCAATCAACCAACCCAAAAAGTAATCTATGCCACATCACGGACAGATGACGTCTACCAGATAAAATAATCTATCAGGTCAGGAGAACTGACCTCCAGCAGCAAAGGCCACAGTTCAGGCTGAGGTGTCCAGCGCAGTGATAGCACTAATCCTGTTATCAGAAGTGATTTGCTTTGTCATACACTATGTTTAGAAACCATTGTTCACTCGATGATTATTCACTTGCATTTATTTTTTGCCTTCTATTACTCAAGGGATGAGGAGTTTGGGGCACTGAATGTTTTTATACATTCTTGTACTCATCCAGCCTGTCTCAGTCTCTGCAGGAGAGACCTCTCTTCTGCCATCTTGACATGTCTCCCCTTTCATGAGCATCTCCTTGCTTTTCAGCCTGTGCCATACTTTCCCATCCTGGTCTGAAGCCTGACTTTTTGTCACTGGATCAGTTTGTGCTGTTAATTATTCTTCTTCTTTTCTATGCATTCAAAAGTACAAGATAAAGAAACAATCTGAATTCACCACTCCAAGGTTTCCAGCACCAGACATGGCATTAAAAGGGTCAAATTTCTGAACAACTTTGTGTCACTGGGCAAACGCTGAATCTCAAGCTTTAATGTCTCTATCCAATATCTCTGCATAATACAGCCACAGAGCATTTTCAGGTTGGAAAGAGAGAGGGTGAAGCAGATAGACAGAGAAAAGGTGGACAGAAGGATAAAGACTGAGGCTTGTTACCCTCCCTCTTCTCCAGGAAGGTTTACCTCTGAATCTCTCATTTGAAAACCTACTTTACTAATTAACATGCCTTATCTAAATGTCAACATGTTATTTTTCTGTCAAAAGACACCACCTAGAATAATACAAAACTTTCATTCTGTGGTTCTGCTTCCCAGGCTACTGTAAATAGTGGAATCATGTGGAATGCTGATAAACATTAGATAATGATAAATTTCCTTTGACCTTACTGATTTTTTTCCTCCTACACTGTAAGTATTTAATATTATTCTTATCTTAAACTGCTTAAAAGGGATACCCGGCACAGAGATGTCAAAAAACAGTAACAATTTTTAGAAGGAGCAAACAGGTCTACTTTCTGAACAAACATATTTTCTCAACAGCCTGGTGAAAAGATCATTTTCATCTCAGACTTTTTAAATTGTCTCTCTGAATTCTCATCTCTCTCACACATACACATCCAGACTCACTGCTGTGCTCCAGTTGTTTTGATAATGCAAAGCTATCATAAACACATCTGAACACATAGCAACATCGCAAATTTAGCAACTGGAACTTACCACACTAAATTTACTGCCCCAATGTATTTTTCTACCGGAGAAAAGTATGAACCAAAATTACACTCTGTATGTATTTGCAGTAAGCAGAAAATAGAGTGAAATAAATAAATGCTTTATTCTGGTTAATATGCCATGCCCATCAGGACAGGTGAGACTGCCGGGATGTGAAGCAGATGTGTAGATGCACATATAATAAGCAGCAAACAGTCACTCTGATGAGACAGTTACTAATTTGAACTTTGATATCTTGGCAATTCTACAGAAAAACAATACAACCATTTCATCAGTTGTCCCTCTCTCCCAGGAAGCCAGCACCCAAACAAGGAACTGTGCCAGAGCAATTCTAAGGTGGGTCATTTCAAACAACAACAACAAAAACCAAATGAAACCATCCCAAACCAACCACTTCAGTAACATCTGTCATGACCCAGATTACATGGAAATACTTCACAGGAACTTCTGAGGTCATTGAGAATGTCTAAATAAATTATTTTTGCCTCCTTTCTCGTATATTATTTAGGGGCCCTCCCATGCAAAAGAACAAAATCCGGGGCCATTCTGCGAGGCAATGCCCAACACCAGCTTACACTACTGATCCCAGTGCCAGAAAAAAGGTTTGCAGGCTGGAGGCTCTGTTTTCACTGCCCATAGGTGAGCAAAGAGTCACCTCTGAGCCTGCAAGTGGCTATTCAATAGACATTTAAAAACAAGAGGGGTTCAACGTCTTCAGCATCCTATGGGACAGAACTCCTGGATTTTCAGTTCCCAGCTGATGTGGCCTAATATATACATCCAGCACAATGAAGTGTATTCAGAACTTCCCATTTGCCTGAGAGGCAACCACGCTTTCATGCTCTGAAATCTGCATTACAGCACTTTGTGGGTTTCTTATGTTTAATTAATTCTTCTGAAAATATTTTGGCGATGAGTGGATGTATATGGTGATTGCAGTGGTGAGAGAGGCTGTGGGTTCGTAACTACAAAGAGAATAAAATCCTGCCCCCCTGTATATGCAGCACTACTAAGATTTCATTGTTCACATTAGGCAAAACCTCTCTAATTTCAAGGCCAGCTACATGGATAACAACAACAACAACAAAATAAAGTAATGATGCACAATGTTTTGAATAAATCCAGACAGGACAGTTCATAAAACAGAAAAATCCTCACTTACCTCGGTAGTTCTAAGCTGTTATTTCATACTCTGCAAACTTTCCCTCCCTACTAACTAAACAAAAGTTCTGCAATCTCGATGCTAGAATAGCTCTCACATACATACTGCAGAATACCAAAAAAGAGAAAGCCTATGTTGTCCTTACTAGCAGGCATCTCTCCAGGGATGATTGGTCATTACCCTGGCAACCCTCACAAATGGCAAATGACGTAAAGAGAGTGGGAAAAAAAGCCACTGAGAGCAGAAAGCACTATATGCATTATAGATAGTTCTGGGAATCCATGCTCACATATGCATTAAATGGCTTCAGAGGAGCACAGGGACCTTCCATTTTGCAGAGCTGCCTGCTGAGGTGAATAAGAAACTTTCTAATTTTTTTCTTAATCAAAGCATTGGGAGCATCTCTAAGTTTTTAACTGAAGCAAATTGGGGTTTGATTATTTTCATAATTCAGATACTGATTTTATTCTCTATTTTTTTCAATTCTGTTAAAATTTCCCATTGAATAGCTCACAGTCATATTCAGACAAGAGTGGATGTATTTTTCATTATTCCTTTTCACCTTATTTATTGCTACATAAAGTTACTGATTATTATATTTATTCACAGTCTCATACCTTCATTTTCCCCTAACAATTGATTTGTACAAATTGTACAAGAGTTCTCGTGTTTATGTCATTAAAAACATTAGCAGCTGTATTTAGTGTTACTGGTAATTATGCCTAAAGAAGATGTGGCTCTAGCCAAAAACCAGGGGATAAAATAAAAAGCATTTTGCTGTTTTTGCACAGAATGATCACAGTGATTTTGACCACACTACGATGTCTGTCACAAAGCAAGATGAATTTGGGTGTGGTTAATTCTCCCACAATCAGATTGAAAAAAGCACAAGTAAGATAAAAGGAAATCTGCTTTGAGATTCTTTAGCATCTGCACCACTCTACAATTCAGTGAAACTGAAGGAATTCTGGGTACAAAACCCAAGAAAAGCATCTTCCACCCCTGCCTGTGTATGTTACCAATTACAACCCAGGATCAGGCATCCTTCTCCTCGCTCTTCTTTAGACCTCAGGATTTCTGGATTCCTAAATGCACAAAAAACAACTTTCAAAGAGCATGCTGGAGAGCATAAGCACTCAGGTAATTTCACAACCTAAAGGGAAGGGCACCATTCTCTGAAATAAAAACTGAAGAAGTGAGGTGAGGTTGCTGCTCCAACCACTTAGCTATTATGTAAAAATTGGATGGAAATGGCTCTACCGTGACAGCTGAGTTTCCTGTTGGACTGATGAAAACACAGTAGATGTATTTGAACTCTGCCCCACTCCAAACCTGAATTGAAATGGAAGTAACCAGCAGCTTCCACAAGGATATTTCTGTCCCTGGCTGCCTAGATTCAATTAGTTACAGCTTCTTGGAGTAAAAGTTAGCACTCATTGAAATTCAGATTTCTATGATATTCCAAATCTACCACTCCGCTGCAATCAGGAGGAAGGTGTTACACTTGTGTCATGACAATTTTCCAAAAAGCCTGAATGAGCCATTGGAAATGACTGAGTTTTATGACCAAAGAAGCAATGAACAGAAAGGGTATTTCATAATGCTCCATTAGGTGTACTTTACTTATTTGCTGAAGACAACTCATTCTTAATTATTTAAACTCTGGCAACATCATACTAGCAAATGTTCTGCTGGGTTATAATTGACAAATATCTTGGTCTGTGCAAAGTAAAATCTCAGTAAAACATTACCTCTGGTATTACATCTTTTTCCTGACAGGAGGACAAGCACTATTTTGTGTCTAGAAACCACAGAAGGCAAAGTTTACCAATTTGTGTATGGCCAATGCGAGCTCTGTGTTTCCATAAATCTTCTCTCTGATAGTCCAAATCTACGCTTCTCATTTTTTTTACTATTACTCTTTGCAGAAATTTAGCTCAAACTACAGACTTTCTATCAACCTTCCACTCATTACCAAAACTAAACAAAACCCTTACCATTGGTGTTCCCAAAGTTGCTTTTGTTAGAACAAATGTGGTCTGTCATGGAAGTATTTTGTATGAAATTGTTAGTAGATGTAAGCCCAAAAAGTACTGAAATACACAAAAACTTTGAGTGTTTTTGCAGCACAGATTGCACAGAGATTTCTGTGTTTTGTGGTCTTAAGAAAATCTTCCTATTTTTATATCATATCCAGGCCTGTCAGCTTGCCTTTGTCTGAGCATGTGAGATTGACTCATGTGAATGCTCTGGGCAGCACAGCAGGGACAAACCCAGCCAATGAGAGGGGAGAAGGGGAAGACACTGGTGCAGAGCTGCAGTCAGGAAACAAAGTTTTTAATGGAGTTTTAGGAAGAGGCACAAAGACAGAATCCTGCATTCATTTTGTGATGTTGGCTCAGCTGTGCAGCTGAGTCTAGCGTATGTAGTGCCCAAAGGAAAACAGGGTTGCCAATCCTTGAAGGATCCTTTCTATACACTGGTATAATTTGCCAACACATTAGCAAATTAAATTAAAAATTCATCAGTATGTTAAAAAAGACTGGAGACAGGAATCACTCAATAAGTAAATTATTACTGGTTTTAAATGAATCATCCCAGAAAAGGATCACCTCACTCAAGTGAGTGGGAATTAAAAGTCTTCAGCATTTTTCTGGCTCAACCATCTAAATGCTTGTGAAATGCATCCTGTTGCAGAATCCATTCACTTAAATATGCCTGTAGTGACCTGGTGTAAAGGACACACTTTCTGCATACTTTCCAAATTCTGTCTCTTCTCTTAGGTGTGTCTACTTCAATTTAGGTTTTAGCTGGAAAAAAATGAGCTCAGGTTTTAGCAGGCCCAATGCCCTTTATGCCACAGAGTTACAGGAAAAATCCCAAACCTATCAGAACATATTATCTCTCCAAAGGCCCTTACACTGTCATGTCATGTAAACATCAAAGGGGAAAACGATGATTTTTGTTTCCCAGGCTATGGATATGATTCTGAACAATACCCTCTTGAGTAAGGACAACATATTCTTCTTCCTTCTCTGTCCTTCTAGAGGACAGACGTGTGCCTCGCCAGATGATGCCAAACCCATTATTAGTGTCCTTGCACTTCTCCATTAGCAATATTGCCGTGAGACCAGCTGATGTCAAGGGTGTTCATGCTGAAAGATAACAACATTCCTTAGGAGGAGAAATTACAGCCTTTTAGCATTCTCCAGCTTTCCCACCATTTAGCTTTATCTTGGAACATTATTACAGTGAAATTCAGTGAGATAAACTAAGGAATAGAAAGTACTAACATTCAGAAAATGCAAACATCTGAACAGGAACACACTGCTGTACAGTAATATCCTTTACTACCCCATTTTAATCAAAGCCATAGACACAGTCTGCATTTTAACACAGATGCATCCAAACCCAGGAATTTGTTGTCTCACTCTGTGTTTTTCCCAGTTCCTGCCTTTGTCATCCAGCCCCTTAGAGACTCAGACCCTCCTCTGCAGACCCTATAAACCCTGTGCTGAAATGCTCCAGGGGGTGACAACCACTGTGATGGGGAAGCCTGGGACAGGAGCGCTGCAGCAGCTCTGATGGCAAATCCATTCACACTCCAACACACGATAGGGGCAAGGTCAAACGTGCAGGTGACACCTGCAGTCTCTGCTGACCGCTGGTTCAGACTGACCATCAGCTACCCAGCCAGCCAAACCTCAGTCCTGGGAGGTGCTGCAGCCTCGGGATGCTCACAGCTCGGACTGCAGCTCGGAGCAAGCAGCAGATCTGAGGTGCCCAGGACTGGCTCTCCCTGTGCTGGCACTGGTGAGCACGAGAGTGCCCGGACACACGGAGTGAAACCGTGTCTGCAGCTTTGATTAAGGCAGAGCTAAACAAGCCATTGAAAACAAGCAGCTTCTAGGAAATACAGCTTAAAAGGCCTGGTTTCCTCCAGTTGTGTTTCATGTTTAGATTCTTTTGTGTGTCTCAAAAAAGCAAAGATTTCTGATCAAAGCTTTTACTAGGATAAAGATACTCATGCAGTTTGTGTTCTACATGGATTATCTGTTGCCAGCTAATATAATACAGTTTCTGCTGCAACCTTATCATCTGTGGAAGCAATAAAAAGTTAGCATGAGCCCAGCTTCCTAAAAAACATGGTTTAAAAATACCTGAGACTTGCTTACATTTGCTCTTCCTAAGCATCCCACAGTGCTAGACGGTTTTCTATCTCTACTTTTCTTGATTGCTCAAAGAAATAAATTATGGTTCAAGTAATTAATAAATACAAAATACCTAGACTGTCATGGAGTGGTACTCTTATATGCTGTTTATGCCCTGCGAGAAAGAACATCCCTGACCACCCTCCCAGCCAGGATTCTTTATGCCACACCCAATTCTTGTATAGAGGAGTAAATAATGAAGACTACCCACACATGTAAGCTGACATATCAGCGCTCAAGGAAAATCCATCATCAGCACATCTGATCAGGTTCTCCACTGTACCACATCTTTTCCTGATAACGCTTGGAAACCCTCATTCCTCTCCATTTCACTTGCAAGGAAGATGTCTTGGACCTGATGCACCCAATTTTGCTGTACTGAAATAAAAGGCACTGTGCCAGTGTGGTGAGAGAGAAGAATCAGTCTCCAAGATAACCACATAAGCAGAAGAAAAAAGGGATTACACATGTGCATGTGATATAAAAATCTGAATTCTTACACTAGTTATAAAAAATGCCATGAACTTATCTGTTAAAAAAATTCAAATAAACATCAAATTATAATCATCAAATAATGCAAAGGTTTCATATATATTATCCCAATACTTTTTAAAATCGAGCGTATTAATACAGATGTATGCTGATGCTGTCATTCAGCAACTGACACTTTTGAACAGCTGTAGCATGACTGCCCTACGATACAGATCTTCTGTGAATAAATATTCTGATAAAGCACTGCAATCTGAATTACCAATAAATTGGTAATTCCTCAATAGAAACAAACCGTTTTCTCATCAGACTTCTTGCTGCAATGCAATTGCATTGCTCTACATGCTCATTTTGGATGACAAAGTACCTACTTGCCACAGTAATGACCTGAATGAATTCAAGAAAGAAGCGACAATCTCTTTGCAAACATGCCCATCCAGCAAATACACTGCTGTTTTTCCTCACTGCTGTTTAATAATTAAGTTTACAACAATATATATATATATTTGGTGATACAGTAATACATAAATCTAAAACCCCCAAGCCAATACTTTGGTTTTTGACGCCCAGCTGAAATACTTATATTCCAAACTGCTCTCACTTGTATTCCAAACCCTGCAGCACTATGTGGATTGCCGGTGTCTCTGCCCCTGCTTTGCCTGTGACCTCCCCTGGTGGCAGAGCAAACATCACACAGCACAGATGGGGTTACACCAAAACCTCCCCTGCACACAAACATTTCCTCATGCCAGGTGAAAACAGCTTTCTACAGTAAACCAGACCAAGATTCCAGGCCTGGAATCCGAAAAGGTGACACAAAAGGGTCACTGGGCCTGTGACCAGCAGTGAGCACACCTGTACAGCCCTGCTCCCAACATTGCCTCGTGTCCCCAACAGAGCCACAAGTGCAGGAACAGGGCCTCGGGCTCCTCTCTTTCAAAGGAGAAGGCTCCCTTTTGGATTCCTCACCCCTGCACAGAGCCATGGTCCTGACCTGCACGGCATCAGTCTGAAAATGCTGCTGAGGCCACCTGCCATGGAAAGCTGGGAATAGGGATGTGAACCTCACCATGCTGAAGGCACAGCACCTCACCACGAAGCAGAGCAGTGCTCCGTGCCACCTGCTCAGCTCTTATAACCAAATTCCCCACATCACAGTGGGAAGCGCAGGGGATCAATGTCCTCGTTAATGGCAAGGCTCAGCTGACACAAAGATCTCCTGTTTGTCAGGCTAAGCTGGTTCCCAGCTGTAAGGAGCTTTGTTCCTGCAGAGGAGAGGTACTGAGCCAGGTCAGGGTTGGCCCAGCTGCCAAGCAAATAAGCCCTGCAAGAATCCAAAGCGACTACAGACCAAGCACTAAGCCTGAAACAGCGAGTTCTGCCAGAGCTGAGCCAAGTGAGACATACGTGCACAAGAGACTCATTTGAGAAGGGCAATACAGGCACACTTCAGTTCTGGCCAGGGCCAGCGCAGCCCAGAAGACCAATTACCTCAGAACCAGTTCCAGGCAAGTATTGCCGTACATTGCTGATCAAATCTGGCTCTGTGATGCCTCACTCTGCCTGATCTAAACAATGAAAGGGTCTGGAGGCCTCTAATTTGGTTTCACGGGAACCACTCACAGGACAGAACTATAAAGTAGTTCTATTAGTACATGTTTTTTCCCTGTTCTCCAGTATATCCTAGTCACTATTATTCCAGCCAGTCAGATGGAGTCTCAGCATGCTGTCTGAGATCTAGTCAGGCCAGCCACTGGTGATGGAAAGTCGACTGTGTATTAATGGCAAGCACCATCACCTCTTCCTTCAATCATGTTCTACAACACGAGTGAGTCATGGGTCTTTTACAAAAGGACTAGTGAGACACACCAGCTCCAAAGGAAGATTCTGGAACATGTAACCTCAGGACTGCCTTGTTGGAGTCACAGAGAGATTTCAGACACATCTCCTTTCCTCAGAATTTTCAATTGCTAAGATCAAAGAGCCTCTACAGTGGTTATCCAGGTTTAACGTGTCTGTCTTTAGTACATTTGATATGAAACACAATTCAGTGCTTGGACTTCAGTCTGAGGTAAGAACCTAAAAGTCTTTGTGCCAATGTTGAGGCCCCTTAGTGAGGCTTAGCATTGAATTTCTTCCTCATTTTCTGCAGAAGGAGAATGATAGCACATTTATACTCAGCATCCCTATGAGGAAGGGAAGTATTTAAATTGACAAAGCACCCTAGTACTTCAGTAAAGAAAGTGGAAAGCTGAGAGGTCACACAAAGTTCTGGAGTGAATGAGTATTAATGATTATTTTGCTTTTTCATCTACAGATGCTTTCTTAGTTCACATAAACATTTAAGACCTCATCTGAAAACAGAAAAAATAAAACCTTTAACATGCATTTTGCAATCAAGAAACAAGGAGGAACCCAGACATTATGAATAAGCCATTGTCACAGCCCGTCTGCTGGCATGGCAGTCTGGGAGACTGGCTGGCAGTAGTGTGGCACAGCTCAAAAGCAACAGGCCACCAGCCACCCCATGGGGAAGTGCAGCTTGTTGAGAAACAAAAAATCATTCTCTTCAGTTTTGGCTTGACATATACAGTACTTTCTGCATTCCTCTATGTCACCAAAAAGGTGAATGCACTCGCTTGAAACAATGAAGTTTTAAAAATCTCAAAGCAATAATTAGGAAACTTCCGTTTCTCCAGATTATCACTGATGGAATTAATTTTTGCTTATGCGCAAGCATCATCATTTGATGTCTTGGTTCATGCCTCACTTTTAAATGATTCTTCTCCTTATTTCTGTACACAATTTATGCCAGTGTCTGGCTCTAGAGCTACTATACACAATGTCACATGCAGTAAATCAGTTTGTGATATTCCCATGAAAAGCACACGGTTTGTGTTACACCTGCATCCACAACTCCTGCCAAGATATTATGGCCATTTGTACCACTATAGGAACCTAGATAAAATACATTCATTGTTTCCACCTACTTTGATTTTGTAATCCTTGCTTTTGATTAAACTAAGCAAAAATGAATAAAAAACCCCACAAAATATTTGGGTTCATTATGGAACGTGGTAGCAAAATTATAGATTTCACCTGCTCTTATGCAAACATAGGATGATGTGCAGGAGTTCACTGAAATAATCTGCAATTTGCAACTCTAAGTCAGGCTGGACTCTGCTGAAAGCAGAAGCCTCAAATCTGTTTCTCTTGTGCATTGAACAGTGTAGGGTTGTCCACCTGCTGCAAAGTCTCTGCAAAACCTTGTCAAACCACAGAGATGATGCTCTGCACACCTTCCACTGATGTAAACGCCTGGAACAGTACAAGGAAGACAAAATAAGACCTAGAGAGTTGTCATTCTTTTTTTCCTTCCCCTTATACTCCAGGCTTCTTGTGAATTGCATGGATTTGGCTTTGTTTCCTTATGGTTATCAAATCCTGAGGCTTTTGGATACATTTGGTGATACAGTGGCATGTTCTTGTGTTGATGAATATTGAAGAAAACTAAAGCAGCAGAATGCTGTGTTGGTTCCTGGCTTGCAGATCAGTCAGAAGCAGCTGTTGTGCAGGGAGCAGGATCTGGCTTAAAGTGTCACTTTTCACACAAAGACAACGAATCATCACTGCAAAATAAAGCACAACAAGAAGCTAAATGAAGAACCTCTGGCATGGCAATTCCAAATTTTCTGAACCGCTTTTCCCATCTGCAATTAATTCCTCCTCCTCAAAGAACTCTGCCTTGGGTATTAGTGCCACATACTGGAAATCATGATAACACACTGACTTGAAAATATTTCATAACACAGCATGAAGGTGCACTGACTTTATGATGTATAGTTAATGAAACAGCAGGATTTATCTTTCTAATGCTAGCATCTGTATGTTGTACTTGTATTGTACTATAACTTACAAAAGAATTTCCTAATTGCATGATAAAATTATGAAGCTTGCTCCTTAAATAGAGACTCAAACTGTGTGTCAAATTAAGTTCCTTGCCCTTGAGAGTCAGCAAATCAAATCACCTCCTTGTACTGTCATAACTGTGCTTTAAAAACCCCACTCAAGCAGTTGTCCCTTGAACTGTAGGATTTGACTACTTTCCCTATGTTTTGATACCCTCCCCCTTCAAGGGAGACGGCTGATCACCAGCCCAGTGTTAACTGCAGCATCTTGGGGGCTGCAGTCCAAACACACATCTAGGATGCTTTTGTCCTTCACAGCATAAAGCTTGCTGACATTTGTAGTGATTCATTCAATTCTCAGCAGCTTTACAAAGCTTATTTTTTCAGCTTCCAGAACAAAACTACTGGGTACACCAAATGTCAGTTTTTTCTCTCTTCTTACCTCCCTGATTATATTCAGTGTAAGTAGAGAGATTGAATTGAAACTTAAGTAACATCTTAGGAGAAAACCTCGAAGTTTTGTAGGAAGTTCTGAACTCCCTATCCAAATAAGACAAAGTGAGCTCACACCACTAATTTTTATTTTATGGTGGAAATACAAGGAACACTTCTTTCATCATTTGTAGTCCAATAAGTAGGTGCTATTAAGATTGCTCATTATGCTATCCAAAACTTTATAGTCTAATGTAAATGTAATAAGCAGGCTAAATCTAATCACTTGCTGCAGTATCACAAAAATAAGCTACATATCTTATGTAAACTTTAAAAGAATAATGTAAACTTTAAAAGAATACACAGCTTCCCATCCCCTCCAGAAAAAAAAAAAAAACCATCTCATATAAAAATCCAAAAAGGTGCACACTGGGAACACTTGCCCTTTAAGCCAATTACCCTGTTCTCCAGTTAAAATTTTAGTCTTCTCTAATGCTAACTGCTGGTTATGCCTGAGGTCTTTCTTTTGTTTTCTTTAATTCCTGCAGCTTTATACGTACCCATCTCTGGCTGTTCTGGCTGAACACCAGGTTTGGCTGAGCACTCCAACACCAAACAAGGTGATGTGGAATCCTAATTTACAAGTTCAGCTGTAAAAGTGGCAGCTGAACTGCCCAGCTCTGCAGACACCCCAGCCTCGGGGACCAAGGGCTCTGCCCCAAGCACTAAAGGAACAACATGAGACAGGGATATCAAGATAGGCTTGAAAAGCTTTTTATTCTCAGTGGAAGAGCCCAACAGAGCAGTGATAGCAGCAGGGGAATCACAGAATCAGTCAGGTTGGAAAAGATCTCTGAGATCATCGAGTCCAACCTGTGCCTGGCACAGTTTGAGATCATATCCTCTTGTCCTGTCGCTGGTTGCCTGGGAGGAGAGCCTGACCCCACCTGGCCAGGACTTGGGGAGAGCCCAGTCGCAGCAGCTCCTTTTCACAGTCCTGATGCTCTGGAGTCATGCCACTCCTCATGTGGCAGCAAGTTCACCCTGCAAGCTCTCAGCATCCACAAACCACCTTTCCCCACCCCAGAACATCCAGCAGGCCTCCCTGTGTCCTGTTCTGGGAGAGGATGATTAAGGGAGTTGAGTTTTTAATAAGGAAAGGCTGAGGAGCAGAGCCTGTTCAGCTTTGGGAAGAAGTTACCTCAGTAATGTGTATTGATGCTCGAAAACATAGGCCAGAAAAGAAACTCCCTAGACTGATGGCTGTAGAGCAGGTATTTGTTTATCGCAGCGCTGGAGATGAGGGGGATCATTCCGCCTCACTCACCCACCTTTGTCTAGTGTTGTAGTTTATTTATACAGTCAGTGTTTTTATGTCATTCTAATATTATCATATACGTGTAAGAATTAATTTACATAAGGTCATGTCGTGGTCATAAATTGTTCTTTTGCACTGCTCCTGTGTTTCCCCAATTTAGGTGCTCTTGGGGGTCTTGTTTGATGAAGGCTCAAGGTCTTCCTTGCGTCTGAACTTTTCAACTTTGTCTTTGGAGCATGCACAGTTACGGTGTTTCTTGGTCTTTCTGGGTCTAACTGGTCTGAATTCTTCACTTTGTGGCTAATTGGCTTTACATTTGCCAACTTCTCATCAGTACATCCTGCTGCTTCCTAATATGGCTATGCTTATGCACCTGGCCAGTTTGTGTTCATTTAAATATTAAGCAGCTAGTTAATTACACATTAGTTATCATATTGTATAGAAAGTTATGATCGAGGTTATATAGGTACAGAAAGTTATGATCCAGGTTATATTGGTATCTTATAGCTCAAGCTATATAAGCATCTTGTAATTTTGACCCAAGTTATACAGGCATCA
>VYZT01022956.1:0-14684 GCA_013400735.1 Pomatostomus ruficeps | reverse complement strand
TAAAAGAACTTGCCTATACTACAAGACAAAATCATGTTGACTGTATGGATAATTGCCAGGCTGAAAATACCAGGAATTATTACCACTAAAATCAGTACCAAGGGGCTGAAATTATTAATTTTAACAAACTTTGTTGTCTTGAACTCATCCCAAGATCTAGACATCAAAAGCAAGTTCATTTCTACCTTCATCCTCATCTGTGAGAAATGAGTGACTTTGTCCCTGCTGAACACAGGTTCTGGTGTCTCCCACATTTGCTTTCTTTGTCCCAATCCCCAATTAGCAGTGGATAAGGAATACTTGCACTTAAAATTAATAACTCAGCTTGCTCTTCTGGGGAAAGGAAAAGGTTATAAGCTACATTTTTGTCTTTTAATGGAAAAGGATTTTTATGTAACCTCGGTTACCACTGGCATTCTGAAAACTCAATGCTGTACACAAATTTGGTTCCATGGGGGTAATCCTAGATGCAGTGATGGCCACATTCTAATGGCCCTCAGTGTTTCCAAGTCATGTGGAAGGTGGCTTATGTCCAGGGAGGCTGCTCTCCTCAGTACCCATCTTGCCTTGTCCACACTGCAGCTGGGAACCTCATGGGCCCCCTTGCAGAGCTGCATGGAATTCCAGCCTGGTGTGGTGACTTCAGCATGGCTATCTTCAGTTTTTTGTTTTTCTTTCTTTATTACTCAGCTCTATCCCTGAGAAGAGTGGACCACATCCCCAACTTCTAGCAGAGAGAGGAGCAAATGGCACAAAACTGATTTGCACCATGAAACACACTGTGATGAAGGCCTGGCCTCTCCGATCTGAAGTCTCCCATTTGTCACTTGATTTAGGCAAAACCACAAGTACCTAAAACACAGAGTTTCATACTTAGCTTTCAGCCACCAGGGTTTAAGTAAGATACATACTGTTACACTAATCAATTCTTTTTCTCTTTTAATTCCAGTGTGTCTGCACAATGCAGACAATAAAATATGGGCAGAAGGAGCTGCAAGATAAGGTAGAGGTTTGAACATTTTTCAACATAACCCAATTGCTTTATGTCATTTGAGAAGATAACACTTTTTCCTCTCATTACTAATAAAACTGAGGCCTCAGAAATCACCAGAAAGGGACGGTTTGCTCAGCCTCAGCCGTGGTCTTTCTGCAATTGTCTGGGAAGGGCAGATCACCCCAAATGGGGCCACCTGCACTCGTTGGTGGGGAGCAGAGCAGGCACACTCTTAGACATACTGCTTCCGATGTCCAGCCATAACGTAACGTACTGACTGTCCTTCCTGACCATGTCCCAAGGGGAGAGGTTTCCATCCACAGAAGAGACCACTCCTTCAGCCTGGTGAAGCCCAACAAAGTTCTGAGCTCAATCAGAGCTGTCAGCCACATGTGGTCCCAAACCTTTGAATCCTATAAATTTTCCAAATGCTTACATTTTTCTACAGGACATACGCTAAATCAGAGTTTAAATTCTATTCATACCATTTTTCCCTGATTTGCACAATGACTGTATACAGCCCACAGCGTTTATGGATGCTTCAAGACTTACTTGTTGTGAACAGCACAAACAGCACAACGAACTAGGATCTGTGCCACAGTGATAAAGCTGTCATTTTGGCAAATAAGGAAGGTACAATGCCTGAGTGACACCTTGTAAGGACCTTTGGGGGCCTAAGGGATTTAATAGGCAACTTTGAATACCTTCTAGAAGTAGAATGAAAGAAATTACTGAAAATTCAGGTTCATTTTATGAAACGGAAAACAGAAAATAGTCCAAGGATACCTTCATTGTTATTAATGGATATCTCATTTTATTTCATGGTATTTTTTTAACCCTTTAAAGTACTTTTCAACCTCCTGCTACTGTTTGTTCCATATCATGCTGTGACTAATGATAGCTGTTGCTTCAGAAATAGACTCACAACATAAGAAAAAAAGGCTTTAGGGGATTAAATAGAATTTCACTTAAAGGCCCATTTTAAGGTAGTACCCAAAAAAATGTGTCTGTTGCCTATTCATAAGGCCCAAGCATCTATGTAGGCAGTTATCCAGAAAATGTCTATAAGTAAGAGTACCTGGAGATAACATAGAACATTTCTGCAAGCTGTTTCTGGAATCATTTTTCTCTGAATAGAACACATGGACCCTAATCCACCAGAAGACAATGCACACTGCTTAATTCTAGACATAGAAGTAATTTCCATTGCATGGTGTACCTGGGCAAATCAGCTGCCTGTACTTCTGACAAGCCTTTAGTAAATAAGCAAATAAGTTGTATTTGCTTTCAGTAGAACTGCACATGTGCTTCATATTAACTTAAGCACTGTTCTAGAGTTTTTCACTCCCAAGATGGGCTCTATTTTCTTTTTTACTTGACCTGGGACTAGTTTAAACAAAAATATTCATCACTTTTAATTATTTGCGACAGGCAAGCACCAAAAAACGGAACATGCTGAAGCTGCAAAATCTGCTTGAGGACTCAAGGCAAGGTACAAAAAGATGGTGCTAAGCATGCGATGGAGGGTGCCGCTACACTTCCAAGAGTGAGCCTTTACCCTTGCCCCAGCTGCTTTTACCCTGAAGTTTCAGGTGCTTCATGCCATGGAGCCTGCAAGGAGAGGGTTTGGGGAAGGAAAACCTGATGCAGCAGGCTCAGAGACCAGGCTTGCAGCAGCAGTGACCCGCAGCAAGGGTCCCTGATGATTTCCTGCAGACAGAAGCATATTTAGATGGTGCGTGGGCAAAGCACCTCTGTGACCCATGCAGTGCTGCCCTGCACAGCACCAGACAGCCTTCAGCTTCTCTCCTGGTAGCACAGGGCCCTGGGGTCACTAGGGCACTGAGGGATGACTTCTTTTACTATACACATGCATATCATCCTGTGTTGACTACAGATCCCAGTTCATAGACTGCACATGATAGGATAGTTTGCAAGGTCTCTACCAATAAATGACACTTTCTTTAGGGCACAGATGTTGACATTTGCTTTTCAACACCTCCCTGTAACTTTACACACATGGTCTGGGCTTATTTTGAATCAGCATATCACAGTATAAAGTTTATAGCTGTCCTCAGACTCACTTCCAGGAAAGGATTCTGACTGTGTCACCCCAAACCACCAACCAGCTCTGCTCTGTGACTGTTGAGTTTGTTGTGCCTCAACTCAAGCAGGAAGAGTATGTGTTGAAAGTGTCAACTTTTCCTGCTGTTCTCTTGTGAATGCTAGGTATAATCCTTGCAAAACTCCCCTAGAATACAATTACTCACCTTCCTCCTAGTAAGAAAGAGTATGAAATATTTGATGGGTAAATTATTTTTGGTTCAGATAGTACCTGCTCTTCCACTCCATCACCACTCTAATGAGTTTTTCAGATTAACTGCCATTATGGCTTTAAGGTTCTGTGCCATTTAGGTGAAATAGATATAGATCTACACCCATCTTTGAAGCCAAAGGAAAACACCTCAGGACTTCTAGAGTAGCCTGTCAATTGCCTGCCTGGGCAAGGAGGGTACCAAGGTAGAGTGATATAATAGAATCATAGAATGGTTTGGGTTGGAAGGGACCTTAAGGCCATGTAGTTTCAAACTCCCTGCCATGGAGAGGAACACCTTCCACTAGACCAGGTTGCCCATAGATCCATCCAGCCTGACTTTGAATACTGCCAGGGATAGGGCATCCATAACTTCTCTGGGCAACCTGTTCCAGTGCCTCACTATCCTTACAGTAAAGAATTTTTTCCTAATATCTAATCTAAACCTACTCTAGTTCAGTTTGAAGCAATTCCCCCTTGTCCTGTCACTACATGCCCTTGTAAAAAGTCCATCTGTAAATTTGCTGAGGGTGCACTTGATCCCTCTATGTCATTAATAAGGATATTAAACAGTAGTGCTCAACATGCAGAGTCCTGAGGGTCACTGATGTCCATCAGGAGGGACTCTGAGCCACTGACCACTACCCTCTGGATGCAACCACCCAGCCAGTTTCTTACCCATCTAACAATGCACTCATCAAATCAAGGCTTTATTTGATAAATGATATCTCTAGCCATTTCCTTGTGATGTATCACCTCACCCTTGAAGAACACTAGGCTTGGTCAGGCAGGACTTGCCCTTGGTGCAGCCCTGCTGGCTATCCCAAATCACCTCTCTGTCCTCCATGTGCCTTAGCACAGCCTCTAGAAGAGTCTGTTCTGGTCTTCCCAGGTACAGAGGTCAGGCTGACAGGCCAGTAGTTCCCAGGTGTCCTGACAGCTGTAGGCTTCTGCACACCCTCAAAGTAGCTATCTGCATGCTTCAAACACTGGCCACTGGCTGCACATAAGGTCAAGATTTCAGTTTGTGTTCCGAAGGGACAAGGTATCTATTTTTAAGGACATTTGGTGTCAAAATACAGCATAAGCAAGTTGGCATTCCTGTGCCTCCCAGTGTGTCCACAGGTTACTGCAATACTTTGTACAAAAAGTACTGTATTCCGCAGTCAGAAATAAAAATACCTTTAAAAGATTAGATTTCTTTAAAAAGAAAGAACGGAAGAGGAGAAAAACAATTTCAAACAAACTCTTAAATTGATGGAAGTTTATAAAAAAGACCATTTTTAAAAAGTAAAGAAAGGCTACAAAGTGCTTTCTGTTGTAATTTCAAAGCAAACTGTGTGATATTTTCATCTTATTCGTGTTCATGACTGCTTAGGATGATCATGCTTAAAGAGAAGGTAAAACTAAAGAAAAGAAACACCAGCAAGGTAGAAACACACTGAAAAATAGGACCAGTCCCTTGCCTTGTGTATCCTGAAGCAGCCTACTCATCCGTTAGAGGGGCTGGACTAACTCTCTCTTGGCTGCCTCATCAGAACTGCCAATATACCTATGTTCCTGGAAAAGGAAGGACATCCCACAGGAGTCAACCTGGCATCAATTCAGTTAGTGAGAGTGGTGCTATGCACAAATAACCACAAGGATAAAGCTGCCAGTGTCAAGGCTCTACTCTGCAATGATTCAGGACATTTGATCTTCGAGTGGGGCAATCTGTGGCCAATGATACCAATGAATGAAGATGTTTTGCATCAGCCCACAGACCTCAGCAGGCTTCCTGCAATACTGTTTCTCCAGCTGTCATGTCCTCCCAGGCTGGCATGGAGAAATGACAGGCCCAGCATCTGCTTCTTTACATTCATGCTGGGTTTCCATAGCTGTTTCCACAAACAGACTGACCTTTATTTTGATAGTACATACATATGCTTCTCTGGCTACTCACTCCACCCCTCTTACACTGTATCACAGTTCTTTTCGCCACCATCTACTGCAAGAAGCTCATTTGTCAAAGGGACAAGACCTGTAAGGACGTAGAGGAAGAAGCTCATCAGCACTGCTTTCATCCCACCATGTTTTGTTGGAGGGGAGCCAGAGGCCAGCTAGCCATGAAGTACGTGGCTAGTTTCTTTAAATGAATTTTTAAATAAATGTTGGTCAAGGGCCCAGTGCCCTCATGTCGATGAAAAAGGGCCCACCCTGAAAGGAAAACAGATATTTGAGGATGCCACTTCTCCCAGCCACAGGCAGCCACCTGCTTTGGGTGACGCAGGTGCAGGGGGATCACACTCAGCCCCTGGGTACTGTTGAGAGCAGAGACAGTGCCAAATTGTTGCTGGTGTACATTACTTGAGCATAAAACAGAGAGAGGCAGTGCTGGGGAACCAGCAGCAGCTGACTGTGCTGGAGTGAACCCTAGCCATTGCAGCATCTGGGCTTCCTACCAAGCCAGATCCTTGGCCTCACTTCCGAGCTTTACACCTGGACTGCTCATTTTGAGACTCACTGAAAAAAAAAAGTGGCCTTCTTGACAATGTAAGAGCTGAGATGCTTCATAGAGTTAAAAAACTCCCTGCCCTGAGGCAGGTCCCCTGCATGAGAGAGAT
This sequence comes from Pomatostomus ruficeps, assembly GCA_013400735.1. Taxonomy (NCBI): domain Eukaryota; kingdom Metazoa; phylum Chordata; class Aves; order Passeriformes; family Timaliidae; genus Pomatostomus; species Pomatostomus ruficeps. The sequence continues at coordinate 8,773 of VYZT01022956.1, read as the reverse complement.
GCAACACCATCACCTCCCTGGGCATGACGTACAGCAGGGAGGCAAGGGCTCACTCTCCAGGTGCAAACCATTGGACTGATCTGCTGAGGTGGAGCTGAACATTCACCTCATCATTGCCAATTCTTTGAAGCAGTGATTTTATTTTTTTGTTCTTTTTTCCCCCAAAACTCTTCCAGTGCCCGGTGCCTTCCTGCAGCTGTGAGGTGAGGCTGAAGACTCAGAACAGGCACTTCCTAGAGGAGTACAGCCCTCAGGCTGGCAGAGGGCACAAGCAGAGGCTGCATGGAGGAAAGGGAAGGACTGCAGTGCACAAAGCTCTTCAGTAGGTGCCAGCTGGGTGATGCTCTGCTCTGGCCAAAGGGCAGCCAGAACTACAGTCCTAGCATCATGGTCTCTGTGAATGTTTAATGCTCTGTTGTTTAGACATTATTATTTCAGTCCTGGAAATCAGATCAATGCCCTTTTCAGGTTTTATCATAAGTGTAATAATACTGTGGCAAATCTCACAGCTCTGAGTCAGCAGGGAATGGGTACAACAAAAATAGAGAGAATTTATCATAGTGGTAGGGGGAGATGTGTTCTTCCACTACAGTTTGGAGGACCCCATGCAGAAAGGAGACCTGGATGGTATTTTGGCAGCAATAAGGAGCCAGCAAATCAGCTTCTATCTCATGCTGTGCCCCATTCCATGTCATCAATGACAGCCATGCCATTGCCCAACATCATTGGAATCATAGAATCATTTAGGTTGGAAAAGACCTCTAAGAGCATTGAATCCAATGGTTAGCCTAGCACTGCCAAGTCCACCACTAAACCAGGTCCCCAGGCAGCACATTTGCTAGTCTTTTAAATTTGGAGAAGGTCCTTCCCCCATTGTCTCCATGCAGTGTTGAGTGTGGCATGCACTGCCTATTCTTTGCCCTCCCCAGACCTGAAGAAGGACTATTCAGTCCTTATTGTCGAAGTCTGGTCGAAGACATGGTGAAAACAAGCTGGAGAATTTAGAATGCCAGCTGCTTCCTGATGCCAAGTCAAAATTAATCAGGCTGCTTGATCACTATTGTGATTGCTAACAGAGGAGTGTAGGTATATTGCATTGGTTTCCTCTCTATTGTCCAATCTGCACTGGGGTCGTCTAATTTACAGGTAATAAGCTTCAGCAAATATTATTAAAAAACAGAAAAGAATGACAAGCTAACTTATTTTTATTCATCTGTCAATGAGGCAATAGTATAATTTTACACTTACCTTTGGAAATCTCTCCTACAGACTCATGCTAAAAGGAACTTAACTGTGCCAGAACCTAAAGAGGTCACCATCCCTTAGAAGGAATTGTGTCAGACTAAAAATCACTTAGGAAAATCACTTCTTCACTTCTTCAAGTAAAAGGCCATTCAAGTCTAATATCTCACCATTTCTCCTTACAGACATCTAACTCCTACAGAAGCTAAATAGGAGGGTGCAATTTTGGGTGCCAGGGAAATATGTCTAGATAGGTCATTGCAGGCAGAGAGAAGGAAAAGTCTTCTTTATGGTCCTAGTTAGGATAACACAGTTTGGGCTAATCCACACTGACATGCAAGAACTCTTCTCAAGGAGGTCATGATATGGTGTATCCATGGAGTAAAACTACCTGAGCATTTAGTGGCTTTCTGGACAGCATCCCAAAAGTTTTCAAAGCTAGAAGAGTTTCCTTAAGAAAAGCACAAACACAAACAAACAAAACCCACCTTATTCTTTTGCAGGAAAAAATTACTACAAACTGTTTAAGAAACACAACCATGTGCTCCTTGATTTTCAAGTTAGACAGCTAACTGAATTTTGTGTTGTGAAAATCACTGCTGTATTTGTTCTGAAAATTCATTTTAAATATTCAAAAACAGGTGTAATCATGTTTTAAAAATAAAATACTTAGCTCTGATACTATTAAAGTTCACCGCAAGGCATAAAGGAAGACCACCTGCCTCAGGCCATCAGGAAACACACTGGAAACTTCTCATACCTNAAAATAAAATACTTAGCTCTGATAATATTAAAGTTCACCACAAGGCATAAAGGAAGACCACCTTTCCGTCAGAACTTCCATTTTTTTTTCATGAGAATATAAAGAATTCACACTTTTAATAGAGGTCCATCTATCACAGTACCCTATCTGCCAGTGGCTATTGATAGCTGTCAAGGGGAAACATTATTCTTTTTGAGCTTTTTACCCACAGTCCAGCCATGATTTCATGAGCCAGATATCACACTCAGGCCATCAGGAAACACTCTGGAAACTTCTTGTACCTTATTAAGGCATTTGGGGTTTTTTTACCTTTTATGCCTCTGGGCCATAAAATATCTTGTGGCAACAAGTTCTGCTCATGTCCTCTGTGAAAAAGTACTGCCTTGTCATTAATTTTGTGTTGGCTTTGTTTTATCTTTTACACTGGTTTCAACAACCTTGCTTTTTCAAGAGGTGCAAAACATTTTTCAAAACTAGAAATGTGTATTACAGATTCTTCTTAGTGACATCAAGGTAAGATAAGATAAATTAGAATATGGTCAAATAACATGGGCTTCTTCCAATTTATAAGAATGTTTTCTTTATTACTTTCACAATTCATTTGTTTCATTCACCTTGTGCACAGAAAGACTACTGACTTTCCCTCTCTCAAGCCATTACTCATGGCCCAGTGCATTTGCACAGACCTCCTGTGCTGAAGTGAGTTGCACTTTCTGTGAACAAGAAGGTCCTTCTAGGGCCTAAAGTGCATCTCAAAACAAAAAACCATTTTTAGACCAATAATTTCAGAAAGATGCCATGAAAGCCCATTGAGTTAGACCAGATTTTGTTAAGGTCAGAATCTGACCTAAATTTGCCTAGGGAGCATATCTAATCTTAAAAAATGCATTATGTTTACTCTCATTGCCTGCTGCATCTTGCCAGTGTATGGCACAAAGCCATTGTGAGGGTTAGGACCAGGACAAAGCATGATTTTAAAATGTTCTGAACATAATTGACTCAGTGGTCAGGTTTCCAGTCCTAATGCTCTGACTGCTTCAAATTAAATTGAGTTATGGTGGGGCCCCTAGTCCACATCAGAGGATAAGAGCATGCAAAACAGAATTGGAAAAACTGAGACAGTTTGTGTTCCTGCTTATGAACAAGCATACAAACCAGCAACTCAGAAATCAGCAGCTATTAGTTTATTGGCAATTCATGCAGTTTAAAAATAGTCATGGAAATTTGTAAAGAGACTACTACCACCCTCCCCTCCACAAAAAAAAATTCAGCTAACCATGACTGCAGTAACAACAGAGAGCCCAAGTGGTAAATTCCTAAGACAGCTGTTAAACTGGAGCTGGAGAGTGAGTGAAAGGCAAGGGTTGGAGGACAGAGAAAGAGGCTTACATACATTGCCAGCCTCAAATATTTAGACCTTGTGAGTCAGAATCATGAGGCTAACTTGAAAATGCTCATAAATTTGATGCTTTGTCCTACAGATTTTAGTCTGTAGCTTTCGCTACAGCAGAGGGCCAACAAACAAATGTTCCCTTAATGAATTTGGGAACCTCCCTCATTGCACATCCAAGAAATCTTTGGGAGAAAGAAGTAAATGCCAAAAGCTGAAAATACGTCCTTATCTAAATGGGCAATAATGGTCATATCAAAATAGGAGAGGTCCCACCACTGACTGACATGGAAAAGAGGGCAAAACCCATATAAACCTTTCTTCCACCCCAGTTAAGTGCCTTTCTGGAGTTGCAGTTTTCCCCTGAGAGATGGTGTCAGGCCAAGGGGTCAAAGGGATCAGGGTGGTGCACTGACACCTCTCACCTCAGAGCTGTGAGCTGTCATGGGGGAAAGCAGCAATGACCAGGCTGGCTGTACGTAAGATCAGCAGCACAGACATGCCTACATGGTGCTGCATCAGAGCTAGCAAAACTGATCTCACCAAACACCTCCATTGATTATGAGACCTCGACCTGGCCCACACACACTGCTCTACACTGTGTGGAGGTACTGCTGGGAGATGGGAACATACCAGCCTGGAGATCTTGAAGTAAAATATTTAACCATGCACTTGGTTGTGCATTTTGTTTGACTGTAGCTTTGGATTGCCTTTTTCAGTGTCATGTTCAGTGAAAACCAGCACTTTTCCCCTGTTCATCTGCTACAGGTCCTGAGGCTGAGCTACCAACCTTGTTGCAGGGACAGGGAGAGAAGGGAGAGGAAAAAGTGTCCTGTATTAACTGTATTTAACCTATTTAGGAAATTCAGACTATTGTTATGTCTCTTGACTAGTGAATTGCTGCTTTTACAGATAAAATATTGGCTTGAACAGGAAGATGAACTTCTACTAAAGAGGAGAATGCAAACTGATTTAAGATCCTCTGGATGGCCCTATTCTAGAAATGTTATTATTTTTATAAGTAAATTATATGACATTTCCACAACCTCTGCACAACATCTACTGAGGTCAACTCTTTGAAGGACTCAGGCTTTCCTATTTCAAAGTTGTTTCAGTATACTCTTCCAGAGGGACTGTAAAGTCAAATAAACCCTAGCCCAAGCTTCCTGTTGCAGACCCGATTTTCAACCATTACAGTGTGGCAAATTGGTACAGGTATCACACTGAATGAAAAAAACCCCAAAACCCAAATCCCAAACTCTTAATCTTGAGTACTCTTACAGAGGCCTGTTCCTAAAGACTTTCAGCATATAAAAATTTTTCCAAGGTTTGAGAGACCATTCTGGAATTCTGGAAGTAAGAGTGGTGATTCGGTGAAAGCTTTTGGGGCCATTTGCAATTTTAATTTCCTTAGGGGTGTGCTACTCTCTTGTTGCAAAAGCATGCCGTTCCTATTAATAGTATGTGAGCAGCACGTTCACACCAAGAAGCAATATACCCCCTAGTGACTGGTTCAGAAAGGGTCTATCCAACAGACAGAAGTTTGCTCATTCAATGTTGCAAATCACTTTTTCATGCTTGCAAAGTGCTGTTTGCACATTGCTTGGGACATTTCTTACTGCTGAGTGCCCTGAGGGTCCAGCCCCAGCTGAGGAATGAGCCAGGCAGGTGCAGAATGAGGTGTTCCTGTTGTGTGCACTCTTCCACACCACACACCGTCACACAGAATGAGCACGGCCCTCTTACTCCAGTAAATCAACAGTGCCCCAGCAGTAAGCTAATATCTTCAGGCTGTGGAAGTAATTAGTCTTCCACCATTTCAGACACCATCACTGAAGTCAGTGCGCATCCAGCACCCACTGCTCTTAACCATGCTGGCAGCCATGATGCTGTGGCACACCACGCTGGCCATATGCACTCATGAACAAGCCCTGATCATCCCTGCTTAGGTCCTCATTGCCACAATAAAGCTCTCACAGGCTGGGTGACAATGAGACAGCAGGCACAATGTCTGCACACAGCACAAGAAAAATCTCTGACTTACTTATGGGTGAATGGATAAAGCCAAGAAACTACATGTGTAACAAACATGCCCACCTATGTGCACACCCAACCACATTGCCAGTTATTTCACTCCTCTGTTTCAACTTCCCAGCCAAGCAGTGCCATCTCTCAACATCTATCTCTTGTTTACTCTGCAGTTTATCTCCACGTGTACCTTGAAAATTTTTATGTGCTTCTTTCTAAAGACAGAAGAGTAAAATCCACTGTTCCCTGGAAAGGGTATTATCTGAATTTATTCCTTGCCAAATCATCAGTCCCATGGAGCAGCAAAAACATTCCCATTCACAGGCTTTCATATGCCAAAGTATATTGGGTTTATCATTGGTTTAATGGGTAATAAATGCAATAGGCTGGAGTCCTCCCACTGTGGCAGAGCAAGTAGGAATTTTATCTTTTACATTGATGTTTGGTATGGAAAGGAGTCCTTGATTATCAGCTAGAAGTTTGTTTGTTCCCAGCTAATACAGAGGTATTTTAGCACCCAGAACCTGGTGCCTGAGGAGGAGAGTAGTTTAGATGTTCATGACCACAGGTGGGTCTCACTGCAGCAGAGCAATTGCACAAGAGAAATAAGATGAATGGACAGCAGCATTCACAGGACTTTCTGGACACCAGGACTAGCAGCTGCCTCAGGCAGCTAAGCCATATGAAGATGGAATCTAATGCAAAATTTTGCCAGCCGTGCTGACCACCTGTATGGCTGATGGTCAGGAAACTGAGGCCACCAGGGGCACAAAACAGTTCTCCATCACCTTCACAACCTACTCCAGGCATCTCAATGTCATAGACAGGATGGAAGGCATTGAAAGGACAGTGAGGAACTCTGCACATGTGAGGTGCAGGTGTACCCTGCTGCAGTCCATTTTAGCCTGTACTCTGCTAGACCCACCACTTCAAGAGTAGCCAGATCCTTGCATGCAGTAGTAAAACTATTAAGTGTTTGGGTTTTGGTTTTTTGCTCAAGAATCTGGGTAGGTACCCAGACAATCTTCAAAGGTGAGAGAAGACCACCTGAGGGACATCTGAACATAAAAGGGGCCTGAACAACTTCCACCCACCCAATACCACAGCAACCAGGGAACTGTCTGTTGGCACAGCAAGGCCAGAGAGGGGTCTAATGCTCCTCTGCATCTTTTCCCCACTCACTGTAGAGGACATAAGGAGAGGCAGTCCAGTTGACAGAAATAGTTTCCACAATAATGTGCTAGGTGCTGTTGGGAAAAGTTTTTTATTCCCTAAACACAGAAAAATTACATAGGTTTGTGGATCAGGTTGCCTTTTCTTTTTGCTGTCTCTGAAGTGATTTTGGGGTTTTGGAAGGAATAAGCTATCTTGTCATAGACACAATGGTTTTTTTAAACAGGAATTGGAGAAGTAGGTCCAGGTCCTCACATACTCTTTATTCCAAATCTTCTCAAGTGGCCACTCTCCACATGTGCTGCTCCATATTTTGTGGCACACATATTCCAGAAGAATTTTCAGAGGCAAGTGGCAGAGACTATACAAACCTGAGTGAGCTCTCTTGGAAACCTGATCTCCTCCTTGACCATCTCAAATGGCAGCAAAGCAATTCTGAATGTTCAGCCCAAATGAGGGTTAAGAGAGAAAGGAGAAACAAGGATCAGCTCCCCAAATGCTTTAGCTGTAAAATGCAGCCAGAGCGATGCTAATCCTAATCCAAAATTTGTGCACTATTTTGGGTCACGGGAACTTGGGCTTCTGCATGGTGTCTGCACTTTGGTCAGCTTGCAAGGGAAGTAAAATGACTTGTCATTGGCAGATCCTAATCTTCCAAATACTGGTGGTAACCACTTGCGTTGCCTCTCAAGAGAAGGATTGACAGCCACATTCAGGAACCCTTGCGAAAGGCAGAAAACAATGTCATATGATGCTGATAATCAGACCATCTTGGATATTGCCAGTCAAATTCCCCACAGTTGCCAATATTCCATCTGGAGACTTTCATTTGAAAGAATGCCCTGCTTTGCAATAATCTGTCCCAAAGTGGGATTTCACAGTGTTATGCCTGTTCAGCAGACTGGCTTTTCTCAACCAGTATTATTATCAGACAGTGCAGTTTACAACAATTATGAGACAGCAGTTAACCCAGTTTGACATATCTTGTGGCAGTCACAAGAGACAAACTTCTCCAGGACAGGGAAGGCTTTAAAACAAGTTGCCCTTGTTTGGTGAGAGCTACAGCTCCTTTGTTGAAGCCTGAATGCTATGTCGAGGGGATGGGTTTCATAAAACACATTGAGTCATGAAAGGAGCGAAGATTCCCTTTCAAGTGAAAAGAAAATAACTAACAGTGACTTTCCCCCCCCTCTTTTCTTACTTTTTTCCAGCAGAGTACAACAGTGCATTGCACAGATGAAATGGACCGAGATTCCACAGAAAGGATAAACAGGGAGATCTTTAACTCCCAGGATGGGCTGCTCCATCAGAGGTGAAAAGTTAAATGCACCGTGCAGCAATCATTCAACTTGTAAAGATTAAAATTAATGTCTTGGCAAGATACTTTTGGGAGTATTATGGAGAGTGATTAATGCAGTCTTCTTTAGCAGTCATCACCTCCCCCACCCACACCCCAAAAACTTGATCATCTGCATTTCTCCCTTTTATTTTTATTATTTTAAGATCGCTATCACTATACTGATTTTACTGCAACTTCTGACCAGAGAAAGAGCACAGCCATCATGCCTGTGTTCAGACAGACCTGCCAGCTATGCAGTAATGGATCAGCATGAGCAGAAAGGAGAGGACTGGAGTCAGGACGTGCTGTGCAATTAAAGTAACTATCTACTCAAGACAAAAGCAAGCTTCACAGGCTTGCATTTCTTTCTTGTACTCTTGTTAGAATATATGAAACATAGTCACAATATGGAAAGCTTTGTGGCTGCTTGCTGCTTTAAAATAAAGTGGGGAGCATGTACTTCTTTCCTTAGGGAAAATCTTTCTGATTTGGTCAGCAAAAGGTAATCACATGAGTGATAGATGCTGTCTATGGGATCACACAGGCCATTTCACAATGGCGTTTTGCTTAGGAAACTGCCTCGAGAACTTCAGGTGTACAACCAAAACCTCTAGTGTCCCAGCATTTTGATAGTGTCTGGTAGTTTCAAAGGAGTAAAAAAAGGCTTTGGTGACCCATCCAAGACAGATCTGTACCCTGACCGGAGAGGTGGGCACTAGAGTAGGAGAAAAGGTTCTGGAACAAAGAACTTAAGCATGTGATCATACCCCAAAAATTAAGATTTCCAGGGATTCCATGGGACATCAATATGGTTGTAGAATCATAGAATTGTTAAACT
>VYZT01022954.1:0-35219 GCA_013400735.1 Pomatostomus ruficeps | reverse complement strand
TATATATGTAAAATTGGGGTCTGGGAAGGTAAAAGCCATTAGGTGCCTAGAGACTTCAGTACTGCAAAGGCATGAGCAGAAAATTGGTTTAATTTATGAACAAGCTGCTTCTTCTTCCTAATGAATGTTTTTCATTTTCAAAGGAGCTCCCACCCAGACCAAATGACCAGTAGAGGACATTCCCATTACAGCAGGCTCTTTCTAAGGTTGTTCCAGCACAGAAGACCAAATTTAATCTGCTGGTACTATTTTTACGTCATTTAAGGCACAGCCATCTTCTTTGCCCTGAGACCTCTCCAGGGTTTTGGGGGTTGAGGATTTTTTGGGTTTGTTGGGGGTTTTTTGGGAGGCGGGGATTGTTTGCTTGTTTGTCTCATGAGCAGGATTTCCTAATTCATCTGAGTCATCTCAAAAGCTGGACAAATATCCTTTATGGCTTTAACTATGTGAAATAATATCCCTCTCCTAGACGTCAACACTGAAATATTTTAACTCAACATGCAGTCACCCTTGCCTCTTTGTCATATATGGTCCAGCCTTGAAAAACAGCTCTTAGGGGGCTACCAGGAAACTCCTGTAAACAGAATGTATGAATCCCTAGGGGAATACAGCATTTATCAGATAAATTTATGCTTTTCTCAGTCATGAAAAAAGAGCTTATAATTCATATATCAGTTAAATACTTTATGTAATTGAGCAGTTTTACATATATTTAGACTAGAAAGTTGTTGAAATGCTTATGCAACCTTTTAAAGGATTTTTCTTTTTCACTGCCAGATAAAGGATTATCAGATGAATTATATATAACAATGATGGCACTGTAGGACAGGTTTTATCAAAGATCATTACAGTCACTAAAAATACCACAGAAATTCACATGTTCCATCCTTGTGTAAAGTTGTTAATCGAAACTAGAGATGTGATGATGCATCAGTCTAATAAATATGAAATCTCAAATATTTTTACACCCTCAGGAATGATTTCTCTTGATAAGGAATGATTATCTTACTGACAGTACCTGAAATGCAAATTCTATGAATTCTGCAAAAAAAAAGCGTGACCTACTTACAACTATGATGAAATACACCTTCACACTGGAATATAAAAGTTTGATATATGGAAAAGACATGCTCTGGCATATTTTTTCAGGCTATTTTATTCTTATTTTTACTGCATTTTCAATAATTTTGTTAGAATGAGTGATACACCTGTAGTTTGGGATAACAAAAGCATCATACGACAATTTCATGGAATTGGTGCCTTCATACATGATGTGCCTAAATTTCAGAAATCGTAATGCTTTGGATGGTTTATTAGTTTCTGCATATTTTTTATATAAACAGATTTATGAGCACGTTACATTTTAGTACTGCCATTAAGAAAATATGATTTTTATAGTTCTAGACACACTTGGAGAAACCCAACGTGCTTTACATATTTATGAGGGATTCCTAGTTACAATGTACTCATTAAAAGCTAGCACCCAAACCTAGATATTAATAAATGTTTTAATTAAGATGGGAATATTATCTAGGATGAAAAATATATTCCCTATTCTTGTCCAAGAAATCCAGAAACATTAATATGATTATTATAACCAATAGTGCTGGTTATTTTTATGCCTGCAGCAACTACTGTTCCCAACAACAGAACACAACGCTTTGCATCAGGTGCTGTATAAACAGGTATCAATAGGCAGTAAAGATACAGTACTAGTCATAGGGTGTAGCAATTAACTAATAGAAGACAAATTCAACCAAGGCAGGTAGCATATTTTCACCTTCAACTGCTACAGAAGTAGATTGAGCAGGAGGTTTCAGCCAGGTATCTCACTGGAAAAACAGAATCATAGAATAGTAGAGTGGATTAGTTTGGAAGGGACCTTAAAGATCATTCAAATCCCCCTGCCATGGACAGGGATGCCTTCCACTAGACCAGGTTACTCAAAGCCCCATCCAGGCTGGCCTTGAACACTTCCAAGAATGGGTCATTCACAATTTCTCCTCGCGACTCTCACAGTAAAGAATTTCTTCCTTATATCTCATCTAAACTTGATGTCTTTCAGTTTCAATCCATTATCCCTTGTTCTATCACTACACTCTTGTGAAAAGTTCCTCTCTACCTCTGTTGTAGCACCTTTAGGTACTAGAAGGTATACTCTAAGATCTCCCTGGAGTCTTTTCTTCACCAGGCTGAACAAACCTAACTTTCTCAGCCTGTCTTCATAGAAGAGGTAGTCCAGCCCTCAGATCATCTTCATGGCCTCCTCACGACTTGTTCCAACAGGTCCACATCTTTCTTATGTTAGAGCCCCAGGGTGGAATACTCCCGGTGGGGTCTCATGAGAGCAGAGTAGAGGGGGAGAATCACCTCCCTCAACCTGCTGGTCACACTTCTGATGTAGCCCAGGGTACAGCTGGCTTTATGGGCTGGGAGCACATATTGATGAGGTATATTGAGCTTCATGTCATGTTTCAGAGTCCTTTACCACCATTCCCAGGACTCTATAATCCTTCTTGATACTCTTAGATGGATCTTGACCTTTCCAGTGGTGGTCCAGGAGTAACTCCTCCACCTGTGCAGGTCGGCTGCCTGTCCATGCCACAGGAGAAAGGTCTCCACTGCCTCCTGTCTCTTCAGCAGCTCCATCTGGGTGGAGGCATTGGCCACCACTGGGGTGGACGGTGCAGACCCCTCAGAGGGAGCTGCAGCCTTTGCCCTCAGAGGAAGGTCCATCATTCGGCATGGAGAGGCACGTGAGATGAGTGGCCTTGTGCAAATGGTGCCCAGTTGCTGTGTTATGTGGACTTCAAATGTCCCCATTTTGCCAGCAGAACGTCCCATTCTGCACATCCTCCTATGAAAACCACTGTGCCATGACCTATTTGCCCATCCTGGTTGCAGCACTCCTGTTGTATCCTACAACAACCTGTGATGTATTCTACAGGATCATTATCATCCTACAAGATGCAGTATCCTACTGCATCATCGTCATCCAGAACTGCATAGGGGTGCACATACAATCAAATCTTGATGCAATACAGCACCTGACCTAGAGAAATGAACACATATTACCATAGTAATGACTAAAGGTTGGCTATTGCAGTTCATACTAAAAAGACATCATTTTGAGCAACAATTTTTATTGAAAACGTAACTAAAATGAATTGCAAATGGTTGAGTGTCACTGTCGAAGTCTGGGTTACACAAAAGCTGAAGTGAAGGAAAAGAAAACTGCTAACATACAAAGGCAGAACGCCACTTTTAGATAATGAGAGATTTCAGCATCCTCCTGCTTTTTCTGTCCATATCCTGGCACTGTTTTCGGAGCTTTTCTTCTTCTATACCTCCTATATGTTCACATCAGTCTGTGAATACCATGGTAACGTTTCCTCTGAATGCCACTGCATCACTGCCACCCCCAGAAAAATTCTCATTCACCATCCTTGACTGTTCAGCCTCCAGATTTTAACATATATTGATTCTGACTGCCTACTTTCAACACGGAAAGAAAAGCAATCTCACACCCAAATATCTGTCCCACCCACCAGCAGTTCCCTTAATTTCTGTAGTTAAGGATTCAGTTCTCCATTACTGTCTTCCAAACTTAAATGTTATTCATGCTATTTTTTAGTGTGTTTGTTGTGGATAAAGTTTATAACATTTAGTATTAGACAGCTTCAGTAGGTGCCAGAGGATTTTAGATAGGAAAGCCTGCACATAAAAAATACCATTATTGTTGGTTACAATCCACTGACTTAAACAGGAACTCATCTGCCCCAAAAGATTTGCAAAATCAAGCATTTAATGGCCATCACATTACTTTCAGTGCCTGACAACTCCCTGAAAAGTATACATTCCATGTAAGAGCCTTCCCCTTTTTCACTGCCAACACAACAACCATAACCAGTCAGCTAGGCTATGTCCTTCTACCTTTTTGAATTGAACAGGGAGAATGATTATTCCCAGCAACCAGAAGAAGGAAGATACTGTGTAGGAGAGAACCTGCTTAGTGATGTGAAATGAGGCTATTCCATCAATTTCAGTGACACATCTGCCTTTTACAGAAGAAGGAAATTCGGCCAAGACAGCCTTCAGCCATCTGAAAAACACTGCACAAATCACAGTTGTCCTCTGGGAGGAAGATCCACTGTCTTTCATGTCAGCCACTGCTTATTGAGTCAAACCAGCTTTCTGCCACACTTAACATTCAAAACATTAAAGGCAAACTATATTCTCCATCCACATCAGTGGCTGGTTGACAAAGTCTCTAATATTGATTTTCTTACCAGAAATTGAAAACCTGTCACTGAACACTGACTCTCCCCTTGACTCCCATAACAGGTCCAAGTAAGCTACGGTGAAATCCACACAACCACTAAAGGGCACTCACCTGTTTTCACGGAATCACAGAATGGTCTGAGTTGGAAGGGACCCACAAGGATCATCGAATCCAACTCTGGTGAACGGCCTACACAGGGAATTGAACACACAGCCTAGGTGTTATAAGCACCATGCTCTAACCAACAGAGCTCATCTCTGAAAGAGCTGACTGAAAGAGCTCTTCAGGGAAAATTACAATCCCTTCTGCTGAGAGGGAAAGGATTTTCTACTTAAACTTTTATTGATTCCAGCTTGAAAAACACCTAGATTCCATGTTTAGGAAATTACACTGAGATGTTTACTATTGTAATGCACAAAAGGTTCTTTCAATACTTTAGGTTATCCATTGAGAAATTAAATGTGATCCTAATTTCATTTATTAAAGGAAAATAAAAATTCAAATAAAAGGTAAATAGGCATAGGCTATTAAGTTCTATTAGGGGTTTTGTTACTCTGTTAAAAAATGCAACATCAGCATACTTGTACTGGTTTTGGCTGGCATAGAGTTAAATTTCTTCATAGTAGTTGTATGGGGCTGTGTTTTGGATTTGTGCTGGAAACAGTGTTGATAACACAGGGATGGTTTAGTCATTGCTGAGCAGTGCTCACACAGAGCCAAAGCCTTTCCTGCTCCTCACCCCACCCCACCTGTGAGGAGGCTGGGGGTGCACAATGAGTTGGGAGGGGACACAGCCAGGACAGCTGACCCCAAATGACCATTGGGATATTTCAGACCATATGGCACCATGCTCAGCAATGGAAGCTCCAGGAAGAAGAAGGAAGTGGGAGATATTCAAAATGATGGTGTTTGTCTTCCCAGGTCACTGTTATACATGATGGGGCCATATACATGATACTCTCCTGGAGGTGGTTGAATATCTGCCTGCCCATGGGAAGTCGTGAATAAATGCCCTGTTCTATTTTGCTTGAAAAGCACCTGTTGCTTTCCCTATTAAACAGTCTTTACTGACACCCACGAGTTTGCTCACTTTTATTCTCCTGATTCTTTGTCCCATCTGGCTGAAGGAAGAAGGCAAAGCACCTGTGGGGTTCAGCTGCTCACTAGGATTATACCATGACAATATTAAATATGATCCAGAGAAATACAACTTTATCTGGATCTGAGAATAAATCCATATGCAAATCGGGATGTCTCTTTGAGACTCTCCTTCCCATTTAAACCTTGTTCCCATCCTTTATTCTCCATCAGTCTGGTGGAAATAACAACACAAAAAGGGAAAACATACACAAAACAACAAAGATTGGACTCCAGAGAACTAGTGGCTGATATTCCTCTGGTAAATTTGAAAGCTTTAGTCATTGGCTTGTACTAAAAGAATCAAAAAATGTGGTTTCAGACCACTAAAATCCCTGCTGCTGGATCACAGATAGTAGCAGAGATATGAGACCTGTAAGTAGTTTCTGCAGCATGGGCACAGGGTAACATCCCCTGTTTGGGGGATAGGTAGGCTTGTCTAAAACTTGTGAAAAAGGGAGGAACACTTGTGCAGGGAATGGCTGTATCGGAATGACTCACAGTTTCCAGATCTAAACTACTTTTACACTTGCATCAGGAATTAAAATGGGGCTCATGTCCATACAACTACATGCATACTGATCAAACATTAAATGACCCACTTGGTTCTGGCAAACCAGATTTCTCCCAGACACAGCCTGGGCATGATCTGGGAGCTAATATGGATCACAGACCACTTCCAACTTGGGCTGTCTGGACAAGACTGCTGTCTCAGTGTCTCAGGCTGGTGAGAGACCTTTCCTGCACAGAAGCAACCCAAATTGTGGCAGGCTGAGTTGGGGCCAGAAAACAGTTGCTGGCCATTTTTATTTGTTTATTAGCATACTAACCTCAGAGTATCTGCTCATATCACATGCATAGTGAAAGAGGAAATATTCCCTGATATATATATTCCAGCACACAGGAAACCTTCAGAAATTTCTCTTGGTGCTCCCCACATGTATGGCAAAGCACACAAAGATCCCAGCTGGGATCACAGAGTCTCACACTAGTGATGAAACAGAGTCCTCTCTTTCCTTAAAAGAGTAAGGAAATTCCTGGTTTTATTTGTGAAGGAGAACACTAAGCTTTAAATCACATCCCTGTGACTAGAAAATCTTGAAACTCAGCTAATTCTCCATTCTGTTAGAGACCCTCGAGAACCACTTACCCTCACCTCTCCAAAAAACTCCCTGCAAACCATTCCTACCTATATGGTTGGCATTGAGAGGGTTTTGGGTGTAATTAGTGACCCACAAGGATCCAGGAAAGTGCCATTCTGACAGAAAGAGAAAGGTAGAAAAGATTACTAAATGCATCAAGAAATCACACTGTATATTACAAACCTGTGCTGAAGACAGAGAGAAATGAAAAGAAAGAGAGAAAACTGTATGGCAACAGCAAGAGAAAATTCAGAGAAGATTCTGGGTCTCACAAGGATGCAGGCCAAACAAATCAACTCCAGACACTGGAGGAACTACAGCATTTTCTGTCTCTTCTGTAACAACTCAGAGACACAGGACACAATTTAGACCCAAGTCTGAATTTTACTTAAAAGCAGGTGGAAAGTTCAAGATTAAGATTCTGATCATGATCCAGAACCACATTAACCATTAAAAAACAATAATCCCCAAGAGTAAGTGTATGAAAAACAACCACTCAGAAGTATCAGATTTTGACACTAAACAGATACAAAGTTTTAAGATTCTCCACATCAATCTACCACTGGGACCAGATCTGAAGTGCCTCAGTGCCAAGTCTTTGCAGCAATGCCAAGTTGTACAGAGAAATTCAGCAGAGGCAAATAGTTCTGTTTCAGTTGCTGCAAGTTCCAAAGTTTAAGGACTCAGATGATAAATTGTCAAAATCAAGTTTGTTTGCTCAGCATAATTTTGGCACTTCTAGCTAAATGTATAATACCAGTCTCTCTGGCATGGTTCTGCTCTATCTTTTCACAATGTCAGCGTTTAAAAAACTCAGAAATTTTAAAATGGAAAAATGACATCACATAGTAACATACTGAAATTTCTCCCCTTCCCAGTTCAGCATCACAGTTAGAGCTGTTAAAGCCATACCAATATTTCCTGACACTTGGATGATGTGTATCAGCTGTGAGAGTGATGAAGACAAATATTTTTCTGCAAGTGTTCATGGCTGCTTGCTGTGTCAAATAATAATGAGGACTCTGCAGAGGAGTTTTTTTTCCCAGAGGCTCTCATCTGAATTCTCAGACACTTCTGACAGAGGTGGACCATTAGCTAGTAGTCATCTGAGAGATTTCTGAAGCATGGAGTCATGAAAAACATTTGGACATGTGATCTTTGGACAACAAAAGCCGTAGACAACTTCTTACATATGGAGACAGCCTCCTGGAGAGGCCAGAAAAGAAGCAGCTCCCACTAGAATTTGGGAAGTAGCTACTTGACCTAGAGAACAATGTCAGGTAATTCATCCCATTCTGACTTCTGTCAGAGGAAAAAGACTAACAACTACTAGTTCTTTATAGCTGAAGTGGCAACAAAAGAGTTCATCCTCACTGATTTAGCCAACACTATTGTTTGTCTTTGGTTCCACTGAACTCATTGCTTAGTACACAGAGCTTCCACAGACTTTTCTTTACTGCTTCTACGCCTTCGACCCTGCTTCTCATAAGCAAGATTTTGACATACATATTGAAGCATGGCTTAATGATGAAACAGAGCTGTCAATTAACAAAAAGTTCTTGTCTTTGAAGTCTTGTCAACCCCTGAAGGACATGCTTTTACTTAGTGTTAAATGAACCTGTGAAAGCATTTTAAGGACCAAAAACAAAATAGAAAGTCTTTTAGGAAGCTGAAACCTTGCAGTTCCAGATAAATAAATCATGTGGACTCTATAAAGATTCAAAGACCAAAGGAAATATTCTGCTTTACTGTGAGGGTTTGGGTACTGACTAGACATTTGCATGAAATTCATCCTTTGAAACAAAAGTTGGAGCTATTCTGGGAAGTACTTTCTCATGTATAAAAAACAACAGAGGAAGAGTATAAAATAGTCAGCTATATGCTCCCACAAACCCCATCACCACAGTAATTATTTTTCTCTAGGTTCCTTGATACAAAGAATCACACTGACAGGTAAAATAGAGGAGACAATAAAAGTCTCCAAAAGTGTGTCTTCAAAAAACTACTGTGTCCAATGTGCTCAGCAAAGATTCTGGTAGCCAAAGGAATTGGCAAAATGCAGTCTATATATTCAGCACTGAAAGTATAGACAAGGTCACATGGGTGCAGTTGTGCTGGCAGTTCTACCTGGGAGGGTGGGGATGAGATGAACCGACTTGATGATTTTAATACTGTGTGAAAGATGGAGACAGCTTCAGTCTCAGTTGGGCTGGCGTATGTTCTGAGCTGGTCCTGGTCCTGAACTCTGAATATCCCAGGAGCCCTTCTGAGGTGACTTGTCCAGCAGCACCACCTAACAGAGCCACCACAAGGACACTAGTCCTCCTCCAATAAAATCGGCACTAACAGGCAAATGAAGAGTCCATCTGTTGTTTCTAAGATAAAATAAGACACTGCTTTCCATACTCTTTCTGAATCAAATCAGTCTTCTCTGACCGGCCTTCTACTGACAGCCACAACAATGCTCTTACTTTAATATATGTTCTGGGGAACCCAGAACATAGCCTTCAAATGCTGCCATGGCAGCCAGGGAAAGGTTGTTACATGCTTTTGTGGGATTCTGATTTCAAAAGGAAATCAGAATCCCACAAAAGTTACCATGCTTTCTAACATAAACACAGCTTTAGGTGAGTAAGAAATTACAATTATAGCACAACATTCTTGACTTAGACTAAAAGGGAGGCATGCTTTCCTTTCTCTCCAATTACGGCAGCTCTTTAGTCTCTTTCGCAATTGTCCTTTACTGCCATAACTATCTTCTTTTATCCTATTTTTTCCTTATCACCAAGTTTGTTTCCCTCATTAAAAGACATTCTGCCCAGATTAGAAGCCTTTTTTCCCTGATGGCTAAAATTATTTATTTATCAAGATACACATTTTCTGTCTCTTTTATGTTATTCTTCAGCCCTTTGACCTTAATAGTTCTTCATGTTCCACATCCACCTCCTTCCACGACAGCTGAACTATTTGACTCAGGTTTGAGAAATGAGTTCTTGTTATTTTATTGTTCTGATTTATTATTCATTTATTTCATGTCATTTTAAATAACCTGTATTCAGAAGATAGCTAGTTACACAGCAGGGGTGGTTTTACAGAGATAAGCAATTTTAGTGTAAGCAATAAGGAAATTCAACTTTCTGTCTCCTTTGTCAAGTAATACAAAAGTAAATTTTCTAATTACCTTATAGGTTAGGTCAGACATTATCCTAAGGCATTACCATTTTCTTAGATTATTAGGTGAGGACCATAAGATTTAAGGATATTGACCAGACCAAGACTAGACTTAACAGTATTGTTTGCTGTACGTGCACATTCTCCCAGGAGCATCTGGAAGAATTACTTTTTCCAGTAGTAATAAAGCAGAGAAGATACGAGTAAATAATTAGAGCTCTTGAATGCAATGTACCAGCTTTCCAGTCCATAGCACATGATAGCTAATTATACCCGTGGCTGGAGCTGCAAACTGAAAACACTTTTCTTGTACCAAGTACAGATGAGATTCCTACGAACGGAATGAAAAGGTTTGCTTTCAGCTCAGACCTGCTACGATGACCTCCACATTTGTGAACGACATTGGAGAGAGCTACTAACAATCCAAAACAGAGAGCTCAGAACATTTTGCAGAAATATTGCTTTGGGCATTTATCTATCTTCAGCACTTGGTATGATACCAGGAACACAAAAAAGAGAACCGGTGTGAGACAATGCAAGCAAGATATCCAAAAGCCAGCATGGGAGGCATTATGACAATTCTATGCACTGTGAGTGGTTTTTAGTTAATCTTTTGTAGTTTTCCAGGGGATGAATGCTGAAAAAGAAAAAGCTGATGAAAGAAAGAAAGTGTGTTATTCTTGTAAAGCACAAATCAAACTTCTAGACTTTAAAAAAACTTCTTAAAATCTTCCCTGACAATTCATTAAAACAAGATAAAAATGACAGCTTGATTGTAAGGAATTCACCAGAAGATCATAGCCACAGAAAATGTTACTTCATAGTTTAAAAGAAAAAAAAAAAAAAAAGAAGAAAAGTTTCTCAGTAAAACTGGGGAAAATGTCCATTGCTTACGTGTATTTCCACCCCCTAAAAAATCTTCTGGGCTGTAGAAGTGACCAAAAAAAAAAAAGGGTTAATCAGTGATATAAGCTTTCTGAGCATTTAATTTAAAAGGTCAGCCCTTAGCAGGAAATACACTGTAAAATTACCTATCTTTTCATGATAAAGATCTAACTATGAAGTTATAATCTCTGTGATATCTAAGCAGCTATTGAACCATGTAAATACAAAAGGATTGAAAATAAAAAAGTATTTTCTATTTTTCCTTGCTCTTTTACGTTTGTCTAAGCTTCTTCCGTAAGGGGGAAGAAAAACCCTTCAATCCTCTCTTCTAAGGAAAAGATCAACAAATCTAAGTGAAGCAACAATATCTATCCTAATTCTCCTCTTTTCTTTGTGGAAGAGAAAAAGAAGAAAAGTGGTAAGGAGTGAAGGGCTATCTCATTGCAACGATGCTTACTTAGCTCTTTGTAAGTCAAATCAAATCCAAATACGAACACCACTTTAAAATCAGTCTGAATGAAAGTGCTGGAGAAACATTATTTAAAGCTCTTGTAGAAGAGTTTTTAAATAAAAGTGACCTTGATTTTCTTCCTTTCCAAGAGCATAGCCCTTCCAAATGGGACAAGTTTCCTTATGTCTTCCTGTATAATGTTTAGAGACTGAATAACTAGATTTAATGAGTTTTGTAAATGTAGGGAAAATGTGGGTGGGAATTGTAGGAAAGGATGGACTCACAGAATCAGAGGAAGCAGTCAACACATTAAATAGTATTTTTCATTCAATATTTTCTAAATATAATCCAGAGGCTTAATAACAGCCTGCAGAAAGATAAGGAAGAAGCAATGGGAATGTTTTGTGCAAGTGACCTCTTCTCCTTTCTCTTGATCCAACAGCAGCAACCCTGTTCTATTTCGTATCCATCAAAATAGAACAAGTCCTTCCTAGAGTATGAAGTAAACAGAAGTTCACCATTCTAGGAAAACTGAGATGACCTCTGCCTGTGTCTCTTGGTGATTAGATACAGGTTATTAGCTTGGTTATAGTCCAGACAAGCCCTGCAGTACATCACTCGGAAAAGTGCTCCAGGTGACTAGCAACCCATCTGTCATTCACTTGCTCCTTTCTCTGCCCCTGTTAATTTACTACTCCTGCTGTTCCCTTCCCACCCACATTGTCCCTTCTATAATTCATTTACACAACCTATTCAAAAATAATGTCCTCAGAGTTTAACATAATTTCTTTATTCCACTGCTAATAACTGTTTTATATAACAACTAAAAGGTATTTGAACCTCTGCACTGCCTGGTCTGTCCAGAGATTAACCTTCCAATAAGTTCCAATAAGTAACAAAACAGAGTAGCTACTGGTCAGAAATCACCAAACACTCTTCATTTATCATGTAAATAACAAAGTAACTTATACCGTTAGAATGAAAACAAGGTGAACCTGTCAAAGTAACTGAGACTTGTATTCCTTTTATATCATTCATAAGAGATGCTTTTTTTTTCTTCAGCCACCTTAGCCTAAGTGATATGCAGCACTTTCTTTTTGGCAAAGAAAGCAGGAGCTATAACTACCATAAAACTAGTTCTATAGTTATAGAAATGCCAAAAGTATAATGGGAACAGATGAGAAGAGGCTAAAGAAAACACAAGAAAAAACATTGGTAACTAAGCCCTTACATTGATACTGCTTGCTGAGTTAACATATGTCTTCGTCTTTATGTGGAATACACTGTACAATTAAAGTCATTCTCAGGGGGGTTTTACTGTTTTTATTTTTTATTACTTATTTTTTTTGTAATCAGTGTAAATTGAAAAGACTTTTAACCTCATAAATCACTGACTGTCATTTTCTTTTGCTGCAATACAGCTATGACAATCTGGTAGAGATAGTGCATTATGCCATCAACTCATCAGCTTTTTTCTTACTTTTGCCCTGGAACAGAACTAATAGAATTCTGAGAATCATAAGGAAAAGCTATGCTGGTACATTAGAAGTCACAATTTGTGTTATTATAATTCTAAAGCTGAATACTAGGAAAATAGGCTCATAGTTCTTATGGGAAAACAAATAGCCGTATCTTTCCACATCTTAGGAATAAAATAGCAGTACAGAGTTTCAGTTCAGAATATTTAACCAAAGCTCCATTTGAATCTCCACATTTACTAAAATTATCCCTGAATATCCCTCAATCTTCCTTAGTCTCTGTAAACACCATAAAGTGCATTTCTTCCATGTCCATCTAAACTTACTTCATCTCAGTAGATAGGCATGATAGTGGTAATCAGAATTACAGACTCCAAATATTTTTCAGAATAATACTGCAATACATAATCATAAAAATAATTTTCAAGTAAAAATTCTGGGATATTTTTATTCCATAATTTTAAAGAGAACTTGTAATTGATCTTTCTTTGAGAGTCATTTTACCCGACTTCCTAGACTTCCTGAAATTCAGGGTCTTAACCTATTTTTAGTTAAATTTCTATGTGAACTCCTGACAGCTTCAGCATCCTCTTCTCTGACCCCATATTTTATCCTCCAGGTCTGAGAAATGCATCTGCTAGTAACACTACTTTTTCTTATTACTTTAATTATTCCACTCATTCCCTCCAGTTTCTCTCTTAAGTCATTACATTCGTCTCCTTCAAAGCCCTATGGAGTTCTGTTCTTATTTATCTCTCCCCAGCTGTCTTTGCTTTTCTTTCCTTGCCAGTCTTGACCAGTCAGTTTGCCAGCAGAAAATAGAGAGGCCTTCTGGTTTTCCAACTCACTATTTTGACTACAAATTCAGTCACAAGATTTGTGCCACCTTTTTGATTAAGATCTCCCTGAAGGCTCATTTCTGCTGTGCTGCCTGTGGATAATCTCTACCTAATAGTGACATGAATGTTTAACTGTAACCTTATTCCTAAAAGCAATTGTCCACACTGTTTGCACGCTCCTCATAACTAATCTATTTTAATGTGCTGAATGTGAACTCCCCAGGAAATCACATGCCAGGAGTCTTATCAAGGGGAAGCACACATCACAGGAGGCATTTCATCCATCATCATACCCCCTAAAGGTAACCATTTCTACCCTGGTTTAATAGAATTTCGAGGATCTGAAGTGGAAAATGACTACTAAATGACTTACCCAGCCTCACAGAAGTGACTTGGTCAATCACCTCGGGGTGCAACAAAATAGGATGTCCAGTCTCTTGTTAAAACTATCCAGGGAAGTACCTTCTCTACTGCTAGCTCCTTTATATTTCTTTTAGCTTGGGGATTGCCTTTCCCCAGGCTTCCTTTATTTATTGCAATATTATGCATACTTACAGAGCACATTTTTTATAGTAAATAATGGAACTGCAATCTTTTCATTCATAATTGATAGGTTCTGTACTCCTGCAGCCTGAATACATTTTATGAAGAACCAGTGATACATAGTTTCTTCTAGAATATAGTCCATGATCTGTATTTTTTCTCTTTAGTCATTTCGGAAATCCAACAAAGTTGTAATCAGAAGAGAGCTGTGCTGCCTTAACCAGAAGCTCCATCCAGCTCCAATCCTGCAAACTCATGGGCACCAGGCCTACAACAGATATCCAAGGTAGAAAACACAAGCAGCAGGTGAGTGGGGGTACTATAACAATACTTAAATTTTCGGTTCAGCTATGGAACTGTATCCATTTCAGTCCAAAGCAGAAGAGTCTTATGGTACTTCTTAATACACCTTATTTCTCTAACATGATTATACAGCTTTCCAGTGCTTTTAATGACAAAGTTTGTATTATGCCTCTTAGGGCTCTCTTCCACAGTACAGTTTTCCCTCTAATTTTTAGATCTCCTTCAGGAACAGATATCATTTTTGTCTGCCTCTTTTTATGCATCCTTGGATTTTATCTAAATTTATCTTTGTTTCCTACTTGTGGTCAATGTCCTATCTTTTTAGGGTATCCCTGCCCCCAAATAGCCATCCTTCCTGCAAATGTATGATGATGAGGTCCCAAGCATGGGCCATTTCCTTTTATTCTTTCCTTCAGGATCTTCCTATGTTTATTTCTCTCCATCAGCACAAAGGCTGTTCGGATGCAGCAGTCCAAGCACCAGGTGACCTACAAAAGTCTTATGGATGAACTTTTCCACTTCACTGGGTTGCTGCAGGCAGCTGGGGAAGCTGCAGATAAGAAGCTCACCTGGGAGAGCCATAGATGCCCTATGTGCTAGGAGGAGCCCACAGGATAATTATGCATTAAACTAGGAATTTCCACCTCTTCCCTCGGTCCTGCTGGGTTCCTTTCTACATCATGCTTTATTTCTGGACTTTTTGAGTGGATGGACAGAAGGATATCTTGCTAGCACTCTTACAGAGTGGTAAGTCAGTGCTTCATTTTGTTGGTTTTCCTTTTACTGAATAAGTTTTGTTCTCTTTTTGTCCTTTGTTTTTAGAGTTTGGAAAAGAGATGAAGGATTTCTGCATCTTCCCACTGCCTCCCTCCACTTTCAGATTCTGCTCATTTGAGATTCCCAGCCAAGGAAGGCATTATGTTAAGTGCTGTACTATCAGCAACAGTCACAGACACTTTTTCAAAAAAAATATTTTTCCCTAGTGACACTGCAAAAAACCACAATTCCAGTAGGTTGTGGGGAAGGCAGGTCTGCAATGGACAGTACAAAGATGCTGAATTAGCAAACATTGAGCTAAATTGGAATGAGAAGTTATATAATTATGTCAGTGCAGAGATCTCCAGAACAGAGCTGTGCTGGGGTAGTGCTGCCCCCTCTAACGAACTCCTCTGCCAGGCTATACCTGACCCAGCTACTTAGATTTGGGAGCCAAACCTCCCTTGTCTGCATGGCCAGTTTGCACTAGAAAGCTCAGAAATCTCTGTACCTCGTTCCACTCTGCAGTGCTCATTCCCTTAACACATTCTGAAGAGCTACACTGATGTGTGTATGTGCAGTGCATGTAAATGGTCTGTGTGGCACTTCCTACATCTGATATTAAAAGATGTAATTGTGCCAATAAATGTCATTGACTAATCAAGACTCCTGTCAGACAAACCACCACCACCACACCAGTAAAAGGCATTACAAATCAGTTCAAGAAAAGCAGTATTTAAAACCAAATGAATCTGTGAGGCTGACAGCTGACCCATCCCCGGGGGATGGTGAGGGAAGAACTTCAGCAAGTTAACTGAGCTGCACCTGCAGTTCTGCACTTGCCTCCTTAAAATGCGAGGTGCTGCATCTCCGCAGAGCTTCTGATACTGATCCCCAGAGCCAGACTTGTGTTTGTACTTAATGAAGACTCAAGTTAACAAATACCATGGCTGGTTGATATGAATTTCTGAGCTGGTTATGTTCCAACTGAGATACTTTTTGTCTGCCTTAGCTTATACAGCCAGAGAAGACAGCCACCACACAGAACTACAGAATGATTTGGGTTGGAAGGGACCTTGAAGATCATCTAGTTTCACACTCCTGCCTTGGGTAGGGACATCTTCCACTAGACCAGTTTTCTCAAGGTCCCATCCAACCTGGCCTTGAACACTTTCAGAAATGGGTCATCTACAACTTCTCTGGGAAATGGAATCTGTGCCACTGTCTCACACCCCCCAATAGTAAAGAATTTTTTCCTGATATCCATCTAAACCTGCTCTCTATCAGTTCAAAACCATTACTCGTTGTCCCATCACTACATGGGCTTGTCACAGGTACATCTCCTGCCCTCTTGTAGCCTCTTTAGGGGCTGGAAGGTGCTGGAAGGTCTCCCTGGAGTCTTCTCCAGGCTGAACAAACCCAATTCCCTCAGCCTGTCTTCACAGAACATGTTACCATGTACCCTGAGTAAAGACACCTCAGACAACGTTTGACTGTGGTAAATATCCCAGAGCTATTAAAAGTGTTTTCCATGATAAAATGAACAGCTTTAATTTTCAGTTGATTATTTTTTGATATAAATTTTCTCCCACTGTACTGTAATTTTTGTGAGGTTATTCAGGAAGCTGGACATTATCCAGGAAGCTTTTTATTTAAAGAAATTATACATTTTGAAGATTATAATACTGTTTTAGGAATGCCAATTATTTTAAAAATCACAGAAGAAGGCGAAAGATTTGATCTGCTTTAGCTGTAGCACACTGTTATCCATTGATGCTGGGTGATTATTGAAAATCACTTCTCAACAGTGAGGACCAAACTGTGAAGTGCAACCAGATTGCAGGATATTTCAAAAATGTATGTAAAGCTCAGAGAAAGGATGAAACAGAAACTAGTGTTAATAAGCAGCATAGAGTTTTTTCAATAATGCATGAGAGTAGGACAGCTTGGCATATTCAGAGAAGACTTTTGCTTTAAAAAAACTAAGTATTCTCTCTGATCCCAAGAAGTTCTGCCACACTATCATTTATTTTCTAGCTAATGGGCCAGGTTCACTCAGAAAATGGTTTGCATTCAGCAACACCAAATTAAGCTTCCTGGTGCACCCACCCACCCTGCTGTGCTTTCGCAAGTGTTCACGCACCTGAGCAGCCAGGGGGGCTGGGCATAGATTTGGCTGGAAAGGAAAAAACAAAACCCTAAAAGCAAATTTTCCTCCCAAGTTAGTTCACAAGGCTGACTCCCTGTGCAGCTACACAACAGCGGGGCCAGGTCAAGGGCTGGTGTAAGAGGGATGAAAGGGGAGCCAATCCTCTGGCATGACAGCCACCAAGCAGCAGTTCATTTCTACTGTGGCTCAGGCTGATTTAGGGGATTAGGAATGACACCATCTAGGATTAGCTGATCTGAGTGCATGGGACAGTTCTACTGGTGCTTCTGAGCCACTTGACTGTTTTCAGTAGTTTCTGGCAGCAGATCAAGCAGAGGGTGCTGCCTCTCTCTGATTACAGCCCACCCACTTTGCAGACACAACCAACACTCTCCCTTGCTGATGCATGTTTCCCCCACCACACCTTCCCTGTGTCTTCACAGACAGCCTCGGCTGACTGTAAGAGGGTATATTTTTGGCTGAAAGTGTGATTCTCTGTAATCTCTCTTTCTGAGTTGAGGCAATTTGATGCCCTCTGTAACCTAGAATTTCATCTATGGTTCGGGTGATGGTAGGCAAGGAGGACAGAGGGGGGCACACACTGGCCTTTAATCTTGCCCATAATGACTATTATCAGTCCTGCTGCCAGTCCCTGACCCGGGATGTGATGGGAATTCCCTCTGAGGCTGTGAACAGACAAAGGATAGCTGCTTTATTAAAGCTGGGAAAAATACACCTCTCTGCATGGTATTAACAGCAAGGTTCAACCTAAGAACACTGAGTAGTCACACTGAGGCAGCTCAGGAGCAGCTGATGGTCACCAGTCCCACCATGCTGGCTGTGCTGTGCACAGCTCTGCAGGTAGAGCAGACCCCAGCAGCAAAGGGAGCAAGGCTGTATCTGCTGCTGGCACTGGCATCCCCCTAAAAATAACTGCACACCTAACTCAGCTCATCTTAGCAGTGGAATGACAGGACACCAGAATTTTCTAAATCATTGAGAAAAGGAAGGCAAAGCTATAAAGCGATAGTGATTGTTTTGAAGACTGGAAGTCAAAGTGCATCTTCTTGTTCTGCTGGCATGACAGCAAATCAGCAGAAACACAAAGATAACTTGCCTGAGAAGCCTGAAACTTCAAAGAATATAAATGAAACTCTTAAACACAAAATATAATAAATTACTATAATATAAACCAAAATAAAGTATATGAAAAATATATAGATATGTAATAAAATATTTATGAAACTGGTGGCTACGAATGCAATGAGAAGAATTCCTAATCCTTCTTGTCAGTACCCAAAGTTGTTGAGAATCACAAATCACTCTTAAGGGTGGATCTGACTGACTTTCCAGAGAAATAGTTCCACGGGCCTTGTTACATTTGCAGATGGAGACCTCAGAGTGAACAGAAGCCTCTGGGCAAAATGCTCCTCTTATTACTCTGTTGTAAGGCATGAGAACCCTGTCAGGTGCCCCAGCCAAGTTATCTTCAGCACCTTTATCAGGGCCTGAGGAATGCAAGCAGTTCTAAATTGGGAATGAAGACACTGGAAGAGAGAACAACAAAAACAGATGAAGAGGAACTGTACCACCCTGGACTGAATCCAATCAGGTGTCCTGAAGGGTGCATGCAGGGCGCGTGGACAATGCGGGAGACCCAATCGGGTTGTGCGTGATCACATGAACTACAGCTGCAGAAATGCATAAGAATGGAGTAATGTAAACAATAAATGGACTCTTGCGAAATCACATTGATTCGTTGTACAAGGGTCCCGTGCTCCCGCATTACTCTAACACTATTATAATATAGTCTTAATCTCTTTGCAGTAAATGCATGATTCTAGGGGTTAACTTAGGAGGAAGCGCTTGTGTTAAACAGTGCTAAGTCCTAGTATAGTTTAAAAGACTTCAATAAGAAGAGAAAATCTACAGTACAGCCAAAATTTCAGCCAGTAATTTGGAGCAAGAGAAGGGGCAGAACCACATCAGACTCTTTATTCTATGCTACTCAAGTTTTCGCTCAATACTTCAATACATGAATTTCAAAATTCCAGGCAAAAAGTGACTTCAAAGTGAAGATGGCCCCAAAATGCCATCAATTTCAAGTGCACCTACCCAAGAGATTGGTTTGTTCCCTGTTATGTATTTGGATCTTGGTCCCTGACCGAGGGCCAACACTACACCCAGGCTGCTGCACGGACTCAGATGAGCCCACTTGATACCTTCGAAATTATATTTCTGAGAACTGCTTATTGCACTGAAAAATCACATGAACTTAAGGTTAGAAAATGCCAGCAGAAGGTGTAGAAAGAGCACAAAGCTTTGCACAAAGGCTTAGCTCTCCCAAAAATGTCTGACAGAAGCAAGAAAAAGAGGTTGGCACAGAGGGAAAAAATAAACATCTAGCCCTATATTTAACTTCTTTGTGTTTTTCCTCTTACAAAATAAGTTTCCAGGCTTATAAATTAAGGTTGAGAAATGGGAAAAAAATGGCAAATAAGTACAAGTTGCTAGATACAAGTTGTTTGATACTGCAAACTGCTTTATACCTTCAGACCTTACTGAAGTGTTGAGAAACCGAGTTTCTCTCAATGAAGGGAGGGAATATCTTGCACGATCAGACTGTTGGCACTGCCTCCAGGGAGCATACCTTTCCAGAACAAGAAGTAATCTCTCTTATCTCTCTTTTTATTCCCAGCTTCCATTTTGTTTAAGGACTAGGCAGGTTCAAAAAAAAACCTTACTCATTTCCATAGTACCACATAAAAATGAGGCAAATGAATAATGGAACCGCTCACCCATCTCTGCAAGGCTGTGATGGATAGCATATATCCATTTAGGAGATGGGAGTTGTCGTAGAAACAGACACCAGGAAAAACATGATAAAAAGATCGATCACCTTTGAAATACACCTGCTGGTTTTGCCTGCAGATAAAGTAGAAAAATAAAGACTGTTTCACCCTTGTCTGTAAAAACAATGAGACACCAGGAATATTGAAACATTTCAGGTGGTTCTCCCAGCTGCTGTGCTGGGACAGACAGAAATGGGCTGCTGCTGTAACATTCACGCAGCACTTAGAGCTCCGCCACCCATGGTCTGGGTCTCTTGCTGTGCAGAGGAGCAATTCTCATGAATTTCAACAGAGATTACTCAGCCTCTTGTATGTCTCTTCTACAAACAGATCTTTATTCCAAATTCTCCCACAATTAAGACCAGGTTTTCAGGAGTCTGCAGCACCCAGCAGCTCCCATTGTATGATATATGGCTGGGTAGAAAGCTACAGTAGAGAAGCTGAAGCCACTTTTACAGGATCTAGTTGCAGGATTTCATTTGAGCACAAGGCCCCACATATATGTATTAGCAATTGTAAAATAGACCACAGATCCCACAAAGAGGCCAGTATAAAGTTGGTATATCAAGTCAATCCCATTAAAATCCCATTAGTTCTTGGGATGGTTCATTACATAGAAATGTTTTTATCTACCATGAGCATAACCATTCATTACTTCTACAAAGCATACTTCACAGTGGGACTTCTAGCACTGATTTCAGTGCGTTCAGGATGCAGCCCAATGTCTTTAAGACATGATGAATAAAACCTTAATCTTTTTCGTTCTGTTTAAATTAACAGTCTGTGTCAATGAAGGGTGCAGCATTTTGTTTGTAGGTAAAAGAATGCAACTAGAAACTATTCTTTTTTCTCTAACTTCAGCTATAGATTTTCCGAGATATAATAATCCGTCTCCTCACTCCAGTGAAATGCTATTTTGACGGAATTAATTTTAAATGAGCTCCCAGCCTTTCATAGTTCAGTGCAGTCATTACATCCACACAACACAAACGCGAGATGACGCCTCTCATACACGGGGTTGTAGGGATGCTGGAGCCAGGGAAAGGCAGGAAGCAGAGCTGAGACACAGTGTGTGATTTCATCTTTTCTTACACACAGAGGCACAAAAGCACATTCCAGCTAAACGCTGAAATTCTACATAAGGATATAAACCTGCAGGAATGAGATACAGATAACTAAGGATCTTTTGTTCTTTTCATGTTACAGCACAGAAGAATTGCAGAACTACCTCATATTGTTAGCCAAGAATGTTCTTAAGAGCTAGCAGTGGGCCAACACTGCTAAAATCATCTTAGATATAGGCAGGTGATCTTTTTTACTGAGTAACAATAAAGAGAAGCAAGATAATATTTAAGGTTTGGGCTTCTTAAAAAAAAGCTTAGTTCATTACCAAAAAAAATAATGTAAAAACCCTTTAAGGAAAAAAACTATTTTTAAATACATCATTTGTTCATTAGATATGAGAAATTATCAAAAATGTCTTCATAATTTAACTTTCTACAATTCAATGTAAGATTTTTTAAAAATTATTATTTAAATCTATTTCAATTCTGTGCAGGCCACAGGCTGGAAATGACAGAATGAGGATAAAATAATTTAAAAATATTTTTAAAATAAATATTTGGAGAAAAGTCAGTATTGGATCCTATATACATCCATATTTTTCTTCAATTTTTCTTCCCCCTTAGCCCCAGGGAAGGCAACAGCTGAGAAGGAGGGCTGCATCTCAGTCAGAAGGCTCTTGAATCAGAGTGCTAAGATTTAAATGCTGCAGTGTTCTATACATTAACTGGGTTGGAAATGTTAGTTGGCAAATCCTCTACAAGCCCTTATTAACTCCTTATGTTAATTTCAACATTTTGCCTGATAAGCATCTATAAATCAGCTCCCAAATTCCCATCTCTACTCATGTAACAAGGCTGTTTAATAGATTACTATGCTTAGTATACATACCAACTACTCAGAAGGAGGATTAAATCAGCTAACTTGATCTCCAGCCTGAATTTAGATTAATCTGCTACTTATTTGTCCTGCAACACCTTTCTCTGCTGCTTTAAATGGTTTTACCTCTCTTGGGAAAGCCTGGTTTGGTAGAGAACTCACCTAGATTTTGATATCTAAAAGTTAGCACTCTCGTTTAAAGTCAAGGCCGAGGCTTTCTCTACAGTAATAGAAAGACAGGGTCCCTTGGTGGTAACTGGTTTTGGATAGGTTTAACCAACCTTTGGAAGCAATTTTCCCTTTGCACTAGATTTTAAGGGAATCATAATTGTGGAATAAGTGCTCCTACGATTGAAGGCAGGTCAGTCAGCTGAATCTGGGTCATTGGCTCCATAATCGAGTACAAACTCCCTGTAATTACTTAATGCCTTTCAGAAAGGGAACCATTAGGACCAAGATTTACAGTCAGCTGAGTGGGAGAGAAGATTAAATGCCTTTTGGTGGGAGAGAAGGCAGGGCATGTTCTCTAGTTGTATGAATTTTGAAAAACTGAAACTTTTATTAAAAGAAAGAGAAATAGAAAGAAGGAAGATCCCCAAAATAACTGGTGAATATGATGCTCAGACTGAGTGCTGCAGACCACTGTTTACAGCTTGCTCTGCATGATTTGGACCAACTAAAAAGAAATTTCTACCTTAATGACATAGGTTTTTCCCTTCATCTTGGACTGTAAATTTTGTTTTGGACTTGCATAATTTTTTCTTTTCTAATAGGTGTATTTAATTTCAAAGAAAACTTTTCAAAATTGCTACAGTCCTGACAAGTTCTCATGAGGATATTCCTATACCTGCTCTATATGAGCTAATCCAAGCCGCAGCCTCACACTGAGCTCCTGCTGAGCTCTTCCACACCAAAAATCCTAGCTGGTCAACCAAATAATGGGATGTGCACTTCAGTTCTTTAAAGAGGAAACACAGGGAAGCTCCTCTGCACAGCAGCACACAACTGCATGGATTCCCTGCAGGCTTTTTCCACTCCCTTCTTGTTCTGAGCTAAATGTCATTAACACTGTCCCATGCTAAATAAATAAAAGCTTTTGCACTTACACTTAGGGACGTCCTGGCCTGAAGCATCTTTCACAATTTAGATATTGGACTCTAAGCAAATAACTCTACACCAAGACATGCTCTCAAAGATGAGCCAAAGGAATATTTCCCATGGACTAGGTCAAAGCCTAAACTTGCTGCTGTGTCACATCTGAAAATTGCCCAGTAATGCACGTGCACATCTGACTGGTGGGAAGATTATCACACAAACACTCCCAAATCCGTGGATGATGGAAACTCCTTTAATATCCATGAAAGATATGCACATTGATTTTCATACAGTCACTTTTAGTTGTATGTTTGAGCAGTTACCTATATGAGTATGTGGAAGGAAAATAATTTGTGGCTGCTAGAAAAGTAACCTCACAAATTAATGAGTAAAACACTGCCTTTATTTTCCTTCTCTGACCACAGAGACATTTAAGCAAAGCTTTACATCTTCATACTTTTTAGGATGTAGTCTTTATGTTTTTGGTACTTCAACAAAATAAAAATGTTTTATCAAATGTATTTACCTCTTTCATGCTTTCAACAAAGAAAATGAAAACCAGTATGATTTTAAAAAGTGTAAAGGCATCATTTCAATTTCTTTTGACCTTTGGAAAAATATCGAAGCATTCCTTATTATATTAATCTATATAATTATATTACAAATGACAAAACAAGGTGCCTGGATGAAAAGTTTCTTGTTATTTCCAGAATCGTATGCTTTGCAAAAATATTTTAGTGGGAAACTGCAAAATTTCACCTCTTCATTTGGTTGACACACAAGTGTCAGAGTTCCCCTGGAGCAGGAGTTCTGGATGTCACTAAGCTGAACTGAGCAGTGCCACCCTTCTGCTAGGGCAGAGTCAGCACTCTATGGGCTCCAGTACAGACTTCAGAGCACATAAATCTTTTTGACCTGCAGTTTAGCCAAGGGGCTCTGCCCAGTCATTCCTACTAGCTCTGAGAGCTGTGGGAAGTACTTTCAAATTGCTGTTAAAAATGACACAGCATACACTATGATAGGGAATAATGAGGGGGAAAAAATCTTTCCAAGAATGGGTGTTGCTGTGTCTGCTTTTCCTTGCCATCATGGAAGAGAACTGAAAATCACAGCACCCATTTCAATGAACAGACACCTGGGACTTTGGAGTTCCTCCTCACATTGCAATATAAAAGCTTTCAGAGGTCTCACTTAGGAATCCCACTAGAAACTGCATATATAAAATAGAAGACATAAAAGGAAATAAACAGGTTGTCAGAATGCCTTCAAAGCAGAAAAATCAGTAGTCTAAAAATCCAAAAATAACTGAAATTCTCACTCCATAAATCTTGAATTAGGTTCGATCATGGTGAATTGCATTGCCTTCTGGCACTAAGCCCTGCTAATTACTTCAATCCTCACTCAGGGAGTGGTGAGATTTAATATTACCATCAAAGTACATCCAGTCAGTCCTGCATCAGCCGTAGAGAAGCCACAACTAAATCAGACACTGAAACGAAGCTCTTTGTTCCCTTTTATACTGCTGGAGTCCTTGTCAACTTAAATTACATGTGAATCAACACAAAGTCTTAAAGACATAGCTGCCAGTGAAAACTTTTCAGCATGAGAAGGATTAATCACAGATAGCAATTAACATTCTAAGAATTAAATGCAGCTATAAAATTATATAAATGCTAATAAACAACTCATTAGCACTTATTTTCTTTCTGCTATAAAGATTAATCAAGGGTCATAACACTGGAGGTGGCAGGATTCCTGTGATTACAACTCCACTACACAGTTAACTTATCCTAACATTCATTCCCCTTTGCCTACAAACTGCCTTACGGCCCTTAAGGAAGAATGGACAATATCAAATGATTTTTTATTTTTAACGTCAGAGTGATATTCAAAAGAAGAACTCTGCAAAATCTACATGAAATGAAATTGATCATTGAAGTGAAATCCCAAATTCTGAAGGTTTTTTTTTTTACTTAAAATACAACAAACAAAACACCCCAACAATCATCTGGTTCAACCTCCCTGCTTTACTAGAGCCATCCTAGAGCACATGGAACGGGATTGAACCCAGACCGGTCTGGAGTATCTCCAGTGAGGGAGACTCCCCAGCCTCTCTCGGCACAGAGGTACTTAACACTTAATGCAATCAGCTCTTGGTCACAGCTAGGTCTATTTTCTGTACTAGAATTGAGTGGAGATGTACCCAGGATAATTTCAATCTTCTGCCTTTGTGACCTGTGAAATGCAGTGTGAACATACCTAAGCTGTTTCCAAGGAAGTTAGCTCAGTCCTTGAGCTGTACAGGTGGCTAAGGTAGGATGCCACATAAAAAAATGCGAAACAGCTTCCAGAGCCAAGCTGGTTATCTCTGTGCAGCACTGACCTGCACCTTTGCACCATCTGGACTGTCTGCTCAGGTCAGTGATAGCTCAGAGCTCTCTGTGCCCAGCAAGGTCACAGACCTTTCTTTTCTCCATTACCTCCTCCTGGCTGGCACTGATAGCCTGTTTGGTCAATGTTCTGCATGAGCTATGATTTTGCTTTCTTTCAGGTGATTCTGTCCTCCCATTTGGGCAGCAGGCACTACTTTCTTTCATTAATCTTAAATTAGGTTGTAAGTGGGATAGAGTCTCCCTGTGAAACTCACTGAGTAATATTCCTACCGTGGTGGCACCTGGAGCACATTGGGAAGAGAGACAATACAGAAGTAGTTCCTGGTGTAGGGAGCCCACGCTGTGGTATCAGACAAATTATATGGAATTTACTCCTGGCTGAGGGCTAAATAGCATTGCAAATCTTTTTCAGAAACCACTTATAAAGCTTTTGGGCATGCCACTGTCCTAATACAGCCAAACACTGATTCACCAGCAGCTTACAAATGTACAGCAGCATACACATAAGCATACAGACATGCCCTAACACCCACATTAACATCCCTTCCCCGCAGTCTGGTGACAGAGTGAATGAGCTAAGCAACCAGTCAAGGGTATAAAATGTCTCCAGTTAATGACAGTGAGGAATGGTCTTTTCTTCTTGAAACTGTCTATACTGAAAGGCCTCTCTGACACGGTCTTGACATTTCTCTGCACTTGTAATGCCTGAAGCAAGATACGGATTGAAAATCTCTTTTTTTATCTTTCAAAGGGTCTGGGTACCTGCCGCAATGCCTCCGGTAGGGGCACCGGGCGTCCACTTGTGGTTTCAGGGGTTGCCGGGCTGCTCCGAAGGCACAGGAGGGCTGGCGAAGTTCCTGCAAGGNGTGTAAAACAGATACCGAGGGGGAGGGAAGATAGCAGAGCCTGGCCATGAGATAAACTGAAACTGGCCAGAAAATACCACAACAGGTACCCATCTTCATTTGCTAACTTGAGGAGACTCAACCCCTACTTTTCTCCTCCTGAAGATCCTACTCATTAAGGAAAAATCCTTCAACTACTTCCCTTATTGATAATAAATTATAAGAGAGCTGCACTTGACAACTGGGCTAGCAGAGATGTAGGAAAATTGCCTTCTTTTAGAAGGCAAAAGAAGATGGCTCCTGAGGTTGTGGTCAAATGAACAAAATCCCTGAATTTTGTGTGGTATGGTTTCGTTATCAAATGCTGAATAATGAACAAAAGAAATGCAAACAAAGAGAGAAATGAGAGAAGGCCAATTATACCCTGGGCTGCATGAAAAGCAGTGTGACCAGCAAGTCAAGGGAGGGGATTCTCCCTCTCTACTCCCTTCTCACAAAACCCTACCGAGATTATGGCATCCAGATTTGGGGTCCTCATTACAAGAAAGACATGGATTCGTTAGGATTGGGTCCAGAGGAGGCCATGAAGGTGGAGAGAGGGCTGGAGCACCTCTCCTATGAAGACACGCTGAGACAGTTGGGATTGTTCAGCCTGAAGAAGAGAAGGCTCTGATGAGACCTTATTGTGGCATTTCAATACTTAAAGGGGGCTTATAAGAAAGACGGGGACAAACATTTTAACAGGGCCTGCTGCAAGAGGACAAGAAGTAATAAACTAAAAGACAGTAGCTTTAGAAAAGCTATAAAGAAGATATTTTTTCTGATGAGGCTGATGAAAC
Source organism: Pomatostomus ruficeps (assembly GCA_013400735.1). Lineage (NCBI taxonomy): Eukaryota > Metazoa > Chordata > Aves > Passeriformes > Timaliidae > Pomatostomus > Pomatostomus ruficeps. The sequence goes on along the minus strand of VYZT01022954.1, from coordinate 8,118 downwards.
ATTGAAATAAGTTGCCCAGAGATGTCTACTGCCATTTGTGATGCCCTAACATCACTTGACTAATTTGTAGGGGCCACACAGGTCTCTCATAAGACCTACAAAAGATTTACCAGCTTCATGTAGGTCATGAGCAGGCTGGAGCACCTCAGATTACCCCGAGCAGTCATGGCTGTGCACCTGAGTCAAGCCTTAGGTTTTCTCTTCAGATGTCGAAAGCATTGTCAGTACTGACAAGGTCTCCATCACCATGATGAGTTTAGGCACCTACAGTGCATGGAGTCCTATAAATAATAAATGTCCTCAATGCTTGTGGACCCAATACATAAATCCAGGCATTCACTTAGAACTGAAACCCATTGTGATGCATTTTATTTGCTGCAGGCCAAGAAGAAATCTCAATAGCATAGACGCACATGGTTATAATGCTTCCCAGACTGGATTTCTAGGTCTAGGCATGGGAACTGTTTCATAACACAGACTGGGTCAATTTTACCAACCAGGAACCATCTATCCAAGCAAACTGACTGCCTAACAAGGAGCTCCCAGACACTGACTCATGGTCACTGGAATCAGTAACATTTCCACACTGCTTCAGCAGTACTGTTGAAACCAGAAACTTGGTTTACCTAACTCTGAGAAAATAGACCCAAAGGTTTTTGTATGAAGTCCTCCTCATTTTAAAATACTGCACAAACAAACTCAGGATATTTACTCTGGAATTAAACTACTGAAAGGCAATTCTTGTATATCAACAAGGTACAATTACAATGGATCTAAAAGTCTTTTGGAGGCAGAAAAATTAAGATTTCTTACAATATATTCAAAACTGTTTAAAAGTCCCATGCAGAATTCTGAAGAATTATGAACAGCTAGGCCATTGACTCATAGCCTTACTATCTTCCTGTATCCATGTGGAATCAAAGAGTCTCACCAATGCAACATTATGGAGCAAGAAAAAGGCCACAAAACATATAAGAATGCCATCCTGGGAAGAATCCTTCATGCAGGAAGCCCTAATCCCACACACAAATCATCCGGGAACTTCCAGCAGATGGAAAAAAGCAGAGGTTTGAATGAATATCACTGCCTCAGAAGTGAGAAGCTACTTACATAAAAATAGAACTCTGTTCTATGCAGCAGGCTGTAAGGATGTGCAAATTCTGCTGCTGATGTAATTCTGAAGCCCTTGAAGCTCATTCTCACACATACATTCACATACATTCTTTACAACCCCTAAACAAGAAAGGGCACAGCTAGACAGAGTAGATTGTAATAATCGGAAGATATCTCATTTTATTAATATGTAAATTAGCAAGTTGCTATCTATGTACATAATTTATTAGCCACAAACATATATGGAAAATTGCATTTGGAGTCTCAAGGCTAAGTCTAAGTAGCATGTTTCCTAGTAGAACATCTAATTTTTTCACAAGGCTGCTGAAAGGGGACATGAAGCATGCAAAACAGGCACTTAATGAGGATCTAAGTTATTATTTCAGCTCTGAGTACTCAATTTATATGTCCTAGTTAGCAAATTGTTCTTCCAGCATGCTTTTTCTATTTAAAAGAGTATTTATCCCTAAATAAGGCATATTGTAATGTCTTCTATTATGAGTGCTGGGACTCAACACACCTTTATTTAGCACCTTAACTGGAAGACTGCTCTGCTGTCCTGACAATTGATGGAAAGAGGAAGAATTTCCACAGGTTTTGTCTCTCTCCCTTTTTCATATCTGAGGGATCTGTGCTCTTTCCTTGACTTGAGTTCAGTGACCAAAGTCAACCAGGAGAAACCCAGATCTATGTCTTCTGGGAACAAGCTATATTTGGATAAATATTTATTGCTTCAGGAAGGCCTTTTAATCATAATGAAAATCAAGTCAGTCTCAATTTGTCAACAGATGTGTTTGATATTCAGTTTTAGTATTTTATAGTAGAAATGCCTCAGGCATATACCTGTCCTCACAACTCTGGCCAAGTGCCACAGATATTCCTGCAAGCACACAGGAAGGGAGAATTTTCTATTATTTACCTTACATTATCGTCTTCTTTCTTATATACTCCAGTTTTAGATATGATAACGTGTCACATGAGAAAGAAGAAGCTAGAAAGATGTGTTATCAAACTAATAGCATGTCACTGAATTTACTGCTTTTATTTTTTTCACATAGAATAGATGTTAAAAATATTCCACATAGAGAAAGAGAGGTTCAGACGTTAAAAATGCCGCCCTACTGACAACAAAATAAGTAGCTGCATGAGATTCACAAAACTATGTGTGTAAAGGGACCAGAACAGACTTTTTTATTTACTTATTTTTAATTTGTAAGTATTGTTATATCTAACATCTTGTATAAAAATGAAAGATGGGGGTTCATCTCAGAACACTTGTCTCCTCTTGTGAAGTAGGCTATTATACCATAAGGAAGCAACCTTTTAGACTTTTAGTAGCTAAACCAGCAATATAAATTAGAAATAAAATTTTAGTTTTATGATCATTTTCTTCCAATGTTGCTGACAGTGTGCTAGTGTGCTTAAAAAGAAATCATGATCCTGGACAAAGATAAGATGGGTTGCACTCCCTCAGAAGGGTACAGAGTGAGATGTGGGAGAAAGAATGAAACTGAATTCATGGTGAAATAGGGAGTACACGTATCTGAAGGGATGCCTACTGCTAATAGTACTAATGATACCATTTCCAAGGCCTGAAGTGCTGCTGTCTTTTCATACTCAGCTGCTGTGAAGGGGAGATTGCACTAGATAATGCTCTGAACCATATCTGAGAACAATCACTTTTATCCCAAAGAAGGTGAAAAGAGGATGAGGAGAAAGGAGAGAAATAGTATCTTGCAGTAAAGGAGATAAGGGAAACAATAACCAGATTTATACGATTTTTTCTTAAAGAAAAAAAAGTCATACAGTGCTTCCCTAAGAAGTGCTTAGAGACAGATCATGTTTAGATATTGACTTCCTAAGGATAATCATGAATATGTTTAAATTAAGCTGTGACCTTTTCTTTAAAATTAAGATTTCTGAGTGGTTTCAAGCTCTTCATCCCCTCTGAACAACTAAATTAGTAAAAGGTTAAAAAGAAATCCTTTTGACTTTGCATGGAAGTGGAGAACAAGAGCAGGCATCAACCCTACACAGGGGCACTGGCAGCCACAGAGCTCAGACTGTGCATCAATGTGTGAGCCTTTTTCCACCAGCAGGGCAAGATGCCTGCTTGGCTTTGCAATGGGAAGGAGAAGGAATGAAGAGGAATAGTCAGGAGAAACCGAGAGATGGCTTAACGAATTGCTCCTCAGTTCCCATCAGCCTGAGTTTCTTTATGACTCACGGTAATTCCACCCCCTCAGCAGCATATGGGAAGAAACTTAGGTTGATCCAAGAGGATTAGATATTCTTTTGACTTCAGCTTCAAATGATTTCAACACCCAATACCTGGACTCACATAAACCTGGCTTTAAGTATAGAAGTGAAAGACACTAATTGGCTTTTGGATAAAAACCAGAACAGATCAGAGAGCAGGTGACTGGTCACCCAAGGTTATACCAAGGTTTATGACTGACAGAATAGCAAAGAAGCACATGCAATGTCTATGATGAAAGCATGCTTTTGGAGGTCTGAAACACTCTGTGTTGGCAGATATTTTGGGTAAATGGCATCAGGACCTTAGTCTATTGGATGACCTCTGCATAGACAGTGCAGATATATACACAGCACAGAGCATATGTAAGAAAAGCAAGACAAGTTTCATGTAATTTAAGAAAAAAATTAATACATACAGGGGAACATTCAATTCACACATTTGCTTTGTGAAGTCACGTGGCCTCATACTGTTCTCAGTTTTGAGGGTTCAGCAAACCAGCACCATCTGAGATAGGGAGAGCAGACACTTGGCAAGTGTCACTAATACAAGCAGAAATGGTGAACCCAAATGCGAAAAACTGTTGCAATATCAGTGGCATAAGGCAGGCACACATGAGACCTGCCCTGCGTTTTCTTTTCAGCTATGATGTGTCACCAGCCAGCCCGGCACAGCTGCAGTACAGATGTGCTGTATGCCATGCTGATGGCATACGCTTCCCCCACTCTGTAAGATACTGTATTCTGTCACTCAACTCAGATTCCAGCAAGATAAATGGCTGGGTAGAGGGGACAGATGCTATTATTGTCCTGGTCGAAGGAAAATGGAGCTGAAACTGTCCATCTTCTCTGGTGGCAGCACCTGACCTCTCCACCAGTGTATAGACACAAGCTGACCATCAGTCTGTGAATACCTCCTGGATTAATTGCAGCAGAAATGCCTTAATGCCTGCCAATAAAATCAAAACAATCCTTTCTCTGCTGCCACCCTCTAGAAAAAAAAAGAAACTGGTTTTATTAGATGCGATGGTGTTAGAACAAGCTATTTACTAAGTAATTTGTTAATCATTTTGCATTCAGTTTACATAGAGAAATTTCACCTTCTGGGTTTTGCACATACTGCTCAATTTAACTGCTTGTTGGGCACTTGTTATTCACAGCATGTAGCTGCTCACACGAGACACAGGGTGTTGTTCCCCATTGCATTGCAAGATTTCTGGAGCATTTCGGACAGATCTTGTAGATTTTTCTCAGAATAGAAGGGTGGCTTTATTTAGCTTGACCTTATGTATGCCACTGTCCATAGCTGACAGAATGTTCACATGCAAATATGAGTATTCATATGAATACCCAAATATAGTGCAGACAAAACCCCTTTTGCCTTACAAATATCAATAAAACAAGATTGCATCAGGAAGCCGTTCACAGTATGAATGAGCAGTGTTTGAGACATGCATTATTCAAGCCGTTCTGTCTTAGACAGGATAGTTCACGCTTCTCAGTGCTCTGTTCCCAGATGCTGAATTCATCAGGCCATGGATACTCAGTCATAAAATAAACTGGACCCTCCAAATACAACCCAAACAACGCACTACTTCTGTGTCAATGTGATTGCAGAGGATGGACCTAAGCATGTGGAGATGCATGCATGAAATAGAAGGCATTCAACACATGTCTGCATCTTCCTACATGCAGAAAAATATTTCAAAGGAATCAGAGAATCATCACACAGGCTGGTTTTGGCTGCCAGGGGAATATGTGTCATTTTCTGTAACTTATTTGTACTCAAAATAATACTTGGGGACTAATGATTGCAAAATTATTCTTTCCGCACAAAATTTGGAACAAGATAGATGTATAATTGACTTGAAAATATAAATACCCTGATCATCTTTTAACATGAAACCCAGGACACAAAGTCTCCTCAAAATTCAGTAAGACTTTGGGCTCTACACACTTACAGATAGTGCTTCAGATAATTCTACTGATAGAGAAGGAGATATTCACAAATATTAACTTGAGCCCAGGGTAACAAGCCATTGGAGGGCTGCTTACAGAAACTTGCATTTTCCTTCTGATGATGGAGGGAGCCTGGGGATATTAGATTTAATAGATAACCAACCTCCACAGCACCATTCAAGATACTGGCCCTGGTCCACTCTTGCCATTCAGACGTAATTTCGTAATGAAACAATGATAACCAAAAAGGGTCTGTAACACTCTTTTGCAATGGCAAAATGAAACAGATGCACATCCTCTGCCAGGTGCTTGTTGGACCCTGTTGGAAGGGGTCCAAACAATTAGCTACTCACCAGATGGGTAGCAAAGCACAAACAATCTAATGTGTCTTTTGGGTACAGACAACTCTGACTTTCAGTGATGTAATAGCATTAACATGTGACAGCATTTAAGTTGCCAGCAATTTGAGAACTTAATTTTGTAGTTTGCAATCTGCAATGATTTTATTTTCATTAACCAAACACCTACAGAAAGGAGACCAAAAATACAGCTGGCAGAGGGAGAAACCCAGCTTTCCAGTGGGACATAGAGACTTGGCTTCATTGCCAGTAAAGGACAAGAACAGCTAAAAAACAAACTGGAAAATATCACTGGCATGTATGAAAGCTTTTTTTAGGATTTTTAGTAATTTGTAAGATTTTAAATGCCCATGACTTATCAAAAAAAAAAAAAAAAAGAGGCAGGAAATGTTATTCTCCATCTCCCAAAAACATGTGAAGTACACAGCACACCAGATGTGGTGATTGGTTTATAGTGTTAGCAAGCAACCACTGGAATAACCTTCAAAACTCACCTCTGAGCTTCATTGGCACCCAAAGCACAACGTGACTGAAACAACTGAAGCTTTCCAGAGAAGAATTACTTCTGGGAGCTTATTTTGCAGCCTTAAGCCTCCCACATTTGCTAGGATGAAGAATTGGGAAGGTTCTTGGTCCAGTGTAAAGACATATTTGAGATGAGCAAAAGCAAACTCCGTGACTGCTTTTTCTTAAATAATGTGAAGACTTCTGCCAGCTGTCTGTACATTCAAGTGGAAGTGGCATATATTTTACTTAGAGCAAAAGTTGTTGAGTCTTGAGCTTTATGATTCACCTGAGCAACACTGCCAAGTCTTGCAGTAGTACCTCATGGTACTAGGTATTTTTTCCCAGAACCCCAGACCTTTGGGTCATGGATTATATGCGAATTTCAACTTCCCTCTTAGTAAATAAATAAAAGCAATTTTCCAGCTTTCCTGGCTCTACATAAATATTCAGAAAACACAAATGTAGCAGCCCAAAAGTCTTCAAAACCAGAAGAAAAACAAGAAATGTATCAACTAATAAAAGGCATCAAGAATATTAAGTCACTGCATTACTCCTAGAACCTAATACTTAGTTTCTGAGGATCTGTTGACCTAGCAAAACTGTCTGTGTAAAATGAAAATCCCATCCAGATTAATCCCACTGCCTGCTCTCCCCAAACCTCTCTGCAGTTTTAGGTCTCTGGAGTTTGCTGGCCCAACTAAATGCTCCATTTGAACAATTCCATTTATCGTCATGGAAATAGTTGTTGTTTCAAAGTAGATTGTGATTGGAGACAAAGACTCATCAAAGATCTTGACTCATTTTATTGCACTAAGGTTTCCTTTGTAATAAACCAGTAAAACATTTACAGGTAAGGTCAGTAGTAGGCACAACCATATTTGTTCATTATTTTCTAAGCTCTGCTCCAAGCCCATTAAAGCTTCTGATCTCCTTCCATGAGTTTTGAATAAGACCCTTTAAAGAATCACGTTCATAAATATCTGTCTATTAAAATAGAAAATCTTTAATATTTACCAAACAGATTTTTATAATTAATTCTTATTTTTGATCAATAAACCAATAATGTTTCAATCTCTCCAAAGAGAGATATAATAAAGAAATAGTTCCATTCTATTTAAAGAAAAACAAAATGACTTTAAAAAAAAGAACAAGCACTAATAAATTAAATATATGTCTAAAACTTCAGTCAATAAAGCAACCAAATCAGTATCAAAACATACGAATCCATATACTGGGATAAATAATTTTGGCTAGTATTTCTCTGAGATTTCTTCTTTAGAATATAAATTCCTTTAAAAATAGTTATTTATCTCTATTCATCAAAAAATTGCACTTTAGCATCATTCATAAAAAGGGATGATAAGGGTTCAGATGAAATAAGATCACTTACAACAAATTTCCCCTGAAGTCTAAAGTGTGCCATACTGGATATTTTCTATCTGCTGCTTTCCAGATCTTGGCTTAACCACTAACTCCACTCCTGTTGTTTATCACGTGACTGTGGATTAATATTAAACAGACATTGGGTATGAATATTAATACATAATCATGGGTATGTGTGTATGAAATATACATATATTCAAATCATAAGAGTCTTGCATTTTCAATTGCAGAAGAATTTGAAAAGTATGTAATTGAAGAGTTTACTGAAATTAATTTCAAATGGCACAAAAATAAGTCTCAAGAACATCTGCTGGAACATACGGCACAACAGGATGTTCAGTATTATGCCACAATAGTACACCTTGGGTGCAGCATGAGGCATGAAGCCAAAAGGCACATTTAGAGGGAAAAAAATTCTGGACAGAAAAACACTAAACACCTAGAATTTTATTTAATATCTGTATAATAGTAGTTTCCTGTTTAGTTTATCCTCTAAGTAAAATTAAGAAGCCTTGCCGCAGGGTATTTCAAGAAATCCAGA